>JABWHU010001756.1:67354-83258 GCA_014189135.1 Dicerorhinus sumatrensis harrissoni | reverse complement strand
GTGGGGTGTACAGAGTGGTTATATACCATCAAAGAGCATGTGCCACATGTGATTGCAATGCCCCCTTTACAATAGTGACCTCTCAGCACATCGATTGATGGACACAGTGGGTATGAGGTCTGCTGTCTCCATGGGCATGGCTGTTGTCTCAAGTTGGGTGGTCACTGGATGACTGCAGCAATCAAATCCTAGCCTAGGGATAAATGCTTATCCTTAAGGAAATACAAATGTGGGGGAAGTTGCATTTACATCTTAAGGGCATTGTTCTTCTCTTTGGGACATGTTAATTGCTTAAAGCGGATATACAATGGATGAACAGAGGCTACAGGCCACTTTTGGGAAAAAAAACAAGGGCAGACCCAATTAGTTTTACACCAAATGGCTTCCTCATATGCTCCAATGTATCCTATTGCTTGCCATTTATTTATGAAGAAGAAGTATAGTCTCAGCTTTAAGGAGCTCACTGTCTATGAGAGATGAATAAAACTACAGTTATGGAAAAGTAGATAAGTACAGGGTCCCAGAGTGGGAACATCAAAAGGGGTCTCTAGATGGAGACCTCTAAGGAAAAGTGTCCAAGAGGAAGGAACATTTGACATGAGTTTAAGAAATAGGAATTAAGTTGATCAAAAAAGGGGGTAGGAGGACAGAAGAAACACATATAAAAAGACAGATATAAAGGATGCTAAAGCTTTCAGAAAATGGGGGTATTTTTAAGGCTGGAACAAAGTGAACATGTAGGAAACAGTGGGTGATGAGGCTAAAGATGAAAACAGCAAGGGAAAGCCTGTGTGTCCAGCTCAGGAGTCTGAATGTTCTCTCAGATGTTCTGAGCAGTCATTGATGGTGTCTAAGCAGATATCAGATTTAAGGAAATTTGGATTCTTGAAGATAACACTGGAGGCATTGTGGAGGAAAGATTAGAAGAAATTAAGACTGGAAGTAAAGGGACCTGTTCGGAGACTAGGCAGCGATCCAGATAAGATAGGCGTTGGCTCAGGCGTGGGGTCAGAAGGTGGAGGAGTCCAGGAGGTGGGAAGCAGTGCTGGGCTGCTGGAGGAGGAAACTGAGCTGCCTCTCAGTCACGGGAAGACTGTGCCTGTCATGGCCTCCCCACCCCCATCCCCAAATGTCATGTTCCTTTCTACGTCTGTACCTTTCCTCTCTTCCCCCATCTGAAATCCTCACTCTTTCTTCCCTCCACTTGCCCAAAAGTGGTCCCTTTGAGGACTTGATCTGTTCCACCTCTCCTAAGAAGCTGTCCTTAATTACAATTTCTCAATAACATTCCCATTTTTTTTAGGTTCTGTAATACAACATACACTAAATACCTTGGCAGAATCTAACTACATCTTGCAAACCATGTCATGTATGTAGAGGAGCTTGGAACCTTATAATTTTTTGTATTTCCTTCAATACCTACCACAAACACCTTGCACATATAGGTCAATGGATGTCCAGTAAAGTTCAATAGAGGAGAAGCACCCTTTATAAGCTAAGAACTTTTATGAGCTCAGTTATTCCTTTAGGTCAGCTGCTTGAACCATTTGTCTTTCTCCACAGGTCAACAGTGTTGCCCAGAACAAATGAATTTTACAACTTCTGAAACTCAGTAGAGCAAAGATGGAATTTCATTCCCCCTGCAAGCCTTACTGCCCTGGAGAAAAACAAAAACAACTTGTGACATCTAAATCTTTCTTCACATTCTCATCTCAAATTGCAACTGTTTTCCAGATGCTAACTGGTTTTCCTTCTTAAAACTGACAGAAATTTTCTCATTATTTCCTTTCCTTTTCTTTTTTTTTTTTTTGTGAGGGAGATCAGCCCTGAGCTAACTTCCAATGGCACTTCTCCTCTTTTTGCTGAGGGATATTGGCCCTGGGCTAATATCTGTGCCCATCTTCCTCTACTTTTTATGAGATGCTGTCACAGCATGGCCTGGCAAGTGGTGCGTCAGTGCGTGACCAGGATCTGAACCTGTGAACCCAAGGCCGCCCCAGTGGAGCGCGAGCACTTAACCGCTGTGCCACAGGGCCAGCCCCTGTATTCCTAAAGCTGAAATATCTAAATCTTTCTCTGGGCTAGTTGGAGTTTCCATAAAATGAAAATGTACATTCCAGAAAAATCCTTAACTTTCCAGAATAACCCTTAATATATTATGGTAAACACCTTGGCAAAATTTCACTGATTTTCAATGTCAGTGCCTCCACAAGGGTATCCTTGCATTGTCTCCCTTCCTAACCACTTCTCACTTTGCGCCTCCCCAGGTTCATGGGGTCAAAGTGTTTACTGAGCACTAAGAATGATCAGAGTCTGAGGGAGACTTTAAGGATGACTAAGCCATGTTTTCTGACCCCAACCATCTCTCTCGATCTCTCCTTTAACCTCTATTTTTCTCACTCTGGTTTCTACTTTAGTTGTTTACTTGACTTGTGAATTGTTGTTTTGTGCTTTATAATTACCATGTAAATTAATATTACATTTTTGCCTTAGAGTTTACAAAGGACTTACATTAAACAAGCTTTTTCCCCACCCATTGATGTGTCTAATACGTTCCAACGCAATTCAAGTGGCTTCTTGTTTTTACATCTCCATCATTATTCCTTCAGAATTATGTTCACCCCACACTTTTGATCTGACCAATGCTGCTTTACTCTTTAAACTTTTCTATGCCAAGACTCACATGAGGAATCCCTCAAGCATCATCAACTAGGCGACCCCACATTCCTCGTATCTGTTTCCTGGATTTGTTCCTAAATAAAGATGTTTCTGAAACTAATAAAAAAGTACCAAGTGGTCATTGTATAAAAAGTACTATCACAAATACCTTAAAAAGAAAAAAATGGATAAGAATATTCAATTCCTCAGATAAGTTTGCAATCAAATTGGGCATTGAGGGGACCTGGGGGCACTGATCAAAGCAGGATCCTAAGAGAAGCATTTTAAGTCAATTTCAAATGAGGTTAAAACTGGAACAAGTTAGTGTTTTACCTGTTATCTGAAATAATAAGCATTTTTCTGACCTTTAAGAATTTATTTGCATATAAACTGTACAACATGTGGGGTAAGAGAGGGCTGATATTGTTTAATTTCTTGTTATTATTCAGCACTTTGTAATAGATGTGGCTATTCACAATTAATAAATATCATAATGTGGAGAGACCCAACTTTCAACTGCCTGATATTATCAATTCTTACACAAAGCTAGAGTTTTAAAGATCAAATTTCATTCTAGTTACCTTTCAACTAGTCCATTTATATAAGAAAGATGCTGAGTTTTAGGAAAATACTTCAAAACACAAATTTTGTATGTAGTTTCAAAAGGAAAAATGAGTTAAAAACTGGGTGGTAACCAGTTTTGCTACCATATATTAATCTTTAACATGGGAGCAAACATTTTTAGAGAATATAATTGATATTTGCCTACTTATTTATATATTGTAGAATGTTAAAGGATTTACAGTTTTAATAGTATTTCAAATACCAGAGAATAAAAAACAGAATTGTTTCAGTTTTATGAAATAATTTTTTAGACAAAGCAGTATTTCAGAGCATATTACTTGAAAATAAAATAATCAGTTAGCGAGGTTTAAGCAATGTGGTTTTATTTTAAACTTGCTCATTCCATAGGAGCATCAATAAAAGCCCTCCAGGAGTGGCTGACACTCTTTCCCTCCACATGAACACCAGCTGTGTTTGCTTTAAGCATCAGACTCTCGGGCAACACCATAGCCCTCAACTCCGTTTAGTTGAGAAAAGGCTTTTCGAGTCATGTGTCTTTTCTAGGGGTATGGAGCTCCCAGACTTATTAACTACAGGGAGAGAGT
Source organism: Dicerorhinus sumatrensis harrissoni (assembly GCA_014189135.1). Taxonomy (NCBI): domain Eukaryota; kingdom Metazoa; phylum Chordata; class Mammalia; order Perissodactyla; family Rhinocerotidae; genus Dicerorhinus; species Dicerorhinus sumatrensis. The sequence continues at coordinate 79,431 of JABWHU010001756.1, read as the reverse complement.
AAGAGTCAGAACACATTCAACAAACTCCAGTGTGCTCAGGTGAGAGGGCAGGTGCCTGAACTCACATCTGAAGAAGAACTTAGAGGATGCTTTCCGACTCTGCTTCGTGCCTCTGACTAAGCAGTCCTGGACATCCTCGTTACGGCCATGGAATAACACAGGCAGCGTTGATGGACCAGAAATCCTCCTATGTCCACCATTTGTACAGAGCAAACTGGCTTAAGACCTCTCGTTTCCTGCCGCAGTGGTAATTTACAGACATACAGAACTGCCATCTAGTGACTAAGAAGAAAACAGCAAGGTGTTTTACATGAAAAGTGAAATTATGAGTTTTATAAAAAAGAACAGTGCAGCACTAAAGTGGTAATGTTGACACAAAGTTCACAGAATGTGGCACACGAAAGATATAGTAAAACTGAAAAACGTGTACGTGAACTAATCAGTTGCTCTCTATGCCTCTAAAACATGTCTTGACATCTGGCATAAATAGTATAGTTTAAATATAATTGAATAACTTTGGAAATACACTTCTCATCTCATCTCATCCAACGATGTTGGCAGGAACTGGTGTTAAATAGCCAGATGGTGAGTACCCATGTTGAAGTACCATTTTTATCACAGTGGAGAGAATATGAGGCATAAAACCCAATAGACTGATGTTCAGATCTTCCCTCTTACCCTTGATCAATTTTGTAAACACGGTCTTTTTTTTTGTGAGGAAGATCAGCCCTATGCTAACATCTGCCAATCCTCCTCTTTTTTTTTTCTGAGGAAGATTGGCCCTGGTCTAACATCCGTGCCCATCTTCCCCCACTCTACATGGGATACCACCACAGCATGGCTTGCCAAGCGCTGCGTTGGTGAGTGCCCGGCTTTGGAACTGGCGAACCTCGGGCCGCCGCAGCGGAGCGTGCGCACTTAACCGCTGGCGCCACCGGGCAGACCCCTAAACATGGTTTTCTTTATCAGTTAAATATGAATTATAATAGTTACTTTAAAGGATTACTGTAAGAATTGCATGAGGTAATACAGTAAAGGAACCGGTGTAGAGTGATAGTTAATTCTCCTGCCCTGTCTCTCTTCTGTGAAACATACACAAATCATCTAAGGAGAGAACCCGCCTATACAATAAACTTATGACAAAGAGTCAACAGCTCCTGAAGTAAGGACCACCATTGTTGAGTGCTTAACCTCAACTGCTTCCAAATACTGTTAACTCTCAATTAATTTTATGTATTTTATGTCTTCCGGACACTTCACTGGCTAGAAGGAAAGGGGAAGGTGTGAAATTTAAATTGATGTATTTCACCCTTGAATGGCCACGTTGTAACATCAGGTGTTTTCAATCACCTAGTTCATCAGGTTTTCTGCTTATTACTATATACTTTACCATGGTCCACAGCCCGAGAAAAATAGAAAATCATTATAATTTTACACACGTGAATATATGTCTTGACTATTACAGCTGGAATCTTAATGTATAGAGCAATGTTGTACATGTTTTGTCCTTGTTGATAGTACAGAATACTTTTGTCCAGGTTTTCTTTGGCATTATCATAAATAATGAAGAACTCAGTAATATATGCCCTGGAGATAAGGACTTAGAAAAATCTAACATAATATCCTAGTCATGCCTCAAAAAAAAATGCTATAAAAATAATGAGAGGATGTTTTGAAGGCGTTATTTTTCTTAATTATTTCCAACTTTATTTCCCTTTACCTCTTTTTCATCATTCTCCATCATATTCGCTATTGGCTAATCATCTCAAGGTAATTAAATAACCCTCAGCTGAGTCCACCATGCCTCTTCAAGTGCCCCAGCCTGATGTTGGTTTCAGCTCTGACAAAAAGAAGCTGGGAAAACCTGTTTTGTGGCACTATTCTTAAGAATATCTTTACTCTTACAATAATAGCTATATTTTTGAAAGGCACCAGTGGATTATAAAATCAAGTACTCAGCCAATGTTGTATCCTCATTTTCCCTCCAGGGGGAGCACAACTTTCATGTGTAATGCAGGGCTGCTACTTTATTGTTTTTTCCTTTCAAGATATTTTATTATTTGTAAAACATGTCGATGTAAATAATCCATAATCAATCTATAAATCAAAATTGGGGTGAGTTTATTATGAGCCAAATTTTGAGGACATGGCCCAGGGCCTTCCTTCTCTAAGGAAGGAAGGGCACCGAAGAAGTGGAGTGTATAGAGCGGTTATATACCATCAAAGAGCATGTATCACATAGGATTGCAGTGTCCCTTTTGCAATAGCCACAAGATCACCCTGCCAGGTTGCCCTGCAAGAATAGCTATTGATGGACACAGCGGGGGAGCAGATTTGTTGTCTCTATGGTTGTGGCTGGTGTCAGGTCTGTTGTCTCAAGCTGGGTGGTCACAGGATGAGTGTAGCAATCAAATCACAGCCTAGGAAGACAGGCTTATCCTTAAGGAAACATCAAGGTGGGGGAAGTTGCATCCTTATTTTAAGGGCATTTACTTTTCTCTTTGGGACATGGCAAAGCAGATACACAATGCAGGCGACAGGCCCTTTTGGAAAAACAGACTCAGGCCGAATTAGTTTTATCCCAAATGGCTTCCTCATATGGTCCAATACATCCTATTGCTTGCCATTTATTTATCAAGCTCAGTGTGTGTCTTTCAAACAGAAATCATCAAGAATACCATGAAGTAGTCACTTACCAACAGATGTCACTGTGGCAACAGAATATTAACAAGTGGCCTTCAAATATAATCATTTTCCCAAATACTGTATTTCACTGACTTAATCAAAAAGGGATTCTTCTCTCTTATGCTGACAAATCTCCACTCTGAACTTAGCACTAGAGGTAGCCAATTTTGAATAAAGACCTTTAACATCAAAGCCAGCCAATAGATCTTGTTAAAGAGAATCCAAACTCGGGAACACTTTTGTTGTCAGTCACATGTAAATCCTCTCAAACTCAAGATAAGGTCCTGGCTTTGTGCAGATGGGGAAAAGCTTCTCTTCCTCTTTTTCTATTCAGATAGTGCAAGGAAGAGCCCAAAGTGTCTCCTGGTGTAACACGAATAGTTCTTTACATTAGAAACGCAGGCAGTGTTTCCTAGCTTCTTTCCTATAGGACAAGACCTGCTGACCTGCCCAGAGGAGCAAACTTCTGGGCTCCAACAGTAAATAAGACTGTGTGCAGTTTACCACAACAATGACCTACAAAGATGTATCAGGAAATATTTTGAACACCCACACCTAAGCTCTCAGTTTCCCTCTGTCTGATTCCATGGCTACCTGAAGTGAATTCATTCTCCATCCCCATCCCTTTCAGGATAGTTTTTATCTCCTTGAATCAGCATGTTATAACATCTAAGAGAAATTTATTAAAATACTCTCTTCAAAATAGCTAGCTGAAGTATAGGAGTTGTAGAGGGTCAAGATTTTAAGATGAAAGTGATGCACAGAGTAACTGTACTACAAAATAAAAAGAAAATGAATGAGAACAATGAGAGAAGGAAGAAAAAATGATAAGGAGAAGGAATATAATAGAGAGTAAAACTAAGAAAGAGAGGAAAAAGAAGAAAGAAGGTGTAGGAAAGAAAGAGTCAGGAGAAGCATGAGAAATGGCAAAATGGGGCACGAGCAGAAGGAAGACACCATGCTCAGAGTGAATGACAAGTCAACTGGCTTCTGAGCGGGGCTCAGGTCTACAGTCACTGGGTTGCATTTGAATTCCACTCAGTTCCAACATCCTGAGAATGACCACGCCTCATCCAAACTCTGACGGCACTGGTTACCAGTGCTCTCCTCTTCCGGGACCTGCTGGAGCTTTGGGAACTGCCTCTCTCAGCTCTGGGACTGACAGAGTCCCCATTAAATATTCATCAACTAGGATGGTTGTTTTGAAAGAGTAACCCAGAGAGAGCTCTCTCAAGGGTACATTTAAACCTGCCAACTCCTTCACTCACCCTTCTGAAGAATTAAGAAACTAAACTGTTTTTTTTTTTTTCTGAAAAAAAAAGTTATGTGAAGCAAAGTAGGAGAAAATCTTCCTGGCAAAACTTTAAATGTTCCATCTTTCTTGAAGTTACCTCACAAAATTCTGAGCATACTCTGAAATTCCAAGCTCCCCACAGTTCCAAATGTTTCAGAAATGATATCTTTATCATCATCACAAAGTAAGCCTATGCCTTATAAAACAAAATAAACTTGGATGAGTTTTATCTTATAGAGAGAGGGCACCAAGAAAAAGAGGAGGATGTGCCTCTCTGCTATGAAAGAAAATAAATAAAATCACACCAAAATATACAACATATGCCTCTAAAACTGAATGAAGCAGTCTCTAAAGAGTTTTACATTTAAAGTAAAAATGCACTGATATAAAATTATACATCAGTTTGACTAAAATCTAGTCAACTTAATAGAAGAAGAATTCATTCAGTTTTATTTAAATAGCATGACTAATGATTAGCTGCATAATAAATGGTAGATATTTTAATTCTGGTATACCATGTCCTTCCACCAATGAAGGTGGGCTTAAACCTGTAATTTTACTAAAAGGGGCCAACTGTATGTTCTGCCTATTTGATTATTTAACACTATGGATCTGCTCCTCATTGCCAACGAAGGATATCTACACAAAGGCTTTAGCTTGCATGTGTAAGGGGAAATGCAGGCTGAGTTTACAAGAAGAAAAATTGAAAATAGAGCATTATCTTTAGGAGACGTGGTCAATCTGTTCAAGAACATTTTCTCACTTAGTCAAGTGAGAAGCTGAGGGAGAATGCTATCAGCCTCTTCCGTGGCCCCTTATAGAATTCTACATTACCTCAATTGACCGTGTCCTAAAGTGTTTGAACTAAACTTGGAAATGAGTTGATGATACTGTATTTGCATTACATCACACAGAATCTCTTTCATTAGACACCATTCAAAACACTTTTTTGGGACATTAGAGACCAGAAAAGTTTTGCTTCTCTGAGAGACTGTCGCTTTTAATCTCAAGGACATGAGATGATAGAGAATTGTTCCCATTTTCCTTTCTGCTTTAAACCTGAGGGATACATTTCCAACTACCTTTAAAAACTGCAGGTCCTTCTGAAACACATTTCAGTGCACTGGCTTACTTCAGTTTCATTTCATTGTTCCATCCTAAATTCCTTTCGGTTTGATCTCTTTTCCTTTGTAATCTTTTTGTATACCTAGACATTTAAAGGCTGCTCAAATCTATATTGGAGAAAAGTTGGGTTACACTTCTTTCAGCCAGCATGTAAACCCAATTTTTAGGGTTTCTACACAAAAACTTTCTGCCATGTTTCTACCAGCTCTCCTTCCATATATTTTCCTCCAGGATTTCCTGTGACAAAATTGCCTTTCTACAAGCCAATCCTCTGTTCACTCTCTTGGACAGTCACATTTTCATAGAAAGATAGAGGACTGGATTTTCCAAAGATGCAACGAGAATGATCAAGTCCTGATTCACACCTAGATATCCTGCTCCTGTTGTCCATGAATTTTAAAGCTAAAGTTAATTATCTCTTACATTTTGTCTAAATCTGTTGAGTAACCTTGGTACTGAGCCCATAAACTTGTCCACAGGCTGCTTCAGCAGACACAAAACTCTCAAATTCTTGAATTCATGTGCTGAGTAGATATTTTATTTATTTAGATTCTATTCAACAAAAGATCTTCATTTATTCACTCAAATACTTAAGTAAATACTATGTGTCCGAAGGTCTTGAAATGTTGGGAGTCTGCAAGGAAGACACATATGTATAAACAGATCAATTACACTACAGAAATAATTTGAATGAAAGAGATATGAATAAACTGCCATGGGACTCCAGGAAAGAACCACCACGGGTTGACCTAGAACTAAGATATACAACTATGTTCTGGGGCTTAGGGGAAAAAAAAACAACCACTCCAGGGCGGGGGGACAGGGTTTGTACCATATAAGTGAAGGAAAATGAAGAGAGAGAAGATAAACAGAAAACAAGATAAATGGAAAGCTTTTCTTCTTATTAATGTTTCTGCCACCAACTTTTGGAGCACACTGCTTGCTGATGTCCTTTCTAACCAGTCTTATCCTTCAGCCGGCTTCCATAGACTTCAAAAGTTCGATTGTAACAAGCTGGGCTCCTCTGTAGAGACAACGCCATCTATGTAGGGAGCCAGGAGGGTAGCAAAAGATTCACAGGAGTCTGCAGCCCTTCTGCAGCTCACTGGTGGGTAGGGGCACCGAGGCTTCACCTTGGCCTCTGTCTCCAAGTTCACATAAAGGAGGGTCGGTTCCTTCCTCAATATATGAAGGTGGAGAGAAACCTCTTTCACAGAAGGGATTATGGAAAAATTAAAGTGAGAGCCATGAAAAAGGCAGAGGAGGTAGCACCATGAATCTGAAGTAACTGGACATGTGAGTTAGTAACCAATATAAAGAAGAGCTGAAGACAAAAAAAGGCAAAAAACAAGTTCTCAATTTTCTAAGATGGAAATGCAAGTCTTTCTTCTTCAAAAATAAAAACGTCATTGAACCCTTTCTTTTAAAATAGAATTGAAAGGGGCCACATGTTGCAAATAATGGTTTTAACCATGATGTCACTACACAATAATGTGCAGCAATCAGTTGTTAAGTGCACTGCAAATAGTTCATTACTTAATAATTATATTATCAAAGTTTGCAATTGATATATATATATTAGTAAATAGTAGACTGTGTGCAAAGTTGTCACTATATTATTGACAATGTCACTCTTACAACTGAAACCATGAGTATGAGTGAGAAGGTGGTGTGACCCCAGATTGGTAGAGTCACAGCAAGAAAAGTCAAGAAAGTGCCATCAGACACTGTAGACAAAAGGATGCTATATGGCTGTTGGATATATAACAGACCAACTGGAGAAAAACAAGTCACTACATTAAATTATTTTCTACTTACCTCCATCACCCTCTCTAAGAACACATATTTTAAAATGAAACAAGTTATTATATTAAAAATTACTTGCTCTGGTGTTTTGAAAACTACATCAAATAATGAAGAAAAAACTAGATTACAAACTCCTGTTATCAATTCCAACTACCATCTTTTACCAAACTAAAACTCTAATTATCACTAATTAACTTTCAATCTAGTGCTCCTCCAATATACAAAATCAATAACTTAAAATGTTTCATAACTTTTTTTGAATTGCCCTAAAATTTTAGAGGAAAATATAAATATATCTCTTGGAAAAGTTGAGAAAGATAGAGACACTAGGAAAGGAAAAGATGAAAATATTATACTAATCAATGATGTAAAACACAAGATATGAACAACTTAACAGTTGTTCATAGAATTCTCTATGAAATTGATCAGTTCTACTATCCCTACACCTGGCTATTTCCTATAAGTAATTTGATACATAAACAAGCAGAATAGTGTATTTAATGGGATAAATTCTTTGAGTTGTGTGCTTTTCCTTTGAAAACTACATACGCTCTTATGTGCTTGCTTTATTTTCAGGTGGTGTCACATTAGAACACTCTCATCTCTGAAGATCTTTGCATTACAAAACTCTACCTTGGCCCTTGATCACCTCTACTCTGTGTTATGATAAACTCAGAGCCCTACATGGAGCAATATTTCCTACATCCTATCTCCCATGCGTTGTTCATGTCAGGGAGTATAGTCCACCAAGTAAACACTAAGCAAGGTTTCAAAAGCATTGGATATTAAAAGGAGGACATGCAGGGTTGGGTGTACGCCCCCATTCAGTGCCTCAGTGCAAAGAAGAAAGAGGTAAATGCATCCCTCCAAGACTGGGATAAAAATAGGAGGTTATGAGCATGAGGCTCCCTCTGCAAGCCTTCAAGCAGGGACCTGGAATAAAACTGTTGACACCGGGCCTCATGGTTGGTTTTACAGGGAACTCATGAGGAAGATAATGACAGGAAATAATGATAATTTAATAACAGCAACAAACACTTCTACTGAGCCAGGCACTGCACTCTGAATGTTAATTCTGTGCTTGAACATACATGAACTCACATAACCCTCAAAATATCCCAATGTAGTAGATGTTGTTCTTCTCACCATTTTATACATGAAGAGACTGGGTACAGTGGCTAGAAAACTCACCCAGGTTACAAAGTTGATAAATGGCAGAGCCCAAGCTCAGTGCTCTTATGTTATGCTCTTTTACTAAAACTCCAAGTTAAGTCTCTAATGACTATCTTTCTCTCCATAATCCAATGGGGGAAAAATCAAAATTCTTAACTCTAACACCCATGCTACCATTTAGGAAAAGTTGGTGAAGGAGAGATTTCTGAAGAGTAACAATGCCCTTCTATTTACTCTTCACTTATAGATCAGAAATCAATATTCCTGATCAGTCCACCAAGAAGAAACTGGGAATTTATTATTCCAACAACAAGAAGAAACAAGGAATAAAACAATGAAATTCCTTTAAACATCATTACACAAATGTGATTCTTAGTTCCGTATGACAAATATAAAGTGCTTTCCTGGTTTGGGGCTCCATATAAAGCTGATGTTAATCTCATGCTATCTTCCCAGCCAATAACACAAAAAACTTTAAGACAACAAAAGGCACAAAGACAAAAAACAACCAAAAAGAAAAATAAATATTACATCTGACAGCTGTACAATTTTTTAAAGATTAGTTAAAAGTTAGATTTAGTAAAATTTGTATCTCTATCTTGCCTCTCCCAGTTATCTCTGATGGTAAAGAAAAGGACTAAGAAAGGCACAAGGAAGTCAGTTAGGGAAGCGAGTCAGCGGGAAGAGGTAAGGTGGCCGCCCCTCTGCAGACAGACAGAAATCTCCCCTGGGAGCCCTCTCAGGCCTCACAAGGTGTGGAGCTTTGACCTCGGGCAGTGGCTACAGCTGGACGCCAGCAGCAGTGATTCTCAGACTTCAGTCTACATGGTAATAACTGGACAAGTCCAGTGTCCCCTTCCCCGGAATTCTAACTCAGCAGCTTTGAAGTTGGGACATGAGAATTTTCCATTTAAGAAACCTACCAGTGATTTTCCTTGAGTTATCTGCAGATTATGACCAAAGGCATACCTTGAAGAGAAGCACAAACTCGCTACCCAGTATGCACTGCACAGATACTTTGTGTCACACACTCTCAGACCATTCCCTGCTCCAGGGGTCCCACTTGCTTCAGCATCCTTGGGCCTGTGTTCTTCATCAGGAGGTTCTGATGGTGGCAAAACAAACAGGACTCACCTGAGAAACTGCCGTTGTGTGTAATTCAGCGAGTGCGTGCGTGGGCTGCCTGCAGCCCAGGTGTAAAGTTGGTCTTGCTATATTTAAAAATAAATTTCTTTTTAATTTTATTGAGGTCATATGGCTTATAACTGTGTAAATTTCAGGTGTACGTTACTATATTTCAGTTCTGTGTAGACTGGATCATGTTCACCACCAATAGTCTTATTTTCATCTGTCACGATACATACGTGCCCCTTTACCACTTTCCCTCTTCCCCTCTGGTAACCACAATCTGTACTCCTTATCTATGTGTTTGTTTGTTTATTTTCAACATATGAGTGAAATCATACAGTATTTTTCTTTCTCTAACTTGTTTCACTTAGTATAATATCCTCGATGTCCATCCATACTGTCACAAATGGCATGATGTTTTCTTCTTTATGGCTGAGTAGTATTCCATGGTATATATGTATATATATCACATCTTTATTCATTCATCCATTGATAAGTACCTGAATTGCTTCCCAGTGTTGGCTATTGTGAATAACACTGTGAAGAACATAGGGGTGCATACATTTGTTTGAATTACTGACTTCATATTCTTTGGATAAATAGCCAGAGGTAGAATAGCTGGATCTGATGGTATTTTTATTTTTAATTTTTTGAGAAATCTCCATCTTTTTTTCCATAGTGGATGTACCAGTTTGCATTCCCAACAGCACTATATGAGGGCTCCCTTTTCTGCACTTCCTCTCCAACACTTATTATTTGTTGCCTTTTTAATAATAGCCATTCTGATGGGTGTGAGGTGATATCTCATTATAGTTTTTATTTGCATTTCTCTAATAATTAGTGATGTTGAACATCTTTCATGTTCCTGTTGGCAATCTGTATAACTTCTTTGGAAAAACGTCTTTTCATATCCTCTGCCCATTTTTTGATCAGGTCATTCATTTCTTTGTTGTGGAGTTGTATGAGTTCTTTATATATTTTGGAAATTAACCCCTTGTCATATATATGATTTGCAAACATTTTCTCCAGTTGGTAGGTTGTCTTTTCATTTTGTTGACAGTTTCCTTTGCTGTGCAGAAACTTTTTAGTCTGATGTAGTCCCACTTGCTTATTTTTTCTTTTGCTTCCCTTTTCTGAGAAGGACGGACATTATATAATGATAAATGGGACATTCCACCAAGAAGACATAACATATTAATATATATGAACCTAACACAGGAGCAACAAAGTATATAAAGCAACCATTAACAGACTTAAATGGAGAAATTGACAGCAACACAATAATTGCAGGGGACTTCAACACCCCACTCCATCAATAGATTGATCATCCAGACAGAAAATCAACAAGGAAACAGTGGCCTTAAATGAAACATCAGACCAGATGGACTAAATAGATATATAGAGAACATTTCATCCCAAAACAGCAGAATACACATTCTTCTCAAGTTCACATGGAACATTCTCAAAGATAGACATATGTTGGGAAACAAAGCAAGCCTCAATAATTCTAAGAAGACTGAAATCATATCACGCATTTTTCTGACCACAATTGTATGAAACTAGAAATCAACTACAAGAAAAAAGTTGGAAAAGTCACAAATATTTGGACATTAAACACCATGCTACTGAACAACTATTGGATTGATGAATAAATCAAAGGAGAAATCAAAATATACCTAGAAACAAATGAAAATGAAAAACAACATATGAAAACTTATGGGATGCAGCAAAACTAGTACTAAGAGTGAAATTTATGACAATAGAAGCCTACCTCAAGGAACGAGAAAAATCCCAAATAATCTAACACTGTACCTAAAAGAACTAGAAAAAGAAGAACAAACAAAGCCCAAAGTCAGTAGAAGGACAGAAATAACAAAAATCAGAGCAGAAATAGATGAAAGAGAGACTAGAAAAAGAATAGAAACATTCAATGAAACTAAGAGCTGTTTCTTTGAGATGATAAGTCTCTTTCTTTAGAGGTAGAGATGCCATGTGGGCAGAGATTATAAGATCAGAAAATCCAGACACTCAATTGGAGAACTCCCTGAACTTTAAGCATCTTTTAAGCAACTTTTTTAGCATCTTTAATATATTTGAATATGATGTCCCTTTAACATCTGTTTGAATATGTGTAGCAAAGTCAAAGGACAGTCTGTCCTAGGCACCACAGGACAATAATAGCTTCCCTGCCTAATAGCTTCCCTTCAACAACAAAAGGTCTAGGAAACTGACTTATCTTGGGTTCAAGTTGGGAACTGTTTGGGAGAAATATAGTGAAAAAGTAAATAAACCAGACAAGAGTAAAAGAATTAGACAGGGATCTGCTGGCAAAGAAAACTTTTCCCAGCTACAAACCAATAGAATCTGGACAGAATGAGAAGGCTCATAACTACACCTGGTGCCAGGAAGTAAAATGGAAATCTCACGAAGGAGGCCACTTTGAGGCCTATAAACACCTTGCAAAACTACTCATTAGGATTTCAGAACAACAACATGTTTAGGATGTGTATGTTCAATATATGCATGTCCTGGGTTCTCCTCATGATATTTTGCTTACTTATATGTATATTTCGCTAAACTTTTGATGATTATAAAGCAAAGAGAATAACAGTGTGGCAGAGGTAAAGAGCAAATTAAAAACAAAAAACATACAGGAGTCGTCGTGTTGAGACTATAAAGTAAACTGAATTAACTGGTGGACAGGAGTTGCTCTTTCTGTAATTTCGTTTTTCTTTCTCATTTTATTTTCATTGATGTTTTAATAGTTTTTAACAGTGTGAAATTTTGGGTTGTACATTTTGTTTGTCCATCACCATATATATGTCTCCCTTCACCCCTTCTGCCCACCCCCACCCACCTTTCCCCT
>JABWHU010001755.1:95384-106597 GCA_014189135.1 Dicerorhinus sumatrensis harrissoni | reverse complement strand
GAATCTGGGGAACTAGGCCAAAAGCTTCCACAAAGCAAAGTGAAACCTCCAGAAGCTGTGGAAGTGGCCTAAGTCAAACATACTGCTAACCTGACCTTCAGGGAATTTGCCATATTGTGAAGCAATGTAAGGTAGGAGGCTGGAAAGCTGTGCTCAGATGTCTGAAGGGCATAGCTGAATTTTCTGTGGGCTCCCAAACCTGAGGAGACAGAGATCTACCAGACTTAGAACCAGACCATTGTGCGAGGGAGGGGAGCACAACAAACAGGAACAGGAGGAAGGCAGAAGGGCTGGGTTTACTAAAAATGAGACCCAGACCAAACACTGATCAACATCTAATTGGACTCATGTGTTCAAACCTCAATCTTTCCTAACGAAGGAAGATAAAGTCAAGTGGAACCTCTCGACTTATGTTACACAGACCTTCCAAAGACACTGGTGAGAGGCTGGAGAAGGCAAGCCACAGACTGCGAGAAGACTTTTGCAAATCACATATCTGACAGGACTATAAAGAACTCTCAAAACTCGGCAATAAGAAAATCCAAGTTTAAAATGGGCACAGAATTGGACAATTCGCCAAAGAAGATACACAGGTGGCAAATAAGCACATGAAAAGATGCTCAACATCATTAACCGTGAGAAAAAGTCACATAAAACCACATTGAGATACTGCTATGTACCTAGTAGAGTGACTAGAATTAAAGAGGTTGACCATACCAAGTGTTAATGAGGATGGAAAGTAACTGGAACACTGCTACATTGCTGGTGGGAACACAAAGTGGTTGAGCCTCTTTGGAAAACAGTTTTAAAGTGTAGTTTGTTAGGCTGCTGTAACACATTAGCACACATTTCATGGCTTAAAACAGCTCAGATTTATTGTTTTACAGTTCTGTAGGTTAGCAGTCTCACACGGGTCTCCTTGGGCTAAAATCAAGGTGTTGGCAGAACTAGGTTCTTGTTGGGGGACACTAAAGGTTAATCCATTTCCTAGCCTTTTCAAGCTTCTAGAGACCACCACATTCCTTAGCCTTTGGTCCCCCTCCTCCACCCTCAAAACCAAGAACTCGGCATCTCTCTGGCCCTGCTTCCTTTGTTGCATCTTTTTTTCTACTCTACTGCTTTTCTTTCCCTTTTAAGGGCCTTTGTGATGCACTGGGCCCACCTGGATAATCCAGGATAATCTCCCTATTTTAAAGTCAGTTGATCAGCAACCTTAATTCCATCTGCAAATTTAATTCACCTTTGCCAAATAAACTAATGTATTCCCAGGTTCCATGGATTAGGACATCTTTGTAGGCCATGACTTTGTTACCACAAGGTCAAAACTTTAAAATAAAATTAAACATACACATACCTTATGTCCCAGCAATTCCACTTCTATGTGCTTACCCAAGAGAAGAAGACTTATGTTCACACAAAAACTTGTTTGCAAAGATTTATAGCAGCTTTATTCATAGTCAAAATGACAAAACTGAAAATAACTCAAATTTCCTTCAACTGGTGGATGGGCAAACTGTGGTACATTCATACAATGGATACTACATTCAGCAATAAAACAGAAGGAACTGCTGATACAGTCAACAACATGGATGAACACTCAAATAAATGTATTGTGCTAAATGAAAGAATCCAGACTCAAAAGGCCAAATACTGTAGGATTGCATATATATGATATTCTCGCAAAGACAGACCATAGGGAAAGACACCAGATCATTAGTCTCCAGGGGTTAAGGGTGGGGGAAGAGTTGACTACAAAAGAGCAGCTCAAGGGAGTTCTGGGTCCTGGAACTGTTGTCTATCTCAATTTTGGTAGTTGCACAGCTCTATGCATTTGTCAACACAGTTGTACAAAGAGGAAAACAAATACTTCATTTCTCATCTATCAGATTGGCAAAAATTTAAAAATCTGACAATGCCAATCTGACAATTCCCAGGGCACGGATGACTCAGACACTGTTGCCGGGAATGGAAATTGTTCAAACTTCAGAGGATGATTTGGCTGCAGCTTGTCAAGATGCAGATGCACATCAACCTCTGGCCCAGCAATCCACTCACAGGCAGGTGTCCATTCTAGGGAGTCCACACATGTGCTCGAGGAGACACACACAAGGATAGTCCTTAAACATGGTAGGGGAATGAATTAATTGTGGTAAGTAGTTATTTTAAAAAGAAAGGAAAGAATGCATATAGGAAAGAATCAACCCTGCTGTCTACATATATGATTTGAGACGATAACTCATTTGTTTGTCTACTTAATACTACGTAGCACAGAGAGTCCTGTACTAGGAATCTGGAGACAAGCATCTGAGCATTTAGTTCCAACTCTGCCACTAAAGTAGCAGTCAGACTATGGACGACTTAACTCTAGAAACCTCACTTTCCATTTCCTGGAAAATGAAGAGGTTAGGCTCTACAACCACTAAAATTATTTCCAACTCAACAATTATATGATTCAATAAGTCAACAATCAAAAATTATATTCCAAGGTACCTCTGTTGAGAAACTATTTTTCCCAGACACCCTGAAATCAGAAAGTATCAGAGAAATAAGACATCTTAATATATTAACACATAAAAGGGTCCAAATTTCTTGGAATGTATATGACCAGCTTTTTAATCAAGATCGTAACTCAGAAAGAGTGTATAAGCAGCTAAAACCCCCATATTGACTTTGGTCACCCTCAGGTAAAACTTAGATATCCTCTCCCATTTTAACATTCCAAAACAAGTTCACCATTCTAACGAGTCCATCTTGTCAAGTTCAGGTCTATCTAGCCAAAAGTCATTCACGTGTATGGTAAGATATACTTGATTTTTTAACAAAGACAAAATGATGAATGGCTTTTTGTATTTTTGCCTGTTTCATCCATAAAGATCTTACATTATAATTTAATAGCTTCAGGCTGCTACAATAACTTTAAAAGCCTTTTGAAACTTATAACATGCTATGTCCAACAGGATCTAGTAAAAAAATCTGTAGATCAGAATCCAAAGATGCTTATTTAAAAGTTTCATTACCGCCAATACTTACACTGCAAAGACACCAATAACCAACATGTCATTTCTTCCTACTGCAGAATTTAATATGTTATTAACTTCTGGTATCATCCAAAAGCATAACTAGGATGCTATCATTAAAATGAATTTTAATAAGAAATATTAAAACTAATGATTAAACTATTAAACTAAATGATTAACTAAATATGAAAACTAATGACAACTAATGGTCTGTTGTCTTTCCCTATGGTTTATTTTTCTAGAATATCATACAAATGAAATCCTACCGTATTTGGCCTTTTGAACTTTCACCTTGTCAATCAAATCAAAATGTGAAAATTCTTGTTCTATGGGCTTTCCAAATCTAAATTCTTACAATTCTAAATGAGTACGGAGACAAAACACACACTACATACAACTTCTAATATCCTCCTCCTTATCCGATTTTGATTTTAGCACCAATTGCCAAGAAAATCTTTTCAACTGAAGCCAAAATTCCCTACACATTATGTCACTCATCAATTGACCAGTCATCAAGTCTATGTTAACAGAAGGTGAGTTATTTTTAGGACATTACATAATTTGCACCAAACATTGTTTAAAGCTCCTTTCATTAAATGCAGTTTACAACAATTTACAGGCTTCAAAGTTCGCCTTGCAAATATAGTCAATTATCAGAAACCATGAATGCAATTAGGCTTTTCTATAAAGGTGGTCCCAAAGAAGTAGGAACTGTTTATTTGTTTAATGATGGCAATGAGGAGCCCAATAGCCTGAGTGGAGTCAGGCAGAGGAGAGCTGACCATAGTCCATCTTCTGAAGGAAAGTGTTCACTCAGAGATGTTGCAACCTGGCCTATACGGGGTCCCTGGGGGGCACGAACTCAAGGGTGCGTGCAGAGGGCAGGCAACTCCCTGCCGCCTGCTGCACCACCGCTGGGTGGGCAGGAGGCCCGGCCAAGGTAGTGGGACCAGCTAGCCAGTCAGCGCTCCTCTGCTCCTCCAAGGGACAGAGGTTGGGCTCCCGCTGCCTGGGGCAGCCCGCCAGCAGCCCCGGCCTCCTTCCCTATCAGCTGCCCCCGAGACTGCGCTCCCGCCATCTGCCATGGGGATTTCCACGCCTAACCCGCTGCCCACCGCCTACCTCCGCGCTGCCTCCTGCCCAACGCTCCTCGACACTGCAGAAAGGAGAGATCCCCAGCGCTGAAAATCCTGGAGGAAGGATCCAGAAACTGCCCAATCCCCCCACAAATCCCAGCAGCCACCACCTGTGCACCAGGTACCCCGCCTCCAGTGCACGCGCCCCAGGGCTCTCCAGCTCGCCTGTCCCTCTGCCACTCTGAGCGCCTGTCTTGCACATGTGCTGACCTTTGAGGATACAATGGGAACCGCTAAGGGGGCACCAGGAGGGACATGGGGTGGTGGGGACCAAAGTGTCCCTGAAACAGAGAGCAGGAGCGGGCTGGCACTCTGCAGCCCTTGACTTTGCTCTCCCTGGATGACTGTCAGCTCCTGGAGAAGATCTGCCTTCCCTTGAGGCAACTTCTCCTGTCCTGAGAAGCACGTCACATGATCTAACATCTGTTTAAAAAAGAACCATGACATCCTTAACACTCGATGTGTCGTGTCCCCAGAAGAATTCTCTGCTTCCCCAGAAGACTAGACAACGAGCAGCTGGGACCGAGTTATGACCCAGGAAGGAAGGATGCTGAGGACACAGCTGTCTCCCCTCCATCGGCTCCTCCCCCTGTTCTGTTGCCCTGATGGGGCCACAGCGCTGGGGACACATGCACGTGACAACGCTCAAGTGTTTGCCCACTGTATTACATTTATTACCATTTAGTGGTTAAAACGAGAGGCTAGCTGGCAGTTTATCAGACAATTTCATTTGCAGAACTGTCTTCAGACAAAGAAGTTTGTTTTCTTCATCTCTGATTTTTAAAATCAATAACAATAATTAAAATACTTATTTTCTTAATCTCATTGGCATGTGAAAACAAACAAGTCACTTGGTTTTCAGCAAATTGGCCACATTTTCATTTAAACTTTGGAAGTATTGCTGTTTGAGATAAAGAAAGCATTTGGGAAGAACAATTACCCTCAGATAATATCTTCCCAGATAAATGTACAAACACATAGTTATGAGCTGTTTTGAGGGGCCTGGCACATCCAGTTTGAGTTTTACAATGGATCATCTGAAGTAAAGTTAAATTAGTAATTTTCTGAAGAGTTTGTGAGTAAATGTTCATGTCGCCTTCATCAAATAGGTCTGGTGATTTAAATGAAGGTTGAGCTAATGATAAAAGTTTTCAAGAGACTGAGAAATATTAGGTAAATGTACTTAGAAAAAGGGGTGCAAATTAAACTAAAACCTGCCACTATCCTCTTTAAAGCAGTCACAATAACATTATTGTCAAGGTATAAGAAGGAATAGAAATGTTTTATAAAAACAATTCTTCACTTCTAAAGGACCTAACGTGACATTCTAGAAGTCTCCATAGTCTTTCACTCATCGAGATTTAAATTGCTGAATTTAACTTTAAAGACTAATGAATCTGAGGGCAAAATATTTAAGGTCATTGTTTTCCATTGTTGCAAAGTACAGGGGTATAAAGTGTGGCTGAAATTCATGGTCTTGAAGAAGACAAATATATAGAACTTATCACTCACACAGTGCATCCTGACCTTATCCTACACATGTCCCAAGAATAAAGCCTCAAGGAATTCCACTCTGTTCTTAGAAATGACAACTTTCATTCATGATGAATATTCTCAAATTAGGCTCTAGCTAGTAATTATGTTCCTGATGCAAATAGGCAAGTAAAAAGAATCCATGCTTGATTAAATTGGGCTTATAACATGTATAAATGCGAGAAACCTGAGAAACAGAGTCTCTCAACACAATGGCAGATAATCTCCTCTTAAATGCAATCTTCAGCTAAAGACAAATGTGGATGTTGGGGGTGGGATTTGGCATTTGAGAGGGGAAGAAGACAATTCTCATGCAGAGGGATATGTAAACATCTGTATGAATGTTTGCACTGGGCTCTGCTCCTGAAGGGACAGCATGTATGTGAACGAGTCCAACCTCTCTGTGGGGGTGCCTGCCCTGGGGCAGGCTTGGGGGCCGTGGAGGGAAGGGGGATGGCATGTGACATGGCACCAGCCATGGAAGCAGTAACTCAGAGGTCAGAGAAATCTCTCTCTCTCTCTTTGTCTCTCTGTCTCTGTCTCTCTCTCTCTGTCTCTCTTGATGACATGAGGAGAGGAGGGGGCCTCGCCCTGCCCACCTCACCCAGCTCTCTCATGGGCCCTTCTTTCTATGGTGGCTCTGGGAGCCCTGAGGGCTTGGGTTTAACTCACCAGGACAAGGGTGCATGCACGGCCACAGTGGCCCAAGGTGGGCCTTGGGAGTCGTCAGTGAAGTCCCTGCCACCTGCCGGGCTCTGACAGACTGGGGCACTCTCTGGCGCCTGCCAGGTGCAGGTGAAGAAGGACAGTCCCTGTCATTGACTTGGCTTCAGCTGTTGTCTCCCTCCCCTCCCCCACTTCCACACAGCTTGCTGGCTGCTTCCCTTCCTTAGAAGTAGTGGTCTCGCCCTCATGGACACAGGTGGACTGGTGTGTGAGGTCAAGGCTCTGCCTCAGCCAGCTTCTTTGTCCCGGGCCTCATTTCTTCCTGGAAAAACAAAACCATGGCCTCACCCCACCCCTGAACTTTTTGACTGCAGCCAGGATGAGGAAAGGCCCTGTGGTGTCAAAAGGGCCAAGACAGGCATCTGGCAAAGCAGTGAGTGTGGCCCCAGCAGGCCGCAAGCCTAGGGAGCCGGGGCCACACTGGGTAAGCCCTTCCAGTGATAGGTCCCAGCCTCTTCTCTGGAGTCAGGAAGGCCTGGCCATCTAAGTGCCCAAGGTTAGGTTTAAGCCTAACCTTAACCCTAACCCTAACCCAATGCCGGATGCAAACCCTATCCATTACTCAAAGCCTTACCCTTTGTCTATACGTAACACTAACACTAACGCTAACCCATATACTACTCTTAAGCCTAAACCATATCCACACCCTAAATCCAACCTAACCAAACCCAAAACCTAAATCTAAACCAAGCACAAACCCTAAATCTCACCCTAAACATAAACCGAACTGTGGCCTAAACCTAACAATGAGCCAAAGCCACCCCTAAACTTAATCTGATCCGAACTCAAACAATGACCCAAAGCCTTAACTGAACCCTCTCCCTTGGCATAAATTTAAAACTAATGCTAATCCCAGCTTGAACACTAAGCCTAAACCGTATCCAAAAGCTAAACATCACAAAACTGTAACCTTAGCCTGAGAGCTAACTCTAAAATGAAACAGAACCCTAACCATTACCATAAAGCTAACTCTAACACTAAGACTGTCCCTCATACCTAACCCGAATGCAATCCTACCTGTAAACTGAAAGTGAACCCTAACTCTAACTCTAACCCTAACTGGAATAGTATCCCTTACCCTATCGAGAACCCTAAACTTAACCCTAACCCTAACCCCAACAGTAACAGTAACCCTAACCTGATTATAACCCTAACTAAACTGAACCCTAACCTAAACTGAAACCTAACCCGAACCCTAAACCTAACGCTAACCAGAACCCTAACCATAACCATAATCCTAACCATAACCCCAACTCTAACGCTAACCTTCACCCTAAACATTGCAATAACGTGAATCATAACCCTATCCATAACCTGAGGCATAAACCTAACCCAAACACTAACACTAACCCAAACCATAAAACTAAAACCTAACCTGAACCCTACCCCTAACCCTAGCAAGAAGTCTAACACTAACCCTAACACTAACCAGATCCCGAACCAGAACCCTAACCCTAACTGTAATTTGAACACTAACCATAACTTATACCCTAAATCTAACCCAAACCCTAACCCTAACCCTAACCCTAACCCTAACCTTAACACTAACCCTAACCCAACAAAACCCTAAACATAACACCAACCCCAACACTAAGCCTAACCCTAACCCAAACCAAATGGTAACCGTAACCCAAAGCATAACCCCACCTTAATGCTAACCCTAACCCGAAACTTAACGGTAACCCCAACCCGAACCCTAACAGCAACCCTAATCATAACCCGAACCCTAATGCTAACACAAAGCCTAATGCTAACCTGAATTCCGAACCTGGACCAGAACAGGAACTCCATCCGAACACTAACACTAATCCTACACCTAACCATAACCCTAACCCTAACACTAACCCCAATCCGAAGCCTAACACTAACCATAAACCGAACCCTAACCTGAACCCTCACTGTAAACCAACCCCTAACACTAACCCTAACCTTACCCTTATCCTAACCCAAACCCAAACCCTAGTATTAACCATAGCATTACGTATAACCTGAATCCTACCCAGAACCCTAACAATAACTGTTACTCTAACCATAACCCTAAGCTGAACAGGAATTCTAACTCTAACCTGAACCGTAACACTAACGTGAACCCTCACCTGAACCTTAACTCTAACAGTTACCCTAAGCCTAACCCTAACCTGAACCCTCACACAAAAACTAACCCTAAGCATAACCTGAACCCTAAATTTAACCCTAACCCTAACCCTAAACATAAGCAGAACACGAGCCCGAACCCAAATGCTAAATCTAAGTCTACCCTAACCCTAACTCTAAACTGAACCCTAAACTTAAGACAAGCCATAACCCTAACCCTAACCCTAACCTTAACAATAAACCTAATGCTAATACTAACCATAACCTGAACCCAGCCCTAAACCTAAACCTAACTCTAATCCTAACCCTAACACTAACCACAACCCTAACCCAAACCCGAAGCCTAACCCTAAACTTAACCCTAACCCTAATCTTAACCCTAAGCTGAACCCTAACCTTAACCATAACATTAACCCGACGTGAAAACAAACCCTAACCCGAGTCCTAATCATAACCCGAACCTGAACCCAAACCCAATCCGAAACCTAGCCCTGTCCATAACTCAAAACTAACCATAACCCTAGCCCTAACCTGAAGCCCAAAACTAACCCAAACCCTAACAGTAACACTAACCCTAACCCGAACCACAATGCTAACTCTGACTATTACTCTAAACTTAACCCTAATACTAAAACTGACCCTAAGCGGAAGCCTAAGCCGACCTTAACCCTAAATGCATCCAGAACCCAAACCCTAACCCTAACCCTAATCAGAACACTAACGTCATCATAAACCTTAACCTAACCCTAAGAGTAACCCTAATCCTAACCATGACTGTAAACTAAAACATAACCCTAACACTAACCAGAACACAAATCAGAACTCTAGCCATAACCCTAACCCGAAAACAACTCTAACCTTAAATCTAACCCTAAACATAACAAACTCATTAACCCTAACCATATCAGCAAACCTAACCTGAAAAGTAACCCTAACCATAACCATAATCCTAGTCCGAATCTAACCCTAAACACAACCCAATCCTGAACTCTAACCCTAACCCTAACCTGAACACTAAGCCTAACACTAAACCTAAACCTTGCCCTAACCTGAACGTTAACTATAATTCCAACCCTAAAACTAACTCTAACCCTGACCCAAGATCAAACCCTAACCCTAATCAAAACCCAACATTAAACCTAATCCTAGATCTAACACTAACCCTAAGCCTAACCCTAACCCTAACCCGAAACTTAAACCTAACCCTAACCCGAATGCAAACCCGAAGCTTAAACCTAAACCTAACCTGAACCCTAACCCTAACCCTAACCCTAAACTTCATCCTAACCCTCACACTCACCCTAACGCTCACCCTCACCCTAGCCCTCACCATCACCCTAACCCTCATGCGAACCCTAAGCCTCACCATCACCCTAACCCTCATGCGAACCCTAAACCTCAGCCGAAACCAAACCCTCACATGAATCATAACCTTCACCCGAACCCTAAACCTCACACGAACCCTAACCCTCACCAAAACACTAAACCTCACCCTAACCCTCACCTGAAATGTAACACTCACCCAAACCCTAACCCTCACCCTAACCCTCACCGGACTCCTAATCCTCACCCTCACACTAACCCTCACCCTAACCTTAACCCAAACCCAAACCCTGACCCGAACTCTGACCCAAACCTTAAACCTAACCTGAACCCGAACCTGAATCCTAACCCTAACCCTAACCCAAAACCTAACCCGAACCCTAACCTGAACCCTAAGCCTAACCCAAAACCTAACACAAACCCTAACCCTAACCCGAACCTGAAGCCGAAACAGAACCCTAACACTAACCCTAACGTGAAACTGAACCCGAACCCGAACCCGACACGAACACGAACCCGAACCCTAACATGAACCCGAACTCTAATGCAAACCCTAACCCTAACCAGAACCTGAACCCAAACCCTAACACTCACCCTAACCCTAACCCTAAACCTAACCCAAAACCGAACCCAAACACGAACCCTAAACCTAACCCGAACCCGAACCCAAACCCTAACACTAACCCGAGCACTAACCCGAAACCTAACCTGAACTCTAAGCCTAACCCCGAACACTAACCCTAACCCTAACCCGAAACAGAACCCTAACCCTAACCCTACGGCAAACCTGAACTCGAACCCAAACCCGAACCCGAACACTACACTTAATCCTACCCCGAACCCTAACGCTGACCCGAACCTGAACCCGAACCCTAACTCTACACCGAACCCAAACATGAACACTAACCCTAACCCAAACCCGAACCCTAACACGAACCCAAAGCCTAACCCTAACCCCTAACCCTAACTGTAACCCTAACCCTAACACTAAACATAACCCGAGAACGAATCCAAACCCGAACTCGAACCCAAACCCTAACCTGAACCCTAACGCTAACCCGAACCCGAACCCTAACACTAATCCTAACCTGAGCCAGAACCCGTACCCTAACCCGAATCCGAACCCTAAACCAAACCCTAACCCGAACCCAAATCCAAACTCTAAACTGAAGTCTAACCCTAACCCGAACCCTAACCCTAACCCTAACCCTAATCCTAACCCGAACACTAACAATAAACTGAACCCTAATCCGAACACAAACCCTAACACTAACCTCTAACCCTAACCTTAAGCCTAACACTAAACCTAACCCTAAACCAAACCCTAAGCCGAACGGGAGCTCTAACCCTAACCCTAACCTGAACCCTAACCAGAACGCTAACC
>JABWHU010001755.1:48881-65763 GCA_014189135.1 Dicerorhinus sumatrensis harrissoni | reverse complement strand
GGCCATCATCCTCCCTTGGGAGGTTGGGTGGGGCAACAAGCACCAGAAATGGCAGAAGCTACCTCCCATGTGGGCCACAGCAGGTGAACAGCAGCTACCTCCAACAACAGGGCCGATGACACCTCCAAGAAAACTTACAGGACCCATTTCTCTTTCCCCTGTGGTTGTCGCACTGATAGTCTTGGTCCAGAAGACTGGGATGTCTGGCTTCCATTGGTTAAAGTAGGCAAGCCATAGAGTGCTTTCTCCCTCTGGCCCACATGTGTGTACTCAGGGAAAGGACCAAGAGAGGGCCTATCTTGGCCCTTAGTCTCAGATTTCTCCCAAGGGTAGTGCCATAGGCAGAAGGAAAGCATGGCATTCCTGACTCCAGAGTTGAGGGTGGAACCTGCCAATGGAAGACCATGCACATTGTGCTCCCTGTTCCTTCCCTAGGTGGCCTGTCTGCTGTGGCCACACTATTTTGGCATGTTTTTTTTGGCCTTCTGACTTGACAAAGTCCTTCCTTCTCCTGGAGTCAAATGTTTATTCCTGAGGTGAAGTCATTTTATCAGAGCAATAAATAGATCCAGAATGGACTGGTTGGCAGAGGGATAGCCTTAGTGTCCTCCCCAGTCCATTTGTGGCTAAGAGGGCCAGAAAACCACTTCCAGGTTCTGACCAGCGACCTGACCAGAAGGGTAGAAAGGGGTGTGAGCCACAACTGAAGGAAATGTGAATCCGAGTGCACCTACACCTGCATCTGGCGACCACCAGAGGGCACCCACACACACTCAGAGCCACAGGGAACCATCACTTAGCAACCATAATGATCATTGTTAGGCCAGATGTCGCAGTGCTGCGCCTGCGCATTTTGAGCAACAGGTTTAACTCAAGCAGGGCTTCCGAAGGGATGAGAGTCATTAAGACCGATGTGAGAAGTCAGGGAGGTGGTGAGGGAGCAAGTGCAGCCACCGTCGTTTCCTCAGCTCCCCCAGATCCTGGAACTCTGCTTCCAAGCATCCCTCACTGCCAATATGGCAATTACCCCCACTGCCATTTCTCCCACCACTGCCAAAATATCGCACTGTGGGCCAACATGACTGTGAAAGGTGGGTTCCCCAAACACATATGTGGCCTCAAATCCAGAATGAGGTGTATGGGGAATGAATCAGATAGGGATGGTGGGGCAGGGTGAAATCCACTGAGGAAAGAGCGATGAAGATTCCCTACTTCTGTTCCAAGAGATGGTTGTAGCAACCATCAATCTCTTGACCCAGAGATGATCACTCCCCCAGACATGAGCAGAGGCAGCCCATTACCTGGGGCCACACCACAAGGATCCCTGCCTCTCCCAGGACAACCCAGGAAACTATGGAATACCCCCATCACCACCCACACCCCTCCATCCACCACCACCAAAACCATCATCCTCCCTTGGGCTGACAAGGACCAGAAATGGCAGAAACTACCTCCCATGTCGAGCATACCAGATGACCAGCAGCTTCCTCCCCTGACAGGGCCGATGAGATCTCACAGAAGACTTTCAAGACCCAGGGTCCTTCCTCTGTAGTTGCCCAATTGACTGAGTCTTCACCCAGGTGGCTGGGATGCTGGCCTCCCTCAGATAAAGTAGGAAAATCAAAGGGTGCTACTCTCCTTCTGTCGTGTTTCTGTGCACACAGGGAGAGGGTTTGGGGGGACCTAGCTCATCAATTTTTGTCAGATATTGCCCAAGAGTAGTGCCGTAGTCTGCAGGAAAGCATAGCTTTCCTGACTCCAGAGCTGAGGGTGGGACCAGCTGATGGAACAGAATGCCTGGTGTGTTCCCTGTTCATTCCCTGGGTGTTCTGACTGCTGTGGCCACATTCATTTGGCAAGCCTTTCTCTGTCTTCCGACTTGACAGTCTTTCCTCCTCCTGGAATTTAAAGGGACATTACTGAGGTGATG
The DNA here is from genome assembly GCA_014189135.1 of Dicerorhinus sumatrensis harrissoni. Taxonomy (NCBI): domain Eukaryota; kingdom Metazoa; phylum Chordata; class Mammalia; order Perissodactyla; family Rhinocerotidae; genus Dicerorhinus; species Dicerorhinus sumatrensis. Next base: position 63,833 of record JABWHU010001755.1, on the reverse strand, counting down.
CCATGTTTTTAAGAAATAAACTAGGCTCAGAATGGACCAGCTGGCAGAGGGATAGCGTCCGTGTCCTCCTTAGTGTGTTGTTGGCAAACAGGACCAGAAAGGCACTTCCAGGAACCCAAGCAGCAATCTGACCAGAAGGCTGGAAAGGGATATGAGCCACAACTGAAAGAAATGTGAACCTGAGTGCACCTGCACCTGCACATGGTCACCACCTGAGGGAGCCCACAAAGCCTCAGAGCCCCACAGGTCCACCGCTTGGCAACCTCGAGGGTCATTGTGAGGCAAGAGGCCACATTGGCCATGCATGTGCACTTGGAGTGGTGGGTTTCAACCAAGGCTCCCAGAGGGGTGAGAATCAGTAGGACTGATTGGAAAGGTCTGGGAGTTGGGGAGAGTGTGGGTACTACCAGCGTTCTCTCCTCAGGTCCCCGAGATTCCAGATTTCTAGGTCACAGATGCCCCTGCTGTCACTGTTCCCGCTGCCTCCATCACTATTTCTCCCAACACCACCAAGAAAATTGCAGTATAGACTGGACATGGCAGTGAAAGACCAGTTCCCGGTCACATCTGTAGCCTTAACTATGCTCCTGGGTGTCTGGGAATGGATCAGGTGGGAGTGGAGGGGCAGGATGAAATCCGCTGAGGTGGGCGTGATATGAAGATCCCTGAGTCCAGCTCCAGTGATGGTTGCAGCAACCATCAATCTCTTGACGCTGAATAGGGTCCCTCCACATGGCGTTACCAGAGGCAACCCATTCCATGGAGTCACAAGACAGTGGTCCCTGAATCTTTCAGGGCAATGCAGGAAACTATGGGAAGGCCAAATCACAGCTTGTGTCCCTCCATTCACTGATAACAAGACCATCATAAACCACTTGGGATGCTGGGAATGGCCGGCAAGGACCTGGAAGTGGTGGGCTCTACCTCTCACATTGGGCACAACAGATGACTGGTGGCTTCCTCACATGACAGTGTCAAAGACACCTGCAGAAAGCTTTGAGGACTCAGGGCTCCTACCTCCCTAGCTGTCCCTCTGACAGAGTCTTGGTCAGAGGCTGTGAAGGCTGTCCACCGTTGGATGAATGAGGGAACCAATAGGGTACTCCTCACACTCTGCCCCACATCTGTGTACAAGTGAGTGCACAGACCTAGGCAGCAGGAAAGTGGGCTTTCCCGACTCCAGAGTTGAGGGGTGGAACTGCTGATGCAAAAGCATGCCCAGTATGCTCCCTGTTCATTCTCTAGATGCCCAGCCTACTTTGCCACACTCCTTTGGCAAGGCTTTCTCAGCCTTCTGACTTGGCGAAATCTCTCTTCATCCTGGAGGTGAAAGGTTCACTTGGCGATGTAACGCTGTTTTTTCTGGAGCAGTAATTGAGGCCGGAAATGAGCCAGCTGGCAGTGGGATAGCTTTGGAGCCCTCCCCCTTCCATTGTTGAACCAGGGCCAGAAAAACCACTTGCAATAATGCAAGCAGCTATCTGAGCAGAGGGGTAGAAGGGGATGTCAGACACAGCTGAAGGAAATGTGAACTCGAGTTTCCCTGCAGCTGCAATTGGCCATGGCCAGAGTGCACCCCCACACCATCAGAGACACTCAGTCCCAAAGCGTAGCAACCGTGAGGGTCAGTGTGAGGCCAGAGCACTTGCAGATTTGGCATCATGGATTCAACTAAAGGGAGCTGGGCCCCCAGAGTGGTGAGAGTCAGTGGGAGCAATGGGAGAGGTCGGGAAGTTGGGTGCAGGTGCGCCAACCACCCTCTCCTCAGGTCCCTGAGATCCCAGATGTCTGGGTCACAGCTGCCCCCACTGCCAATGTTGCCGGCCCCCCACTGTCATTGCTCCCACCACCATCACAGAATTGCCCTATAGGCTGGACATGGCAATGAAACACTGGTTCCCCAGCCCAAACTTTGTCCCCTAATCCAGACCTATGTACATGTGGAATGGATCAGATGTGGGTCAGAAGACCACTGAGGTAGGGGAGATGAAGATGCCTGGGTCCAGCTCCAAGTGACGGTCATGGCAAACGTCAACCTGTTGACCCTGGGAAGAGTCCCTCCCCTGGAAGTGTCCAGAGGCAGCCCGTTCCCTGGCACCACAGCACAGAGGTCCCTGCCTTCGCAAAACAGCCCAGGATACCCTGGAATTCGCCCCTCACTGCCGGTGTTCCTGTACCCGCCACTGCCAAGACCATCATCCTCCCTCAAGGAGGTGGGCATGACCGACAAGGACCTGGATGTGGCTTGCGCTACCTCCCACGTCGGGCTCAGCACATGACCAGTGGCTTCCTCTCCCAACAGGGCCAAAGACACTTCCCACTAAACGTTCAGGACTCAGAGCTTTCACCTCTTTAGTCCGTTCCACTGACAGCGTCTTGACCAAAGCAGCTGGCAAGGCTGGCCTCCTTGGGATAAACTAGGCAAGCCATAGGGGGCTCCTCTCCTTCTGCCACACATCCGTGCACTCAGATAGAGGGCAAGTAGAGAGCCTACCTTGGCCCTTATTGTTTGACATCTCCCAAAGGTAGTGCCCTAGGCAGCAAGGAAGCAGGTTTTCCTGACTCCACAGTCGAGGATGGGACCTGCTGATGGAAAGAGCATACCCGCTGGGTTCCCTCTACAATCCCTAGGTTGCCTGCCTACTGTGCCACATCCGAGAAGCGTTTCTCGACCTTCTGTCTTGACAAAGTGCTCCTTCCTCCTGGAGTTGAAAGGTTCATTCATGATGTGACGCCATATTTCTTTGGTCAACAATTGAGGCATGGAACGAGCCAGCTGGCAGAGGGCTAGACTATGTGTCCTCCCCAGTCTGTTGTTGGCGAACAATGCCAGAAATCAACTTTCCAGGGAAAGTAGCCACCTGAGCAGAAGGGAACAAGGAGGTGTGAGACACAACTGAGGGATTTGTGAACCCAACTTCACCAGCAGCTACACCTGGCCATGGCCCCAATGCGCCCCATCCGCCTCTGAGGCCTCTGCATCTATTGTTTGGCAACTGCAAGGGTCATTGTGAGGCCAGAAGCCCTGGTCGCCCTGTCTAAGCCTTGGAGTGATGGCTTTAACTCTAGAGTCAGGGCTTCCAGGGTGGTGACAGTCAGTAGGGTGAATGGGAGAGTTCAGCGAGTTTCGGAGTGTGTTGGTGCACACACCATCCTCTCCTCGGTTCCCTGAGATCCCAGATGTCTGGGTCACAGCTGCCTACTGACGCCAAAGTTGTCACGACACCTACCACCATTTCTCCCATCACCACCAAGAAAATTGAAGTGAATGCCGGACATAGCAGTGAAAAACAGGTTCCCCGGTCAAATGGGTGGCCTGTAATCCAGACCTGGGTGGATCAGGTTGGGGTGGCCGGACAAGAGGAAATCCTTTGAGGTAGGGGCTATGACGATCCCCAAGTCCTACTCCAAGTGACGGTCATGGCAACTCTCAATCTCCTGACCCTGAATCGGGTCCCTCCTGCAGACGTGGCCAGAAGCAGACTTTTCCCTGGTGCCACAACACAGGGGCCCCTGCCTCTCCCAAGACAACCCAGGAAACTATGGAACACCCTCCTATCCTAGGCATACCTCCACCCTCTACCCACCACTGCCACGACCGTCATCCTCCCTTGGGAGTGTTGGAATGGCCAGCAAGGAGCTGGGTGTGGCGGTTGCTGTCTCCCATGTCAAGCATACCGCATGACTGGCTGCTTCCTCCGCAGACAGGGTTGGTGATACCTCCCAGAAAACTTTCAGGACTCAGGGCTCCTTTCTCCAAAGTTGTCTCCCTGACAGAGTCTTGGCCCAAGTGGCCTAGTCAGCTGGCCTCCGTTGTATAATATAGGCAGGAGACAGGGAGATCCACTCCCTCTGCCAAGCACCTGTGCACTCAGGGAGAGGGCCAGGAGAGGACCTAGCTCAGCCCTTATTTTTGGATATCTCCCAAGGCTAGCACCCTATGCATCAGGAAATTGGGCTTTCCTGAAACCAGAGTTGAGGGTGGGACCTGCTGATGGAAGAGCATGCCCGGTGGGCTCCTGTTCATTTCCTAGGTGGCCGGCCTACAGTGCCACACTCCTTTGGCAAGGCCTTCTCAGCCTTCTGACTTGAGAAGTTGATTCTTCCTCCTGGAGTCTAAAGGTTCCTTCATGATGTGAGGCTGTGTGTTTGCAAGCAATAAATGAGGCCCAAAATGAACCAGCTGGCAGAGGGATAGGCCTGGTCTTCCCCCTCAGTCTGTTCTGGGCAAACAGGGACTGAATAATACTTGCAAGAACGCTTGCAGTGACCTGAGCAGAAACTTACAAGGGGATGTGGGAAACAGCAACAGAAAATGTGAACCCTAGTTGGCCTGCAGCTGCACCTGTCCACCGCCAGAGGGCACCCCCAAACCCTCAGAGCACGTGGGACCCATCGTTTAGCAACCCCGAGGGTCATTTTGAGGCCAGAGGCCACAGTTGCCATGAATGGACAGTAGGAGTGACGGGTTTACCTCAAGGCAGCAGGGTTCCCAGAGTGGTGAGATTTGGTAGGACTGAAGAGAGAGGCTGGTGAGGTTGGGAGGGTGTGGGTGCATCCACCGTTCTCTCCTCAGTTTCACGAGTTCCCAGATGTCTGGGTCACAGCTGCCTGTGCAAACAACGTTGCCACCGCCAACACCTACATTTCTCCTGCCTCCACCAGCACATTCTCAGAGGAGGCGGGACGTGGCGCTGAAAGGAGTGTTCCATGCTCACATCTCTGGCCTCCAATTCAGGATGCGTGTGTGGGGAATAGATCAGATTGGGGTGGTGCCTCAGGATGAAATCCACCATGGCAGGGGTGATGAAAGCCCGAGTCCTGCTCCAAGCGACAGCCATCAGTCTCTTGACCTTGAAAAGAGTCCCTCCACCAGACTTGTCCAGAGTCAGCCCATTCCCTGGCACCATAACACAGGGTCTCTGCCTCTCCCAGGGCACCCCAGGAAACCCTGGAATGTCCCACTCACCACCAGAGTCCCTCCACCCACCTCTGTGAAGACCATCATCCTCCCTTGGGAGGCTGGGAATGGCCGACAATGAGTCGGATGTGGCGGACACTACCTTCCGTGTTGGGCACACTACATGACCTGTGGCTTTCTCCACAGTCAGGGCCAATGACACACCCCAGAAAACTTTCAAGACTCAGGGCTCTTTCCTCCGTAGTTGTCCCACTGACAGAGTTTGGTTCAAGTGGCTGGGAAGGCTGCCCTCCTTTGGATAAAGTAAGCAAGCCATAGGGTACTCCTCTCCCTCTGCCCCGCATCTGTGCACCAGGGAGTGGGCTAGGAGAGGGCTTACCTTGGCCTGTGTTGTCAGACATTTCCCAAGTGTAGCATCCTAGGCAGCAGGAAAGTGGGCTTTCCTGACTCCAGAGTTGAAGGTTGGACCTGCTGATGCAAGAGCATGCCCAGTGTGCTCCCTGTTCATTCTCTAGACGCCCTGCCTACTTTGCCACACTCTTTGGCAAGTCTCTCACGGTCTTCTGACTTGACAAAGTCTTTCCTCATCCTGGAGATGAAAGGTTCACTTGTGATGTAAAGCTGTTTTTTCTGGAGCAGTAATTGAGGCCCGAAATGAACCAGCTGGCAGTGGGATAGCTTTGGTGCCCTCTCCCATCCAGTGTTGAACCAGGTCCAGAAAAACCACTTGCAAAAACGCAAGCAGCTACCTGAGCAGAGAGGTAGAAGGGGATGTCAGACACAGCTGAAGGAAATGTGAACTCGAGTTCCCCTGCAGCTGCAATTGGCCATGGCCAGAGGGCACCCCCACACCCTCAGAGCCCCGCAGTCCCATCGCCTAGCAACCATGAGGGTCAGTGTGAGGCCAGAGCACATGCAGATTTGGCGTCATGGGTTCAACTAAAGGGAGCTGGGCGCCCAGATTGGTGAGAGTCAGTGGGAGCAATGGGAGAGGTCGGGGAGTTGGCTGCGGGTATGCCAACGATCCTCTCCTCAGGTCCCTGAGATCCCAGATGTCTGGGTCACAGCTGCCCCTGCCGCCAAAATTGCAGGCTCCCCACTCTCATTGCTCCTGCCACCATCACAGAATCGCTCTGTAGGCTCGACATGGTGGTGAAAGGTGGATTTCCCAGTCCAAACTTTGTCCTCCACTCCAGACCCGAGTCCGTGTGGATTGGATCGGATGTGGGTGGAGGGGCAGGCGAAGACCTCTGAAGTAGGGGACATGAAGATGCCTGGGTCCAGCTCTGTTATGAGAGGTTTGGGGATTTGATTGGAGACATAAAAGAACCTTTTCACTCCAAACAAATGGACTGAATGTATATTTTATTATATAGAGCATAGTAAAGGCGATAGTTTGCAAACAGATCTGAATAGGTCAAATAATAAGAGGGAAAAACACCAGCTCGACTGGAAAGGGAAAACATCCACATCGGCTGAGATAGCAACAGATTTGAATAGGTCACATAATGAGAGGGGAAAACATCAGATTGATCAGAAAGGGAAACACCAGATTGACTGAAGGGAAATGAAACAAATCAACCAGAAAGAGAAACACCAGGTTGACTGAAAAGAGAACACATCAGATCAATTACTTCACAATAAATCAATTACTCACAAGATCCACGCCCCACTACTGGGAGAGTCCTGTCAATCGACACGGCTGGGCAAGGATCACACGTCCTGGGCAAGGCATCCCTTCCACAGGTGGAACTCTCACTAGGTTTCAGTCTCCAGCAGTTTTTTATAGCATCAATAATTTCCAGAGTAAGCACTGACAGAGCTTTTCCAGAGTAAGCATCTAGTGTTCCCATGCACAAATGGTTATCAGTGGCATACGTGCACTGAGCCCCACCCCCCCGGCTATCATCCCAGCCCGGTAGTTGTGTACATGTATTGTTTACCCTGCTTATCATCCCAGCCTGGCATAGATGGCCAGTCTGCCCCAGGCTGCAGCGGCCGAAGGGCCTTGATATTTTTACACATTGCAACTATCTCCATGGGAGAAGGGCCAGTTCCCACAACGCAGAAAGCAGCTTTTATGTTTCTTTTTGTGCTGGTGGCAGTAGGTCAATGGAGTGACCAAACATGGCTGTACTCATGTCAAGACAAGCTCCAAGTGGCAGTCATGGCAAACTTGAACCTGTTGACCCCAGGAAGGGTCCCTCCCCTGGACGTGTCCAGAGGGAGCCCATTCTCTGGCAACAGAGCACACCAGACCCTGCCTTTTGCAGAACAGCCCAGGATGCCCTGGAATGCCCCCTCAAAGCCAGTGTCCCTGCACTCACCACCGCCAAGATCATCATCCTCCCTCAGGGAGGTGGGCATGACCGACAAGGACCTGGATGTGGCTTGCGCTGCCTCCCATGTTAGGCTCAGCACATGACCAGTGGCTTCCTCTCCCAACAGGGCCAAAGACACTTCCCACTAAATGTTCAGGACTCAGAGCTCTCTCCTCTTTAGTCCATCCCACTGACAGAGTCTTGACCAAAGCATCTGGCAAGGCTGGCCTCCTTGGGATAAAGTAAGCAAGCCATAGGGGGCTCTTCTCCCTCTGCCCCACATCCATGCACTCAGCTAGAGGGCCAGTAAGGGGCCTACCTCGGCCCTTATTTTTCGACATCTCCCAAGGGTAGTGCCCTAGGCAGCAAGAAAGCAGGCTTTCCTGACTCCAGAGTCAAGGGTGGGACCTGCTGATGGAAAGAGCATACCTGGTGGGTTCCCAGTTCATTCCCTAGGTGGCCTGCCTACTGTGCCACACCCCTCTCCAAGCATTTCTTGTCCTTCTGACTTGACAATGTGCTTCTTCCTCCTGGACTCACAAGGTTCATTGATGGTTTGTGGCCATATTTCTTAGATCAGTAATTGAGGCTTGAAACGAGCCAACTGACAGATATGTAGCCTTCGTGTCCTCCCCAATGTGCTGTTTACCAGCAAGGCCCTCTTATAAATTAATTTCTAAGAGTGCAAGTATGGGCCTGAGCAAAAGTGTAGAAGGTGATATGAGGTACAGCTGAATGAAATATTAACCAGAGTTCACCCTCATCTTCACCTGGCCCTCACTGGAGTGCACCCCCACTCCATCAGAGCCCTACGAACACATTTCTTAGCTTCTCTGAGTGTCATTGTCAGGACAGAGACCCAGCTCACCACCTTTATGCAATTGGACTGGCAAGTTTAACTCAAGGGAGCTGGGATCCCAGAATGATGCAATTAGGTAGGAATGATGGGAGAGGTCGTGGTGGTGGGGAGGGTGTGGGCGCCCCCATCATCCTTTCCTCAAGTCTATGAAATACCCGATGTCTATGTCTAAGCTGCCCCTGCCACTTTCATTGCTGTCATCCCCATCTGACCCTCTCCTGGCCCACTCCTTGAGTGCACAGATATGGGGCAGAGGGAGAGGAGCACCCTATGGCTTGCCTACTTTATCCAAAGGGGGCCAGCCTTCCCAGCCACTGAGGCCAAGAATCTATCAGTGGGAAAACTATGGAGGAAAGAGCCCTGAGTTCTGAAAGTTTTCTGGGAGGTGTCATCGGCCCTTTCAGGGAAGGAAGTCATAGGTCATTTGATGTGCTCGATGTGGGAGGTAGTGCCAGCCACATCCATGTACTTGCCGGTCATGTCCAGCTTCCAGAGGGAGGATGATGGCCTTGGCGGTGGCGGGTGCAGGGACACCAGCAGTGAAGGGGCATTCCAGGGTTTCCTGGGTTGCCCTGAGAGAGGCAGGGACCCCTGTGGTGTAGCACCAGGAAACGGGCTGCCTCTGGTCATGTCTGTAGTAGGGACGCATCTTAGTATCAAAAGATTGATGATTGCAATGACACTCATGTGTTGCAGGACTTGGGGATCTTCACCTCCTCTGCCTCAGTGGATTTCATCCTGCCTGACCACCCACATCTGACCCATTACACATGCACCCAGGTCTGGATTGTGGGCCATGTATGTGACGGGGGTAGGTGACTCTCACAGCCATGTCCAACCTTCACTGTGATTTTGCTGCTGGTGGGGGGAGAAATGGTGGTGGAGGTGGCAACAACTTTGGCCCTCGGGTCAGCTGGGGCCTAGACCTCTGGGATCTTGGGACCAGAGAAGAGGCTGGTGTGTGCACCCACATTGTCCCCACTACCCCAACCTCTCTCTTCAGCCCTACTGAATCTCAACACTCTGGAAGCCCGGCTCCCTTGAGTGAAACACATCAGTCCAACTGCGCACACCCTGCGACTGGGGCCTCTGACCTCACAATGACTCTCACAGTTGCCAAACAATGGGTCTGTCTGGCCCTGAGGGTGTGGGGGTGCCCTCTGGTGGTTGCCAGGTGCAGCTGCAGGTGTATTTGGGTCTACATATCCTTCAGCTGTGTGTCACATTTCCTTCTATCCATTGCTTAGTTCTCTGGTTACATTCTTTGAAGTGGTTATCTGGCCCTACTTTGCAACAATGGAAAGGAGAGGACACCAAGGCTATCCCACTGCCAACCGCCTCGTTCTGGGCCTCAATTATTGCTCAGAAAAACACGACTTCACATCATGAATGAACTTTTCATCTCCAGGAGGAGGAAAGACTTGTCAAATCAGAAGCCCTAAAAGACTTGCCAAAGGAGTGTTAAACAGAAGGCAAGCCTACTTGGTAACGAACGGGGTACCCACTGGGAATACTGTTCGATCAGCAGGACCTACCCTCAACTCTTGATTCAGGAAAGTCCACTTTCCTGCTGCCTATGGCACTAACCTTGGAAGATATATGAAAATAAGGGCCCAATTATGCCCTCTCCTGGCCCTCTCCCTGAGTGCACAGATGCAGGGTAGAGGGAGAGGCACACCCTATGCATCGCCTATTTCATCCAAACTAGGCCCACGGTCCCAGCCACTTTGACCAAGACTCTGCCAGTGGGAAAACTACAGAGGAAAGAGCCCTGAGTCAACAAAATATTGTAGGGGTGTCATCGGCCCTATCAGGGGAGGATGTCAATGGCCAAGTGTTGTGCCTGACATGGGAGGTAGCGCCCACCACATGTGGGTCCTTGCTGACCATACGCAGCCTCCCGTGTGAGGATGATGGTCTTGGCGGTGGTGAATGGAGGGTTGCCCGCAGTGAGAGGGGCATTCCATAGTTAACTGTGTTGCCCAGGGAGAGGCAGGCACCCCTGTGATGTGGTGACCGGGAAGAGGCTGCCTCTGGTCACTTGGGGGAGGGACCCATCTTAGGGTCAAGAGATTTACGGTTGCCTCAACTGTCACTTGAAGCAGTGCTTGGGCATCCTCATCACCCCTGCCAAAGTGGATTTTATCCTCCCACACCACCCCAATCTGATCCATTCTCCACACACCCAGGTCTGTACTGGGGGCCATGATGTGACCAGGGAACCTGTCTTTCACTGCCATGTCCGTCCTACGCTGCAATTATTTTGGCAGTGGTGGGAGAAATCGCAGTGGGGGAGGTGGCTACTTTGGCACTGGAGCACTTGCGACTTACACATCTGGGATCTCAGGGACCTGAGAGAGGATGGTGGGTGCACTCGCACCCTCCCCACCTTCAAGAGCTTTCCCATCGTTCCTACTGAGTCTCACCACTCTGGGACCCCTGGTTCCTTGAGTTAAATCCCTCACTCCAACAGAGCTTGTGCAGTGACCATGGACTCTTGTCTCACAGTGATGCTCGTGGTTGCTAAGCTATGGTCGTTGGGGCTCTGAGGGTGTCAGGGTGCCCTCTGGCTTTGGCCAGGGGCAGCTGCTGGTGACCTGGGGTTCACCTTTCCATCAGCTCATGTTCCCTTCTACCCTTTTGCTCAGGTGACTGCTTGCCTTCTTAGACTTGGTTTTCTGACCCTGTTATTCAACAACAGACAGGAGAGGACACCAATTCTATCCCACTGCCAGCTGGCTCATTCAGGGCCTTAATTATTGCTCTGAAAAACACAGCCTCACATGATGAACGAACCTTTCCATTCCAGGGGGAGAGAAGTCTTTGTAAAATCAGAAGGGCGAGGAACGATTGCAATGCAGGCCACCTACAGAATGAATGGGGAACCCACCAAGCATGCTCTTCCATCAACAGGTCCCATCCTCAACTCTGAAGTCAGGAAAACTCTGCTTACCTATTGCCTAGGGCACTACCCTTGAGAAATAATCAACACTAAGGGCAGACATAGGACCTCTCCTGGCCATCTCTCTGAGTGCAATCATGCAGACAGAGAGAGAGGAGCACCCAATGAGTTGCCTACTTTATCAAAGGAGGCCAGCCATCCCAGGCACCTGGGCCATGACTCTATCAGTGGGACAACTACAGAGGAAAGAGCCCTGAGCCCTGAAAGTATTCTGGGAGGTGTCATCAGCCTTGTCGTGAGAGGAAGCTGCCTGTAATCTGGTGTACCCGACATAGGAAGTAGCACCAGCTATTTCCCTGTCACTGCTGGCCATGACCAGCCACCCAAAGGACTAGAATGCTCTTGGAGTTCGTGGGTAGAGGGACGCTGGGGATGAGTGGTGCATTCCATAGTTTCCTTGGTTGCCCTGGGAGAGACAAGATCCCCTGTGTTTTGGCATCAGGGAACAGGGTGCCACTGCTCAGGTCTTGGGGTGGGACATGTCTCACAGTAAAAGAGATTGATGGTTGCTACGACTCTGACTTAGACCAGGACTCAGGGATCTTCATTGCCTTTGTCTCAGTGTGTTTCATCCTGCCCCACCACCGCTCTCTGATCCATTCCCCATGCACTCAGGTTGGGATTTGAGGGTCAAGAGATTGAGGGTTGCCACAACCATCACTTAGAGTAGGACACAGGGATCTTCAACACCCCCAGTGGATTTCACCCTACCCCACCACCCCCATCTGATCCATTCCCTACCCGCCCAGTTCCGGGTTGGAGGCCACAGATGTGATGGGGGAACCCGACTTTCAATGCCATGTCTGGTCTATACTGCCATTTTGCTGTTGGTGGTGGGAGAAATGGTGGTGGGGCAGTGGCAACTTTGGCGGTGGGGGCAGCTGTGACCCAGACATCTGGGATCTCTGTGACCTGAGAAGAAGATGGTGGGTACACCCACAACCTCCCCACATCTCCATCATCTCCCATTGGTCCTACTGACTCTCACCACTCTGTGAGCCCTGCTTCCTTGAGTTAAACCTGTCACTCTCACTGTGCATGTGCAGCGACCTGGGCCTCTGGCCTCTCAATGGCCCTCATGCTTGATAAATGATTGGTCCACTTTGCTCAGGTAGTATGGGGTCACCTTCTGGCCATGGCCAGGTGCAGCTGCAATCCATCTCAGGTTCACTTTTCTTTAAGCTCCGTCTCACATCCCCTTCTACCCTTCTGCTAAGGTCACTGCTTGCCTTCTCAGAAGTGGTTTTCTGGCCCAGTTTGCCAACAACAAACTAGGGAACACAGCAAGGCTATCCCTCTAAGAGCTGGCTTGTTCTGGGCCTCATTTATTGCTCAGAAAAACACTGCCTCACATTATGAATGAACCTTTCATCTCCAGGAGGAGGAAAGACTTTTTCAAGTCAGAAGGCTGAGAAAGAGTTGTTAAAGGCGTGTGGCACAGTAGGCAGACCACCTACGGAATGAACGTGGAACACACTGGGCATGCTCATACATCAGCAAGTCCCGCCCTCAACTCTGGAGTCAGTAAAGAATGATTTCCTGCTACCTAGGATTCTACCCTTGGGAGATGTCCAATAATGAGGGCTGAGATGGGCCCTCTTCTAGCCCACTCCCTGAGTGCACAGATGCGGGGCATAAGGAGAGGAGCACCCTATGGCTTGCCTACTTTATCCAAAGGAGGACAGCCTTCCCAGCCACTTGGGCCAAGACTGTGTCAGTAGGAGAACTATGGAGGAAAGAGTTCTGAGTCCTGAAAATTTTCTGGGAGGTGTCATGGGCTGTGGCAGTGGAGGAAACTGCTGGTCATGTGGTGTAACCATAATGGGAGGTAGCATCTGCCCCATCTGGGTCCTTGTTGGACATGCCCAGCCTCCCGAGGGAGGAAGATGGTCTCGTCAGTGTTGGTTGGAGGGGCGCCTGTGCTAAGGGGGGCATTCCATACTTTCCTGGGCTACCCTGGGACAGCCAGGGACCCCTGTTCTGTGGCACCAGGGAACACGCTGCACCTTTCCAGGTCTGGGGTTGGGCCCCATCTCAGGTTCAAGAGATCGTTGGATGCCATGACACTTATCTGGATCAGGACTCAGAGTTGTTCATCACCTCTGCCTCAGTGGATTTCATCCTGTCCCACTATCCCCACCTGATCCATTCTGCACACACCCAGGTCTGAATTGGAGGTCATGGATGTAACCGGGGAACCCACCTTTCACCACAATGTCTGACATACACTGCAATTTTGTTGGAAGTGGTAGAAATGGCGGTGGGGACGGCAGCACCTTTGGCAGCCAGGGCAGCTGTGACCCAGACATCTGGGATCTCAGGTACATGAGGAGAGGATTGTAAGTGAATATAAGTAAGGCCATCTTGTAAGTGAACATAAGTGAGGCCATCTTGTTACACTAAATAACCCTTTCTTAGATTAAACATTTCTAGCATGTGATCATTGTAAATTGCTGCACACTTTCATGATTTTCTGGCTCTGATCCTGTGCACATACCCCTGCTGAGGTACTCTGATAGCTTTGTTCTTAACAATTTTAATAAAATTTCCCAGGGAATAAGAAGGCCTCCAGAAAGAAAGAACACCTGTAAAATATTCATCATCATAGATAGAAGAAAAGAACAATTGGAGTCCATCATGTACATTTCTAAAACTCCTCCTTGCTGCCCATTTTCCCTATATAACCACCTCAAAATTCTGTAATCCTTGTTGATGAGTTTTTTGAGACATTAGTCACTGTTCTTCCAATTTACCAGCTAATCTAATGTAATTAAACTTCCTTTCTTGATCTCTAACTCATTGTGATTAATTGGCTCAGATCGTAGTGATCAGAGTAAGTCCAAGGCTCAGTATCAATTCTAGAAACCCAGATGAGACAAAACCTCTGCCCCTGGCTAATCAAATTAGAGGAAGCTGTTTTGGGATTTTTCCCCAGAGCTGCTGGGTAGCTTTTTCTTTTTCTTTTTTCTTCCACCTGTGGAATTCCTCTTGTGGTTTCCTGACTTGCTGACTGCCTCTCATGCTTCAGTGATCAGGAAATGAGGGACTGGATCATAGGTTGATGAGCTTGTATCTGCAGCTAAGTGAGTCATTCAGAATGCATCTCCTGGATACTATATTCCTTTTACTTGGTCTGGGGACCTTGGTTAAGCCAAGGTCCATCTGGTTTAGGCATCATTGTTTAGGGATAAAGGAAAGTACAGATTGCCTAGTATATTATCTGGAGGACTAATCTCTGGTTTTACTGTGGTGTGCATGCCTGTATGGTCTGTTCTCCTGAGTGCATGTGTCATTCCACTAGTCTATGTGCCAGTTTTTCTCTGTGTCAGAGCCCTACAGCATACTTCCAGTGCTTGTTACGTCATCTGGTGGGACGTGAAGTTTGCTCCCTTTTCTGTGAAGTGTTAAGCCAGAATTTTATGCCTCAATATGGGCACTGCTGTTTGTGTGTTAACCCTTGGGTGGAAGCCATGAGAACATGGCCCGACCATCTTTTCCCCCTCTTTGTCTGTCTTGTCTGGCACCTTCTTTGCTCTCACTGTGTGGAGGCTAGGTTTAGTCTTAAAGTAAGCTGGACCTAGACTTCCTGCAAAGTAGAAGATTTAAAAACATTCTGCCAGGCACCTGAGCTCCTGCACTGGCGTTGGGAAATTAGGTCTTTACCCACCTTAAACCATTGCCTCTTGCCTCTTTGCGTTGTTTAGCACTGGTGTGAGAACTGCATGCTTGGGTGGAGTGGGATTTAGATAAGTCATATATTTATCTGGATGCCCAGAGTTGAGCCCTGCACCCTTCTCCAGGTCCACTAATTTTAGGGCACAAAGTTTATCACCATGGGTGCCACTCCGTCCATTCCAAAAACAAGTCCCACTAGGGTGCATGGTGGCCA
>JABWHU010001755.1:11360-48105 GCA_014189135.1 Dicerorhinus sumatrensis harrissoni | reverse complement strand
GATAAAGCCTAGCCTAAAACAATATCTGCTAAAACAGGAGGCTCAGAAAGACATTTCGCTCCTGCTGCAGAAGTTCCTGGTGGCAGGATTAATCAGACCTTGCCAGTCGCCATATAATACTCCTATTCTCCCAGTCAAGAAACCCAATTCTGATGAATAACAGTTCATTCAGGACCTTCGTGCCATAAATGAGGTGGCTCGGGACTTGTACCTTGTTGTGCCCAGCCTTTACACCTTGCTAACCAACAATCTGGGTGAATATGGCTAGATTTCAGTTTTACATTTGATGCATTCTTCTGCATACCACTCGTGGAAGAGTTGCAACTTTTTACCTTTAAATAGTGAGACTACTTGGGCTACTCAACAATATTATTGGACAGTGCTCCTCCTGTGCTTAAAAAACTCCCCTATGCTATTTGGGGAAGCCCTAGCTAAAGACTTGAACCATTTACAATTACAAGAAGGATTGCAGGGCCGGCCCATGGCTTAGTGGTTAAGTGCTCATGCTCCGCTGCTGGTGGCCTGGGTTCAGATCCCGGGTGCGCACTGACGCACCGCTTGTCCAGCCATGCTGAGGCCGCGTCCCACATACAGCAACTGGAAAGATGTGCAGCTATGACATACAACTATCTACTGGGGCTTGGGGGAAAAAAAGAAGGATTGTTATTACAGTATGTGGATGACTTGCTCATAGTGAGCCCCACTTATGAACAATGTCTGGCCAACACAATAATGACCTTGAATCATTTGGAAGAATGTGGATATAAGGTATCACAAAAGAAAGCACAGATCTGCAAACAAAAAGTTACATGCTTAGGATTTACCTTATCAAAAGGCCAAAGGGAACTGCTGTCAGACTGAAAGAAAAATATAGCATGCCTGAGCCCACTCACCACCTGGTGACAACTATGAGCATTTTTGGGCATGGCTGGTTTCTGTCACAACTGGATTCCTAACTATGGTCTCATAGTAAAGCCTTCTATGAGGCTCTAAAAGGGCTAGACTAGGAGCCACTAGAATGGACAAAAGAATGTCAGGTGGCCTTTGATACCATCAAGACAAACTTAATTTCAGCCCCAGCCTTGGGACTTCCTAACTTGGACAAGACCTTCACCCTATATTTATATAAGAGGCAGGGAATATTCATGGGAGTTTTAACTCAAAAGCTGGGCATGAAGCCCTGGTCAGTGGCTTATTTCTCCAAGCAATTGGGTCAGACTGTCAAAGCCTGGCACCCCAGCCTCAGGGCAATTGCTACTCCCTGCGACATCCTGCAGAAAGCTGAAAAGTTCACCCTGCGCCAAACCAACACATTATATGTGTTGCATATGTGGCATGTATATGTGCCACAAGTGCTCATGTTATTAGAAAAAAATTTAGATACTGGCTCACTTCAGGATGGATGGGCAAATACCATGCCATATTTTTGGACAGTCAAATGTACAGAAGCAAGTATCACCCTCCCAAAACTCAGCCACCTTGCTGCCTACTAAGTCATCAGAAGCCCTAGAACGTGACTGCTTACAAGTTATGGAGACAATGTATTCTAGCCAACCTGATTTGTTGGACTGTCCGCTGGGAGAACCGGACTTGGAACTCTTCACAGATGGCAAAAGCTTAATGGATCATGGAAAGAGATGCGTGGGGTACCCCCAGTGACATCAGCTCAAAAGGCGGAAATCATCGTTTTAATTCGGGCTTTACATTTAGCTCGAAGGAAGAGAGTAAATATATACACAGATACCCATTACACCCTTGCTGTAGTTCGTGCTCATGGGAAAATCTAAAAGGAAACGAGATTCTTAACAGCAGGGGAAAAGGAAACCAAACATGGCCCTGAAACTCTAGAACCTCTTGATGCTATTAATGAGCCTGCTTATGTAGCTATCATGCATTGCCCTTGTTGGCCAAAGAAACAGACTGGCTAACCAAGTGGCCAAATCGGCTGCTAAGACAGACACCCCTGCCATGATGGGATCCCTACTGCCACAGTTAGATGTTACTGCCTACAAGCTGATATAGCCTGAAGAGGATAAGGAACGAACTAAAGAATGGGGATACAACATTGAACGCCCAGGAGGCTGAAAAGGGGATGCCTGTGTGGTAATTCTAATACTTGAAGCCCTCATATCCTATCTTGAGGCAAGTATATGAGATAATTCATTATGGAAGAGACACTACCCTCCAAGGAGCTCAGAGGTACATCATAGGGCCTTACCTATGGAAGACTATACAACAGGTAAATAAAAATTACATAATCTGTGCAAAGAACAACCCCAAGACTGCTTCCAGTCCCCCACATCTGGGCACCCAACATAAAGGAAGTTGGCCTACTGAAGACTGGCAAATAGACTTTACCTAGATGCCCCAGGCAGATGGGAATTTTAGGTTTTTCGTAGTGTTTGTGGACACCTTCACTGAGTGGGCAGAAGCCTTTCCCACTAGGATTGACAAAACATCAGAAGTCACTTGCATGTTGCTAAAATAAACCATCCTACGTTTGGCCTGATTAATACCTTGCAGAGTTATAGCAGACTGGTCTTTGTCTCCCAAATAACCCAAAAAATATCCAGAAGATTAGGCATCTGATGGATACTAAACTCAGCTTGGAGACCTCAATCAACTGGAAAAACAGAAAAAATGAATCACACTTTAAAAAAGACCATTGCCAAAAATCTGTCAGGAAACACAACTAACTTGGGATAAGGCACTACCACTTGCCCTGCTACAGGTTAGAGTAGCTCCTTGAAGCAGACTTAAATTGAGTCCTTTTGAAATTCTGTATGGGAGATCCTTTCAGGCATCTTCCCCTGGAACTGAATCTATGGATGTTTTAAGGAAGGCCATGATTGTTAACTATGTTGAATCATTAAGCTCTCTATTAACGTCTGTTCATGATTTTGCTTCTCATAGGTCTGAATATCTGCCTGATGTCACTTGACATGCCTTCTGACCTGGTAATCATGTTTTGCTGAAAACTTAGAGAAGGGACCCAAAAACCAGTTGTCACCCAAAGGTATGGGCCCCTTTGAAATTCTTCTCACCACTCATTCATCTGTAAAGCTAGCAGACATGAAACTCTGGACACAAACAACCCTTGATCACCAAATCTCTTTTCTTTCTGGTGTAGGTGACTGGTTTACTAACGTATTTTCCTGGATACCAACTGGGGTCTACTCCATTTTAGTGGAAATCATAAAAGGGGACCTCAAACTACTATTTATTCCTGTATTAATCTTTTTCCTTCTTCAGTTGGGTGTCAAATGCTTGTCTACCATAATCTACAAATTGATCAAGTCCACAACAAGACGATTTCCCTTAAGGGGCCCATCTGATGAATTCAAAAGGAAAATAACTCTTTTCCAAGTTATTGTCCCCCCACGACATCCTGATTCAGCAGTAAGTAGCTATAAGAATTTTGACTCCCCATCTCCCCCTTGACCATAAGATTATGGGTTACCAATAACAGTGGGGAAATTGTAAGTGAACATAAGTAAGGCCATTGTGTAAGTGACTATAAGTGAGGCCATTTTGTTACACTAAATAACCCTTTCTTAGTTGAAATATTTCTATCATGAGATCATTATAAATTGCTGCATGCCTTCATGATTTTCTGCCTCTGATGTTGTGCACATATCCCTGCCTAGGTACTCTGATGGCTTTGTTCTTAACAATTATAATGAATTTTCCCAGGGAATAAGAAGGCCTCCAGAAAGAGAGAACATCTGCAAAATTTCATCATCATCAACAGAAGAAAAGAACAATGAGTGATCCTGGAGCCCATCATGTACATTTGTAAACAGTCTCCTTGCTGCCCATTTTCCCTATATAACTGCTTCAAGATTCTGTAATCCTTGAAGACCTTTTTTTGAGATATTAGTCACCCGTTTTCCGATTTTCTGGCTAATCTAATGTAATTAAACTTCCTTTCTTGGTGTCTAACTCATTGTGATTAATTGGCTCAGATGGTGGCTAGCAAAGTGAGCTCATTGCTCAGTATCACAACCTCTCCCATTGTTCCCATTGACTCTTGACACTCTGGCAGCCATGCTTCCTTGAGTTACTCCCATCACTCAGACTGCGCATGCATGGTGACATGGGCCTCTGGCCTCACAATGGCCCTCAAAATTGCTAATGGATGGGTCCATGTGGCTCTGAGGTTGTGGAGTCGCCCACTTGTGGTGGCGTTGTGCAGCTGCAGGTGAACTCGGGTTCACATTTCCTTCCACTGTGTCTCACATTCCCATCTACCCTTCCACTCAGGTTGCTGCTTGCATTCTTGGAAGCGGTTTTCTGGCCCCGTTTGCCAACAACATACTGGGGAGGACACCAAGGCTATCCTCTGACAATCGCCTCATTCTGGGCCTCAATAACTACTTTTAAAAAACAAGCCCTCTCATCATGAAAGAACCTTTTGAATCCAGGAAGATAAAAGACTTTCTCAAGTCAGAAGACCAGGAAAGACTTTCCAAATAAGTGTGGCACAATAGGCACGCAACCTCTGGAATGAACAGAGAACATACTGAGTGTGATCTTCTAACTAGGCTCTTCCAACCCAGCATCCCACCAGAAGAGCCTGCAGTCTTCCTGCCTATGGACCTACCTTTGAGAGTAATCCAACAATAACATCAGAGATAGGCCCTCTCCTAGCCCTGTAGCTGAGTGCACAGATGCAGGACAGAAGGAGAGGAGCACCCTATGCTTGCCTACTTTATCCAAAGGAGGCCAGCCTTTCCCACCACTTGGGCACAGACTCTGTCAGTGGGACAACTATGAAGGAAAGAGCCCTGAGTCCTCAAAATTTTCTGGGTGGTGTCATCGGCCTTGTTGGGTTAGGAATCCACTGGTTATGTGGTGTGCCTGCATAGGAGACAGCAGCTGCAACATCTGAGTCCTTGCTGGCCATGCCCAGCCTCCCAAGGAAGGATGATGATCTTGATGGCAGTGGCTGGAGGGAGGCCACCAGTGAAGTGGGCACTGTGGAGTTTCCTCAGTTTTCTTGGGGGAAGCAGGGACCCCTGTATTGTGGTGACAGGGAACAGGCTGCCTTTGGCCACATCTGGGGGATGGACCCGTCTGAGGGTCAAGATATTGACAGTCGTCACATGGATCAGGACTGGGGAATCTTCACCACTCATCCCTACCTCAGTGGATTTCATCCTGCTCTAAAACCCTGATCTGATCCATTCCCCAAGCACCCAGGTCGATTAGGACATGGATATTACTGGAGAACCCACTTTTCACTGCCATGTATGGCCTATGCTGTGATTTTGTTGGTGGTGGCAAGAGAAAGGGCAGCTGGGGCAGTGGCAACTTTGGCAGCAGGGACAGCTGCAATTCAGACATCTAAAATCTCAGGGACCTGAAGAGGGGACGTTGGGCTCACATGCACCCTTCCCAACTCCCTGACCTCTCCCATCGATCCTATCAACCCTCATCACTCTGGGAGCCCAGCTTCCTTGAGTTAACCAGACACTTTAATTGTGCATGCACAGTGACCAGGGCCTCTGGCCTCACCATGACCCTCACTTTTGCTAAGGAATGGCGCTGCACTGCTTACGGGGTGTGGAGTGGCCCTAAGATGATGACCACGTGCAGGTGCAGGAACACTCGGGTTCACATTTCCTCCAGCTGTGTCTCCCATCCCCTTCTACCCTTCTGCTCAGGTCACTGCTTGTGTTCTAGGAAGTGATTTTCTGGCCCTGTATGCAAACAACAGACTGGGGAGGACACCAAGTCTGTCTCTCTGCCAGCTGGTCCATTCTGGGCCTGATTTATTACACAGAAAATATGATCTTGACTCTGGAATGAATCTTTTGACTCCAGGAGTAAGAGAGACTTTGTCAAGTCAGAAGGACGAGGAAGTCTTACCAAAGAAGTGTGGCCACAACCGGCAGTCCACTTAAGGAAGGAATGGGGAGCCAACTGGGCCGGCTCTTCCACAAGCGGGTCCCACCCTCAACTCTGAAGTCAGGAAAGCCATGTTTTCCTGCTGCCCATGGCACTACCCTTGAGAGACATCAGAGGCTAAGGTCTGAGATAGGCCCTCTCCTGGCTTTCTTCCCAAGTGCATACTTGGGGGACAAAGGGAGAAGAACACCCTATGCCTTACCTACATTATCCAAAGGAGGCCAGCCATCCTAGCCATCTGGGCCAAGATTCTGCCAGTGGGGCAACACAGAGGAATGAGATTTGCATCTTGAAAGATTTATGGGAGGTTTCATGGCCCCTGTCAGAGGAGGAAGCTGCTGGTCATCTGATGTGCCTGTCATGGGTGGTAGCCACTCCCAATTCCAGGTCCTTGCTGGCAACTCCCAGCCTCCCTAGGGAGGATGATGGTCTTGGCAGTGGTGGGTGGAGGGACACCAGCCATGATGTGGATATTCTATAGTTTCCTGGTTGGCCCTGGGAGAGCCAGTGACTCCTGTGGTATGGTGACAGGGAATGGACTGCCTCTTGCCACATCTGTAGTAGGGATCTGTCTCAAGGACAAGAGATTTATTGTTGCCATGACCACCAATTGGAGCAGAACTTGGGGACCTTCATTAGCCCTGCCTCAGAGGATTTCAGCCTGCACCATCACTCCCACCTGATCCATTCCCCAAGCACCCAGGTCTGGATTTGAGGACACTGATATGACCAGGGAACCCAGCTTTCACTGCTATGTCTGGCCTCCACAGCGATTTTGTTGGTGGTGGTTGGAGAAATGATGGTGGGGTTGCTGGAAACATTGGCAGCCGGGGAGGCTTCAACCAAGAGATCTGGGATCTTGGGGGTCTGAGGTGAGGACGGTGATGCACCCGCACCCTTCTGACCTCCCAGAAAAATCCCATTGGTCCTAATGACTCTCACCACTCTGTGATCCCTGTTTCCTTGTGTTAAACCCATCACTCCAACTGCGCATGCACAGAAACAGGGCCTCACACTGTACCTTGCCATTGCTCAGCGATGGGCCCACGTGGCTCTAAGGGTGTGGAGTGGCCCTAAGATGATGGCCACGTGCAGGTGCAGGCAAACTCGGGTTCACATTTCCTTCAGCTGTGTCTCACATCCCCTTCTACCCTTTGGCTCAGGTCACTGCTTGTGTTACTGGAATTGGTTTGCTGGCCCTGTATGCCAACAATGGACTAGAGAGGACACGAAGGCTATCCCTCTGCCAGCTGGCCTGTTCTGGGCCTGATTTACCAATTAGAAAACACTGCCTCAACACTGGAATTAACCTTTCATCTCCAGGAGGACGAAAGACATTGTCAAGTCAGAAGGCCAAGAAAGACTTGCCAATGGAGATGGCTACAGCAGACGGTCCACCTAAGGAAGGAACAGGGAACCCATCAGTCATGCAATTCCATTGGCAGGGCAAACCCTCAACTCTGGAGTCAGCAAAGATATGATTTCTTGCTGCCTAGGGCACTACCGTTGGGAAAAATCCAAGACTAAGGTCCGAGATAGGCACTGTCATGGCTTTCTCCCTGAGTGCACAGATGCAGGGCAGAGGGACAGGTGCACCCTGTGACTTGCCTCCTTTATCTAAAGGAGGCCAACCATCCCAGCCACCTGGACCAAGACACTGTCAGTGGTACATCTACAGAGGAAAGAAGCTGGGGTCCTGAAAGTTTTCTGGGAGGTATTGTGGGCACTGTCAGGGGAGGAAATCACTGGTCATCCACCATGCCCAACATGGGAGTTGGCAGCCACCACTTCCAGGTCCTTTCCGGCCTTGCCTAACCTCCCGAGGGAGTATGATGGTCTTGACAGTGGTGGGTGGAGGGACGTCAATGGTGAGGGGATATTCCATAGTTTCTTGGGTTGACCTGGGTGAGGAAGGAATCCCTGTGATCTGGCGCCAGGTAATGGGCTGCCTCTGGCCACATCTGAGAGAGGGACCTGTCTCAGAGTCAAGAGATTGATGGTTGCCATGACTGTCACTTGAAGCAGACTCGGGTATCTTCATCACCCCTGCCTCAATGGATTTCATCCTTCCCCACTACCCTCATATGATCCATTCCCCACGCAGCCAGGTTCATATTTGAGGCCATAGTTATGACCAGGGAACCCACTTTTCACCACCATGTCAGGACTATAAAGCAATATTGGTGGTGGTGGTGGGAGAAATGGTAGTGGATGTGGTGGCAACATTGGCGGTGGGGGCAGCTGTGAACCAGAGATTCGGTATCTCGGGAATGTGAGGAGGCAACGGTGGGTGCACCCTCACCCTCCCCACCTCCCAGACCTCTTCCATCTGTCCTAATGACTCTCATCTCTCTGGGAACCCTGTTCCCTTGTGTTAAGCCCATCACCCCAACTGCGCATGTGTGGCAACTGAGCCTCTGACCTCACAAGGACCCATGCTATTGCTAAGCATTGGGCCCCTTCAGCTCTGAGGGGGTGGGATCTCCCTAATGCGGTGGCCATGTTCAGGTGCTGGTGCACTCAGGTTGAAATTTCCTTCAGCTGTGTCTCACATCCCCCTCCTACCCTTCTGCTCTGGTCTCTGCTTGAGTTCCTGGAAATGGTTTATTGGCCTTGTTTTCCAACAGCGGGCTGGGGAGGACACCAAGGCTATCCCTCTGCCACCTGGTCCATTCTGGGCCTGATTTGTTACTCAAAAAACACGGGCCCACCTCCGGAATGAACCTTTCAAGTCCAGGAGGAGGAAAGACATTGCGAAGCCAGAATGCAGAAAAGCTTGTCAAAGGAGTGTGGCAACAGCAGGCAGGCCACCTAAGGAATGAACAGGGAACCCACTGGGAATGCTCTCCCATCAGGAGGTCCCACCTTCAACTCTGGAGTCAGGAAATCCATGCTTTCCTTCTGCCTATGGCACTAACTTTCAGAGAAATCTGAGACTAAGGGCCGAGATAGTCCCTCTCCTGGCCCTCTCCCTGAGTGCATAGATGCAGGACAGGGGAAGAGGAGGATGCTTTGGCTAGCCTAACTTACCTAAAGGAGATCAGCACTCTCAGCCCCCCTAGTCTCAGTCTAGGGACAAGACTCTATAAGTGGGCCACTACTGAGGAAAAAGCCTTGGGTCCTAAAAGTTTTCTGGGAGTTGTCATGGGACCTGTCGGAGGAAGAAGCCACCAGGCAGCAGGTGTGCCCGACCTGGGAGGCAGCACCCGCCACATCCAGGTACCTGCCGGCCATGACCATGCTCCCGAGGGAGGATGATAGTCTTAGCGCTGGCAGGTGGAGGGACTCTGGTTGTGAGTGTGGTGTTCAATAGTTTACTGGGATGCACTGGGAGAGGCGGGGATGCATGTGGTCTGGTGCCTGAGAAAGAGATGCCTCCGGCCCTGTCTGGGGGAGCGACCCATCTCGTGGTCAACAGATTAACAGATGACACTTGCAGCAGGGTTTGGGGATCTTCATTGCCTCTGCTTCAGTGGATTTCATCCTGCCACACCATCCACATCTGACCCATTTCCCACTCGCCTGGGTCTGGATTTGAGACCATGGAGGAGGCCAGGAAACACGTTTCTCACTGCCATGCCCAGGCCACACTACAGTGGTGTTGGCTGTGGCAGGGGAAATGGCACTGGTGGTGGTGGTTACAGTAGCAGTGCAGGACATAGTGGTGGAGGCGGCAGTAGCAGCAGCAGCAACACAGAGATGTGGGATCCTGGCAACCTGATGAGAGGATGGTGGATGCACCCTCACCTTCCCCACCTCCCCAACCTCTCCCATGGATCCTGATGTCTCTCACCCCTCTGGGAGCCCTGCAGCCTTGGCTTAAACCCGTCACTCCAACCACATGTGCGTGGGAACCTTGCTTCTGGTCTCACAATGACCTTGCCTTTGGTAAACGTCACATACGTGGGGATCTGAGGTTGTGGAGATGCACTCTTGAGGTGGCCATGTGCAAGTGAAGATGCACTGGGTTCCCATATCCTTCAGCTGTGTCTCACATCCTGTTTAACCCTTCTGCTCAGGTGGCTGCTTGCATTCTTTGGAAGTGGTTTTCTGGCACTTTTTGAAAAAACAGACAAGGGGGGATCAAGGCTATCCCTCTGCCATCTGGTTCACTCCAGGCTTCATTTGTTGTCTGAAAAAACAGGGCCTCACATCACGAATGAAACTTTCAATACCAGGAAGAGGAAAGGCTTTGTAAAGAAAGAAGGCCAAGAAAGGCAACCTGAAGGGGTGTGGTCACACTAGCCAATTGACCTAGGGAATGTATGGGGAACCCACCGAGCATGCTCTTCGATTCAGCATGTCCCAAACTAAACTCTGGAGTCAGGAAAGCCCACTTTGCTTCTTGCTAGGGCACTATATTTTGGAGATATCTGAAAATAAGGGCGCAGGTAGGCTCTCTCTTGACCCTCTCCCTGAGTGTACAGATGTGGGACAGAGGGAGAGGAGCACCCTATGGTTTGCCTACTTTATCCAGTGGAGGCCAGCCCACCCAGCAGGGTGTGCCAAGATTCTGTCAGTGGGACAACTGTGGAGCAAAGAGCCCTGAGTCCTGAAAGTTTTCTGGGAGGTATCATTCACCACGTCGGAGGAGGATGCTGCTAATCATGTGGTGTGCCTGACATGGGAGGTAACTCCACCACATGCGGGTCCTTGCCTGCCACACCTAGCCTCCCGAGGAAGATTGATGTGCTTGGCAGTGGCTGGCGGGGTGATGCCGGTGGTGAGGGGGGAATTCCATATTTTCCTGGGTTGCCCTGGGAGAGGCAGAGAACCCTGGGGTGTGGCACCAGGGAACAGGCTGCCTCTGGCCACGTCTGGAGGAAGTACCCCTCTCAGGGTAAAGAGATTGACAGTTGCCACTACCTCATTGGGAGTGGGGCTAAGGGATCTGCATTGCCCTTGCCTCAGTGATTTCATCCTGCCCCACCACCTCCATCTGGTCCGTTCACCATGTACTCAGGTCCAGATTGAAGGCCAGGGATATGACTGGAGAACCTGCCTTTCACCACTAATTCTGGCCTACACTGCGATTTTCTTGGCAATTGCAGGAGAAATGGCTGTGGAGGTGGCAACATCTTTGGCCTTGGGGGCATCTGGGACCCAGACATCTGGAATCTCAGGTAACTGAGGAGAAGGTAGTGGGTACAACCACACCCTCTCCACTTCCCTGAACTCTCCCAAATATCCTACTCACTCTCACCACTCTGGCAGCTGTGCTCCCTTGAATTAAACCCGTCACTCTAACTGTACATGCATGACAACTGGAACCCCTGTCCTCACAGTGACTCTTGTGTGTGCTAAGTGAGGGGTGGCTGGGGCTCTGAGGGTGTGGGGCGCCCTCTGGAGGTGACCATGTGCAGATGCACGTGAACTCGGGTTCACATTTCCTTCAGCTGTGTCTGAAATCCAATTCTACCCCTCTGCACAGGTTGCTGCTGGTGTTTTTGGAAGTAGTTTTCTGGCCCTGTTTTTCAACAATGGATAAAGGAGGATACCAAAACTATTGCACTGACAGCTGGCTCATTTAGAGCCTCTGTTATTGTTCCAAAAATATGGTTTCACAACACCAATGAATCTTTCATCTCCAGAAGGAGGAAAGACTTTGTCAAGTCAGAAGGCTGAGAAAGGCTTGCCAAAGTAGTGTGGAACTGTAGGCAGACCACCTGGGATATGAATGGGGAACCCACCAGTCATGTTTTTCCGTCAGCATATCCCACTGTTAACTGTGGAGTCAGGAAAGCCCATGTTCCTGTTGCCTAGGACACTACTCTTGAGAAGCCTGAGAATAAGGGCCGAGATAGGCCCTCCCCTGGCCCACTCCCTAATTGCACAGATGCAGGACAGAGAGAGAGGAGCACCCTATGGCTTGCCTTCTTTATCCAAAGGATGGCAACCTTCCCAGCCACTTGGCCCAATCTGTTAGTGGGAAAACTGTGGAGCAAAGAGCCCTGAGTCTTGAAAGTTATGTGGGATGTAGCATTAGCCCTGTCAGGGAAGGAAACTGCCCATCATGTGGTGTGGTGAACATGCGCGGTAGCGCCTGCCACTTCCAGGTATTTGTCCTACATGTCCAGCCTCCCCATGAGGATGATGGTCTTTATGGAGGCAGGGGTAAGGACACCAGTGGTGACGAGGGCAGTCCATATTTTTATGGTTTGCCCTGGGAGAGGAAGTGAGCCCTGTGGTGTGATGCTGGTGTACGGGCTGCCTCTGGCCAAGTCTTGGGAAGGGTCAGGATCAAGAGACTGACGGTTGCTACAACCATCACTTGGAGTGGGACTCAGGGGTCTCATCACCCCTGAGTTAGTAGATTTCATCCTGCCCCACCAGCCCCATGTGATCTGTTTCCCACTCACCCAGGTTTAGATTGGAGGCCATGGATATGACTGGGGAACCCGATTTGCACTGCCATGTCCAGCATACATGACAATTTTGTTGGCAGTGGTGGGAGAAATGGGAGGGGCTGAGGAGTCAAAGTTGGCACTGTGGACAGCTGCAACCCAGAGATCTTGGATCTTGTGTATCTCAGGAGAGGATGGTGGGTGCACCCACACTCCTGTCCTCCTCATCCTCTCCCATTGGTCCTACTGAAACACACCCCTCTTGGAGCTCCACAGTCTTCGTTGAAACCCCTCACTCCAACTGCACATGCGGGGCATCTGGGGCCTCTGGCCACACAATGACCTTCGCGGTTGCTAAACAATGGATCCGTGGGTCTCGAAAGAGGTAAGGGCGCCCTCCTGTGTTGGCAAGGTGTAGGGGTAGGGGCACTCAGGGTCACATTGACTTCAGCTGTGCATCACATCCCCTATTGCCCTTTACTCAGGTCACTGCCTGTGTTCCTGGAAGTGCTTTTCTGGCCGTGTTTGCTAACAATGAACTGGGGAGGACACTAAGGCTATCCCTCTGTCAGCTGGTTCATTCCTGGCTTGACTTATTGCTCCAGAAACACAGCCTCATCTCAGGAATGAACCTTGTGACTCCAGGATGAGGAAAGACTGTGTTAAGCTATAAGGTTGAAAAAGTTTTGCAAAGGAGTGTGGCCACAGCAGGCAGACCACTTAGGGAACTAATGGGGAACCCACTGGGCATGCTCTTCTAACAGCAGGTCCCACTTCCAAAGCTGAGTTCAGGAAAGCCGTGATTTCCTGTTGCCTAAGACACTACCCTTGGGAGATAACGGACAATATAGGCTGAGATAGGCCCTCTCCTGGCCCTCTCCCTGAGTGCACAGATGTGGGATAGATGGAGAGGAGCCCCCTATGGTTTTCCTTCTGTACCCAAAGGAAACCAGACGTCCAAGCCACCTGGGTGAAGATTCTGTCAGTGGAACAACTACAGAGGAAAGAGCCCTGGGTCCTGAAAGTTTTCTAGGGGGTTCCATCGGCCCTGTTGGGGGAGGAAGCCACTGGACATCTGGTGTGCCCAACATGAGAGGTAGCGCCCGTCGCTTCTGGGCCTTTGCTGGCCATGCCCAGCCTCCCGAGGGAGGGTGATGATCTTGGCGGTTGCAAGTGGAGGGACACTGGCATTGAGGTGGACACTCCATAGTTTCCAAGGTTTCCTTTGGAGAAGCTAGGACCACAGTGGTGGGGAGAGAGGGAATGTGCTGCCTCTGGGCACGTCTGGGGGAGGGACTCATCTCAGGATCAAGAGATTGACAGTCACCATGACCATCACTTGGAGCTGAACTCATGAAACGTCGTATCCCCTGCCTCAGCAGATTTCATCCGGACCTACCATGCACATCTGATCCATACCCCACGCACCCAGGTCCAGATTTGAAGCCACAGATGTGACCGAGGAACTTGACTTTCACTGCCATGTCTGGTCTAGACTGTGATTTTTTGGTGGTGGTTTGATAAATGGCAGTGGAGGCTGTGGCCACTATGGCAGCAGGGTTAGCTTAGACCCAGTCATCTGGGATCTTGGGGACCTGAGGAGAGGTTGATGGGTGCACCCACATTCTTCCTGCCTCCTTGAACTCTCCCATTGGTCCTAGTGAATCTCACCACTCTGTGAGACATCCTCCCTTGAGTTACACTGTCACTCCAACTGCACATGCATGGCAACTGGGGCCTCTGGCCTTACAATGACCCTCGTGTTTGCTAAGTGATGTGTCCATGGGGCTCTGAGTGTGTGGGGATGCCATTAGGCTGTGGCCAGGTGCAGCTGCAGGCAAACTCTAGTTCACATTTCCTTCAGTTGTGTCTCACATCCCATTCGAACCTTCTGCTTAGGTCTCTACTTGCATTCTAGGAAGTGGTTTTCTGGATCTGTTTTCAATAATGTACTGGGGAGGACAAGGCTATCCCACTTCCAGCTGGCTCATTCTGGGCTTCAATTATTGCTGCGACAAACACTGCCTCACATTACGCATGAACATTTAGTCTCCAGGAGGAGGAAAGACTTTGTCAAGTCAGAAGGCTGAGAAAGGCTTGCCAAAGGAGTGTGGCAAAGTAGGCAGGCTACCTAGGGACTGAACCAGGAACCCACTGGGCATGCTTTTATATCAGCAGGTCCCAACCTCAACTCAGGAGTCAGGAAGCCACTTTCCTGCTGCCTAGGACACTACCCTTGTGACATATCTGACAATAACAGCCAAGTTAGGCTCTCTCTTGGCCCTCTCCCTGAGTGCACAGATGTGGACGGGGGAGAGGAGCACCCTATGGCTTGCCTACTTTATCAAAAAGAGGCAAGCTGTCCCAGCCACTTGGGGCAAGACTCAGGGGGAAAACTATGGAGGAAAGAGGCTTGAGTCCTGAAAAATTTCTGGGAGGTGTTATTGGCCCTGTCCTGGGAGGAAGCCACTGGTCATGTGCTGTGCCTGACATGGTTACTAGCGCCCGCCACATCAGGATCCTTGCTGGCCATGCCCAGCCTCCCAGGGGAGGTTGATGATCTTGGCAGTGACAGGTAGAGGGACGCCGGAGGTGAGGGGAGCATTCCATATTTTCCAGGGTTGCCCTGGGAGAGGCAGGGACCCCTGTGCTGTGGCATTCCTCATGATGGGTTTAACTCAAGGGACCAGGCTGCCTCTGTCCACTTCTGGGGGTGGACCCATCTCAGGGTCAAGAGATGGACAGTTGCCATGACCGTCACTTGGAGTGGGACTCAGGGATCTTCATCACACCTGCCTCAGTGGCTTTCATCCTGCCCCACCACTCCAATCTGAACTATTCCCCATGCACCCAGGTCCGGATTGGGGGTGATGGATGTGACCTAGGTACATGCTTTTCACCACCGTGTCTGGCCTACACTGAGATTTTGTTTTTGGTGGTGAGAGAAATGGTGGTGGGTGGAGTGGAAACTCTGGCTGTGAGGGCCACTGTGACCCAGATATCTGGGATCTCAGTGACCTGAGGAGAGGATGGTGGGTGCACCCGCACCCTCCCCACCTCCCTGAACTTTCCCATCCATCCTACTGAAACTTACCACTCTGTTTTCCCTGCTCGCTTGAGTTAAACCCATCAATCCAACTGTGCATTCACAGCAACTGTGGCCTTTGGCCATTACCCTCATGGATGCTAAGTGATGGGTCTGTGGTATCTGAAGGTCTGGGTGTGCCCTGTGGTGGTGGCCATGTGCACTTACAGGCAAAGTTGGGTTCACTTTTCCTTCAGCTGTGCCTCACATCTCCTTCTACCCTCCTGCTCAGATCACTGTGTGCATTCCTGGAAGTGTTTTTTTGGCCCTGCTTGCCAAAATGGACTTGGGGGTGACACCAAGACTATCGTTCTGCCAGCTGGTCCATTCCAGACCTGATTTATTAATCAAAAAACACAGCCTCACTTCTGGAATGAACTTTTCAACTCCATGAGGAGGAAAGACTTTGTCTAATCAGAAGGCCGAGAAAGTCTTGCCAATATAGTGTGGCCACACCTGACAGGCCACTGAAGGAAGAAAAGAGGAACCCACCAGGCATGCTATTCCATTGGCAGGTCCCACCCTCAACTCTGGTGTCAGAAAAGCCATGTTTTGCTTCTGCCTAGGACACTACCTTTGGGAGAAATCAGAGATAAAGGTCCGAGAAAGGCCCTCTCCTGGCTTTCTCCCCAAGTGCACAGATGTGGTGCAGAGGGAGAGGAGCACCCTATGGCTTGCCTACTTTCTCCAAAGGAGGCCAGCTGTCCAAGCCACCTGGTCTAAGACTATGTCAGTTGGGTAACTATGGAGTAAAGAGCTCTGGGTCCTGAAAGTTTTCTGGGAGTGGTCGTGGACCCTGTTATTGGAGGAGGCCACCAGTAATCTGGTGTGCCCAACATGGGAGGTTGCACCAGCCATGTCCAGGTCTTTGCTGGCCGTGTGCAGCCTCCCGAGGGAGGATGGTGGTCTTGGCACTGGTTGATGGAGGGACCTCAGTGGTGAGGGAGCATTCCATAGTCTCCTAGACAGTTAGAGCCTTGTTAACAGGGTTACTCTGAGTTAGGAAGGGACCTCAGTGTTGTAGCACCAAGGAATGGGCTGCTTCTGGCCATGTCTGGGTGAGGGATCCATCTCAGAGTCAAGAGATTCATGGTTGCCTCTGCCTTCACTTGCAGTGAAACACAGGGATCTTCATCCCAGGATCTGGGACCAAATCTGGGAGTTAGAGCTGGTTGACATGGGGAGCCAGGGGTCTGGGGTCTGAGTTGACCAGCAATATATCACAAACTAGGCCCAGGCTCCAGGATGAGCAGGTTGACCAATGTACATCCCGACTGTCTAAAGGCCTCATGGCTCCCAGGCTCCCAAGGTCCAGCCTGTGCTCCCTGAGTCACCAGATCACCCAGCTGTCCATCCCAGGCTTTGCCTTGTGTCCCCAGAATCATAGGTCAACCAGAAGTTTGTCCCAGGACTACCAGGGCCTCAGAGGTCCTGGGTTCTCAAGCCCTGGGACCCCAGTTTCCTGGGTCCCCATGTCCTCAAGTTCACCAGCTGTCTGTCTCAGACTTGGCCTCAGGCCCCTGTATGCTTGGGTCAACCAGATGACTACCTTGAGTGTCCCAGTGCCTCAGGTTTCCTGGCTCCCAAGCTCTAGGCTCCAAACCCCCAGCTCCCCACTTCCCCAGGTCCCCAGTTCTCTGGATCCCACCAGTAAACCAACTGTCCATACCAGATGTGGCACCAGGTTCAGGTATGCCTTGGTTGACCAGATGTCTACACCTAGCATCCCAGTGCCTCAAGGTTCTCTGGATCTTAAGCTGGGCTCAGGGTTCCCAGGTCCTCAGGCTCTTGGGTCCCTGGGTCCTCGGATCCTCATGTTGACCAGCAGTCCATCCTAGACTTGGCCCCAAGTCCCAGGATGCTGGGGTTGACCAGGTGCCCTTCCAAGTATACCAGAGCTTTGGGGCTCCCAGGATCCCAAGCTCCAGAGTCTGGACACACACATCCTCAGGTTCCTAGGTCCCCAGGTCACTGAGTCTTACCAGCTATCTGTCATGGATGTGGCTTAGGGTCTCCAGCTGCTCAGGTCCACCAGATATCTGTCCTGAGCATCCCAGGTCCTCAGTGCTCTTGGCCTCTCAAGCTCCATTTTTCAGGATCCTGGGTGCCCGAATTCCCTGGTCCCCAATTTGACCAGTTGCCCATGTTGGACTTGTCTCAAGGCCTGGGGTTGCTCAGGTAGACCACATGTCCATCTTGAATGTCCCAGGCCTGGGGGCTCCTGGGCTCCCAAGCTTTCAGGTCTGGGCCCCTGGATGGCCAGGTCTCCAGTTTCCTGGGTTGACCAGCTGTGTGTCCTGGACTTGGCCCTGGGTCCTCAGATGCTTCGGTCAACCACACGTTTGTCCTGAGCATACCAGGGCCTCTGTGTTCCCAAGCTGTGGGTTCCGGACTGCCAGGAGTCTGGGCCTGCAGGTCTCCAGGTCCCCAGGTTGACCACCTGTCTGTTGTGGAATTGGCTCTGGGCCCCAGTGTGGTCAGGTCAACCAGATGTCCATCCTGAGAATCCCAGTGTCTGGGGATTCCCCGGCTCCCAAGCTCCAAGCTCTATGTCCCCTGGTCTCTGGGTCCCGAAGTCTCTTGGTCCCCAGGTCAACAAGCTGTCTGTCCTGGACTTGGCTCCATGTCCCTGGAAGCATTGATCAACCAGATATCTTGGGTTCCCAGACTCCAAAACTCTGGGCCAATGTCCCCAAGGTCCCCAGGTCCCTTGGTCAACCAGCTGCTCATCTTGGATTGGGTCTGGGTCCCTGGATGCTCAAGTCGACCAGATATCCATCCCTAGGTTCCCAGGAACTCAGGGCTCCCAGGTTCCTAAGCTCCAGTCTCTGGGCTCCCAGGTCCCTGGGGAGTTTTGTCCCCGGGTCCCCAGGTTGACCAGCTGTTTGTCCCGGATTTAACTTAATTTAGCAAAAGTTTCAAGTTATCAAAATGTTTTGAATTTATTTTTAAATACATATACTGTAACATAATTATTGTAAAAATATTCACCTCAAAACTTTTATCTTTTCCACATCTATTTCATTTACTTGTTCCCAATAATTATATTTAAATTGCCTACAAATCTTAATTACATTAGACAAAACCAGGTATTAATCTAAGTTATTATTTTTTCCTGACAAATTTTGTAACAGATATAAACTGTTTGTGTCATATCCAGTGCTGATCACTCTCAAAACATTTTTATTTCAACCAAACCAACAAACTTAAATAAGCTTTCATTTACCAAACATTATTTTACATCATGTTAACTTGAAAGACATTTTGTTAGTTTCTATTACATGTAGAAATAACTTATATAAATGTATACTTTAAGCCAATTAAATAGAATTCTTTAAAAACTTATACCATCCAGAGTTAGAAAAATATATATAGAGAGACATACATGTATAGACATAGAGATAGACACAAACGGAGGTCTTTAAAAATTTCAGCCATGACAAAAACAGACACATAGGTCAATGAAACAGAATCAAGAACCCAGAAATAAACCCACACATCTATAAACAGCTAATTTTTGACAAGGGAGCCAAGAACATACAATGGAGAAAGGTAAATCTCTTCAATAAATGGTGTTGGGAAAACTGGACAGCCACAAACAAAGGAATGAAAGTAGACCACTATCTTACAGCATACACAAAAATTAACTCAAAATGGAGTAAAGACTTGAATGTAAGGCCTGAAACCATAAAAGTCCTAGAAGAAAACATAGGCAGTACCCTCTTCAACATCAGTCTTTGCAGCATATTTTCAAGTACAATGTCTGACCAGGCGAGAGAAAGAAAGGAAAAAATAAACAAATGGGACTACATCAAACTAAAAAGCTTCTGCACAGCAAAGGAAACCATCAACAAAACAAAAAGACAACTGAACAATTGGGAGAAGATATTTACAAACCATATATATGATAAGTGGTTAATATCCAAAATAAGAAAGATCTCATAGATCTCAACAACCAAATAACTAACAACCAAAAAATGGGCAAAAGATCTGAACAGATATTGCTCCAAAGAAGATATACAGAGGGCCAACAGGCACAAAAAAAGATGTTCAACATCACTAATTATGGGGAAATGTAAATCAAAAATACACTGAGATATCACCTCACACCCATCAGAATGGCTATAATTAAGAAGACAGGAAATAACAAGTGTTGGAGAGGATACGGAGAATAGGGAACACTCATACACTGCAGGTGAGAGTGC
The DNA here is from genome assembly GCA_014189135.1 of Dicerorhinus sumatrensis harrissoni. NCBI lineage: Eukaryota > Metazoa > Chordata > Mammalia > Perissodactyla > Rhinocerotidae > Dicerorhinus > Dicerorhinus sumatrensis. Next base: position 28,561 of record JABWHU010001755.1, on the reverse strand, counting down.
AAACTGGTGCAGCCACTGTGGAAAACAGTATGGAGATTCCTCAAAAAATTAAGAATAGAACTACCATATGATCCAGCTATTCCACTGCTGGGTATTTATCCAAAGAAGATGAAAACACTAATGTGTAAAGATATATGAACCCCTGTGTTCATTGCAGCATTATTCACAATAGCCAAGATTTGGAAACAACTTAGGTGCCCATCAAGGGATGAATGGATAAAGAAGATGTGCCATATATACACAATGAAATACTACATTCCAAACAAACACACAGAGACAGAGATTGTATTGGTGGTTACAAGAGGGGAAAGGAAAGGGGGAGGGTGAAAGGGGTGATTAGGCACATGGTGATGGATGGTATTTAGTCATTGGGTGGTGAACATGATGTAATCTACACAGAAATTGAAATATAATGATGTACATCTGAAATTTATACAATGTTATAAACCAATGTTGCCTCAAGAAAAAATAAAAACAAAAAATAATAAAAATTCTACATTAAGAGACATTTTCTTTGAAAAATAAAATAAAATAAAATAAAAATTTCAGCCATGTCTCAGGTACAAAACTCAAAAGAATGGTTCAATCTAAATCTGGGGGTGCCACACCAGATCTTTCGGTTTTCACTGATGATGGCTACCAGCATAGATTCTCTGTTCAGGGGTCATCACATTCCTAAGGAACTCAAAAGACAAAATTATCATCTTATCACAGCTGGGAGGTACCTGAACAAGCAGAGGTCATAAAATCTACAGAGCAGATAGATCTCCTGGAGGGTGCATACCCAGCTGGGTCAGTTTGTCAGAGGTCATTCAAAGTTACAATACAGTTTATCTTTTCTACAATATGGCTTCCCTTATGTCAACCTTGTCTCGAGCCAGCATCAAAGTGAGATCTCCTTTAGTATTATCCTCCCATTTAGGGAACCATTTGCAAGCATGTACTTCTTAAGTATTTTTGTCGTAGTACTAGCAGGTGGCTGGCTGTTGGATGTCCCACATTTTCCAGGTTTTGATGTTTTATTTCCCATTCTAGTTCAGTGCTAGCTGAACCAGTTGTCAGTTATCAAGGGGGCAAGTGGGGAAAACCCTGTCTGAAGCAATCAGCTATTTTCCTTTTTCTTCTTGGTCAAAAGGCCAGAAAACCTGAGCAACAAGTTTGGAATTCCCTTCCCTGTGAACACAGAGGATAACCTGTCCTGCCTGGACAGACGCAAAACAATTATCAAATAAACACATGGACTTTCAACCACTGATTGGGAGATTCAAGACCCAGAAAAGACTTACTCTGCTGCAGCTTGAGCTCTGGAGAGCAAGGACAAAGGTCTTTACTTTTTCCCTCATTCTCTAAGAAATGCAGCTCAGAAATGTGAGTATGGGCTACTCATTATCTCTTCCTGTTGCTTGTTCATCCTGCTGGTGCCTTCAGTCGTGAGATGAGGGGCTTCAATGTCATTTAGACACAGGCTTGTGGGTACCAGTTTTGTTCACTGGACACAGTGCCCATGGAGCTTCCGACTAACAAGGATAAAGGAGGAGAATTCCAATGGTTTAAATGTGATTTTACTCAATTGTAGAAGTTTTCTTCCCTACAACATTTTCTCCGGGAGTTGAATACAAGTGTGTGCCTGTGTTTACTTTCTTCCTGTGGTTTTAAGCTTCCACCTGACTACCTCTTTCTCCCATTTGGTAGTTTACTATTATTCTCCCACTTCCCTGCCCTGTCACCTTCTGATGCCAGGGAGGCTCAGAGTTAGTAATGGATTTCCACCAGTAATTTGCCAGCAACTCTAATAAAAATCACCCACTGGCCCATGAGTTTCAACTGGTCTATGAATTACAAATTACTTCATACAGTTTGTCTGATGGATAAACTCTTATAAAACATAAACTCAGGGTACAGAATAGTCGGATCATAGAAAAGAACATTAAAAAGTGTGTGACAGAGACATTCAGTTGGTTTCCAGTAGCGTTGTCCACTTCTCTCTCAGAGCAACCAAACTGCTGACATTCAGCTGGTCTCATGGCAGCCCAGGACTACAGAAGTTCCCAGCCTCCTCTGCAGCTTGGTTGTTTGTGGGACTAAGCTCTGCCTCCAAGATAGGAAGGGAAGAAAATTGTGTGAATTCCAAGGTATTTCCCAGGAGACAGAGGAAAACCTTTCTGCTTCTCCCTTTGTCCTGCTACTGGGAATGTGAGCTCTGAGGCTAAAGCTCCATCCTGGCACATGGCCATCATGGGTGAGGGCAACTCCTCTGAGATGACAGAGAAACGAGGGAGAGAGGCTTCTTGGAGCAGCCCTGTCAGACCAGCCCTAGACTGTCTGTCTTCAGACCAAAACATGAGAGAGATGCAAACCTCTACTTGCCACCTTCATTCAGAGGCTCATTGTTACAGCAGCTGAACCTTCTCCTAACCAGGACAGCAGTCTTGGAGGGGACTTTTCTGTGCTTTTCTCTTGTGTCAGGCTGCTTTAAGAGCCACAGCTTTCTAAATTCCGTGTGGTAACAGCCAAGCTCATCTCCAATCTGCTCTCCTTTCCAGGTGCTCCTCTGGAAATCTAATATATGAAGATTGACGCTGCCAACTCAATGAATCTGGAGCTAATATTTTCCTGGAATATCATCTTGTTTTTTCCTCCTCCTCTCTTCCAAAGACATAGCTTACTTTGACATATACTGTGCTGACACATCCCCTGATAATATCTGCCAATTCTAATTAAATTGCTCAGGGAATAGGCCATCTCACGTGTGCCGTAACTTGATTATTGCTAGAAAGATGAGTGTAGAATTGACAGGTTCTCTGTTAAGCTGACAAATTTGAAAGTGTCATTTGAAAAACCAAGCAAATTCCATTTGCAATGTGGGGTTAAAAATTGAGACTTGGTCAGGCCTTGGCCTGAGTGCTCCATTTGAAGAGACAGATATTTAGGGCTCCCCAGTTATCTGGCCTTGTACATATAATTTCTTATATGCCCTCCAACCTTATGGAACCTGCAATTTAATGCAAAAAGAAAGTCTAGCATAGAATAAAATATTATACATGTTAAGAACATTGTAAAAATGTTCATAGATTATTTATTCTTTGTTTGTTTATGCTTAAGTGTTTACTAAGAGTCTTGTCATTCAGGGCTGGCTTAAAATATAGTGTGTTAATAGAAAACTTGAGGTATAGTAAGAGCAAAATCAGGAGATGACTGCCAATAAAATGATAACTTGTTACAGTTCCTAAGAAGAGGGTACATACCATGCCATATGGGCCATATGGGGAAGTACTGGAGCTGATTAAGAGGCAGAGGGAGTGAGGGAATTGTGAACAAGTGCCTTTATGGTGGTTTCTGCAAGAAAGAATGAGTGAGGCAGGGTACGCAGGCTTAGAATTGGTTAGTTCAAATATTTCAGACATCTATGGCTTAGGAGTTTCCCCTAGTTGTCTGGTGTCTGGCTCTGTGGAGATGAGGGCAGGTGGATATTGGCCCAGTGTGTGAGAGCCATAAAAGAGGTGGTTGAGGGGTGTGGATTCTGGATTTGTTGGTTTGTGTTTTAAAAACATTCTGAGGAGTGTGATTCCTCCCAGGGAGAGAGGCAATGAGGGAGCAGGAGGCCAAGGTCAGGTGACTCTGGTATATCAGTGGGTTTTCCAGAACAAGGGATGTCTGGAATATGCATGTAGGCAGATGTTAAGGCATCAAGTTACTGAAGCTGGAATCATTGTCCATACAAGGGCTCAGGTCAAATGTCATCTTCTCAGAGAGGCTTTTACTGCTTGTAAAATGTACAATGACAGCTTCCCTCATGCCAAATCTCCCTAGCCATTAACCACTTCATTTCCTTCATAGCATTCAGGTCTTGACCCTCTGCTTAGCACCCAGGAGAAAAGCCCTCACGGTGGTCACAAGGTCCTGTAAATCTCTCCCACCACTGTACTCCCTTTAGTCTCACTCCAGCCCCCACCCCTGCACTTCTGATTTCCTTGAACTTTGCTTTGTTCTCCATAGCACTCATACCTTCTAACATGCTATGTTAGGCTTATTGTTAGTCTCCCCTTCTGTCAGCTCTACAGAAGCAGCAGGGATTTTTTTCGTGTGTGTCTTATTCTCTGAAGTGCCTCCAGCCTAGGTCAATGCCAGGCATATAGTAGAATTTCAATGAGTAAGAATGAACAACTCTCATCACTACTTGAAATGTTGTTTGTGGTTTCCCTGTTGAGTGACCATCTGTGCCCTGTGGAACATTAGGGACTTTGATGTGTTGTAGCTGAATCCCTGGCACAGTCCTGGAATATAATAGATGCTCAATAAGCATTTTTGATGGATTGAATATGCCAGTTACTGTGCTTAATACAAAAAAACTAACAATGGTTGCTGCCCTTGAGGGACTTACGGTATAATATTTTTTTTTTTTAAGGAAGATCAGCCCTGAGCTAACATCTATGCCAATCCTCCTCTTTTTGCTGAGGAAGACTGGCCCTGAACTAACATCTATAGCCAATCCTCCTCCTTTTTTTCCCCTTTTTCTCCCCAAAGCCCCAGTAAGTAGTTGTATGTCATAGTTGCACATCCTTCTAGTTGCTGTATGTGGGATGCCGCCTCAGCATGGCTGGACAAACGGTGGGTCGGTGCACCCCCGGGATCCGAACCCAGGCCGCCAGTAGTGGAGCACATGCACTTAACCGCTAAGCCATGGGGCCAGCCCCCTATGGTGTATTTTAAGATTATATATTGCTTTTAAGAGATGTTTAGAGAATCAGTCTGTCTTACTATTGCAGTGTAGCAAACTACTCCAAACCTTAATGATTTAAAACAACAAATTTTTATCTCTCCTAGTCCTGTGGGTTGCCTGGGATTAGCTGGTTCATGCTTAGAATTTCTCATGCTGCTGCAATTGATTGGCAGCTGGGAACACTCTCATCTGAAGGTTCCACCAGGCTGGATGACCCAGGCAGCTCCCACACTTGGCTGGAAGGTACTACTGCTGATTAGTGGGGAGCTCACCAGAGCATCAACCAGAAGTCTACACACGACCTTCTTATGAGGCTTGGCCTTCTTACTGCAGAGCCTGGGCTCCCAGAAATAGTGACCCAACAAGAGTTCTGAGACAGAGAGAGTGGAAGCAGCCAGTCCTTTTAAAAGGCAGACCAGGAACCGGCCCAGTGCCACGTCTGCCATCCTCTATTGGTCAAAGAAGACAAAAGCCAGCCCAGATTCAGGAGCATGGAGGGAGAGACCCCTCCTCTCAAAGGGGGATATCACCTGTATATAAGGAAGAAAGAAGTTGATGATGGCCATCTTTGACATATCTCCACAAACATTTCATAATAACAGCTACAACCACCCAGTTCTGGGTGCTGGAGCCCAAAACAGTCTAGCTGTGCATGGGAGCTCACAGTCCATCAGAGGAAATAGACACATAAAAAGATCACTCTAGAACCTTCCATAAAGGAGTAACTTGCGTGGGGCTCGTCCTTGACTTAAACATTTAGAAACCGGACAAAATACATGGAACAACTCATTTGGTCATTGGACAACAGGCAGTACAGGATGAGGGAGCTGGTGGGGGACCACTGAAAAACAAGTCTGGAGTTTGAGGCTATGGTGCCAAGTTCCCTGAGGGTTGCACTAAGATTTGTATTATGTCACTTAGGTGCAAGAATCTCTGTGATTTTCTAATTGGGCAAGAGAAGGTGGTGGGTAGACAGGGACAGCACAGTCAGGGCTTGACTCTTCAGGGTTCACACTCTGTGACATAGATCAGATAGACAGGAGGTTCAGCAAGAGTCTTAGCAGAGGCAGGCAGGAGGAACCTACACCTAGTGTTGCTCACCTGCTGAACGAAGACTTAAAAACTGTCTGGGATGCAGTGAGAACTGATGAACAGGTGGGACTTGGATGGGCTGAGGGTGGAAGAGAGAGTTTTCCAGTTTCCAAAGTGTGGACTAAGGTCCTTCTGGGCTGGAAACATTGACAGCTCAGCCCCCACCCCAACTAACTGGAGGATATTGGTCAGAGTTGTTGAAAGCATGAGGTTTCTTAGCGAGATTGGAGAGGTATTGGGAGAATGGGAAACACCTCTGAGACCCTTGGACCTGCACAGTGCACAAATAAGGTCAGCTGCTTTCCCTGGGCCTAATTTTGCATATTTGCAATAATAATTAGACATTTTTAGAGGAACAAGAGGCCCAGACCTTCAGCAGGATGTCTTTTTGACCCCTTAGTTCTCAGTCTGGGACGATGCTCAGTGACACTCAGCTCTCCTCACAACATGCTCAGTGTTTACTCACCCAGCACATTTTTACTGAGCCCCTGCTGTGTGCCAGACCTGTTCCAGGCACCAGGGCACACAGGGGGTGAAACAGGCAGAGGTCTCCATTAACATGCTGCTGACAGAGAGTGAAGGAGATAGCATAGAAAAGAAGTAAGACATACACAAAGTCAGGTGGTGACATGCACCATGGAGAAAAATATAGTCGGGAAGAACGTATGAGCAAATTCCTGAAGGTGTTTTGGGAGAAAGCTTGGGTCTCCAATCTGTTGGATGCAGCAAATTCTACTCCACTGATTCAAAGTGGACACAGTTGGATATGGGTCAAATTGGCACATGTTTCCTGAGTGGCCTCCCTGAGCCTGGAGCTGTGTTATGTACTAAGAGGCTGTGAAGGGAACATAATGGATCTCCACCTCGATGATTCCAGTTAATAAACTTTCTCAATGTCTTCAGGCCCCTTCCACTCCACTCCCTCCCCATCTCATCTGGGTCACAAGCTTCAATGTTGACCCTCTGTCACATCTTTGTTCTCCGTGTCCAGTTCCTCCCTGACATGTCTGCCTGAATGTCCCCCAAGCTTCTCCAAGTCAGCATGTCCCAAACTGATTTCAGCCCTTGCCCCATGGCTGCCTCCTCCTTCTGAAGTCCCTTTCAGTGAGAGAAGCTACCACCAGTTGTATCTTTGAGCTCTAAGCAATAGCACACCCCACACCTCCAATGTATCCCATGCCATGATTGCATCATCCTCTTTCTCCCCTTTGAGGCTTGGACTGAAAACCTACTTCCTCTTCTTTACAAATCCCCCTAGATTTTGGTACACTTACATGTGGGGACACCCACTGAGACAGCACATGTGCAGTATCCCTGGCAATGATGAGCAGTATCCCAGAGCAGACAAGAGCCCCCTCAGTGGACTGACACAACTATTACCATGGCAAAATGGCCATCAAGGAGTTGAGGCAGCCATCATGCTGCAGTTCCCCCACACCATTCCTTCAGTGTGCCCTGTGTTTTCAAGCATCAGCCTGGTTGGGCTGCCTTTCTTCATATTCTATTAAGTTGATGTTCATTCATTCAGTTATTCACTCACCCATTCATTTGTCCGTATTTGGTTCCTGCTTGGTGCTAGGGTCTGGCTAGGTGACAATGCATTCCTGGAGACCCAGCTCAGATGTCACTTCCTCCATAAAGCCCTTATTGATCCCCAACCCCTTCCACAGTCACCTCTGGCCTCAACAGAGGCCCCCAGTGTTGTAATTACACTTGGATTACCTCTCTTGCCTGTGAGCTCTGTGAGGACACTGGGTCAGATGCAGAAAGAGTCTCATAAAAATGTGATAAAGGCTAAATGACTAAATTATTGAAAGAACTTTAAAAAGGCCATCTGTGGGTCACTTTCACCAAAGATAGGAATCTTCTCCCTCCTCCTTCCCTCCCCAGGAGCAGGAATCTGAGTGACACTTTCTCAACTTTGCAGCATCAAAAACATTAACAATCTGGATCATTTTTATTTTCAATTATTTTTTATATTTTGAAGACATTTCATGACTATAACCCCTCAGTATTGAGAAACTTAATTATCATTTGAAGAGCAGGAATCTTTCTGTTGTGTTTGAGCCAAGACAGGACAATGTGGATGCACAGGATGCTGAGGGGAGAAGATTCAGTGGCTGGGCTTTGGGGCAGCGGGAAGCAGGGAAACAAAGAGATGCAGGTGGAGCCACCACCGTCCCCTCCAGGACACACCACCCCTCTTTGTAGCTCTCTCATTTACTGTAATTACCTGGGGGTTCCTATGTCTCCTTGGTAGATGGTCTGTTCTTCAGGGACAGCTTTAGAGGCCACCAGACCTACACTCTAAGGCTTCTGCGTGATCTGGGACCAATCATTGGTCCCTTTGGAGCCTCTGTTTCTAACCCCAAGAGTATCTGAAAGCAATGCTATGCTAGATGAGCTGCCAGAAGTGGGGCATTGGGCAGGTAGCTGGCACTAGTTACTCTAGGACTTTGCTGTACCTTATTGAGTGCTGTACCTGGAATCCCAGCCCAAAACATAGCTGTAATTATGGAATGCATGGGTGGAGCAATGCAGGAGTGAGTAAGAAAAAGGCGGGCAGTTCTGGGGAAGCATTAAAAGACAGGAGACTTAACTTTCCTCCTGGTCACTTCCAGCTGTCCAAGCCCTGATGCCACTGGCCACATGCTCTGAACATGCACAATCTCCTGGGCACTCACAAGTTGCAGCCTGATGGCTTGGCCCATAGAACACTGGCAGATGGGGTGGGAGTGCCTGTCCACAGGAGGCTGGAGGCCTGGGGCTCTGAAATGCACTGGCCAGTGGAGCCTAGTGTGGCAGGGCTGTGCAGCATGGGCTGTTAGGACGCCCAGCCTCAGCTGCAGACATCTATGGCCATACCACCCTGAGCTCACTTGATTGTTTCTGATCTCAGGAGCTAAGCAGGGTTCAATCTGGTTAGTACTTGTTTGGGAGGCCATCTGGGAATACTTGTGCTGTCAGCTTTTACAACCTGCCTCTCCTTTTGTCTCCCCACCTTTGACCCCCTCACGAGCTCTCTTCTTGGTCACCAGTTAGGGGCACTCATGGGCAGAGTTCTGGTAGGAGTAAATGGAATGGAGACTTTGAGTAAGGGTAACATGGCTGAGTTGGTGGCCTCTAGGCTTGCTGGCAGCTCAAGGTGGGTGGGGCATGTTGGGGCTTCGCAGGAAGACGGTACTTAATGTTCTGGAGCTGTACACTTAAAATGGTTATAATGACAAATTTTATACTATGAGTATTATTTACATTAAAAAAGGACCTGGTAGGGCCGGCCCCGTGGCTTAGCGGTTAAGTGCGTGCGCTCTGATGCTGGCGGCCCGGGTTCGGATCCCGGGTGCGCACCGAGGCACTGCTTCTCCCGCCATGCTGGGGCCGGGTCCCACATACAGCAACTAGAGGAATGTGCAACTGTGACGTACAACTATCTCCTGGGGCTTTGGGGGAAAAATAAATAAATAAAATTAAAAAAAAAAAAAAAGGACCTGGTAGCATATGTGTATTAATATATATAAAATATTAAACTATTATATATATAACATATATAATTATGTATGTGTATAAATGGCTTAGAATGGAAAATTGTTAAGCCAAACAAGTGGAATGAATTGCTGATACATGCTAAAACCTGGGCAAGCCTCGAAAACATGATACTATGTGTAAGAAGCCAGATATAAAGGCCACATATTGTATGATTTCATTTACATGAAATATTCAGAATAGGCAAATCTGTAGAGACAGGAAGAAGATTGGTGTTTTCCAAGGGCTGAGACAGGTGGAAGACACATAGCTTTTTATTGGGTATGGGGGTTTCTTTTTGAAGTGATGAAAATGTTCTGGAATTAGATGGTAATGATGGCTGCACAACTTTGTGAGTACACTATAAATCACTGAACTGTACACTTTTTTAAAGGGTGAATTTTATCTCAATTTTTTAAAATGTGTGAACAATAAATAAATATATATGAGTTAAAAAAGAATTAATATGGGAAACACACATCCTGAGTGCTTTATTTGAGTCCTACTCTACTGACATCTGTAGACATAAACAAAGACGACCCAAGGGAGAAAAAGCACTGTTTTACCAGAGCTTGCTCTATATAGCAAGGGAGTCAGCCACCATCACTTGCCTTTGGCAGAGACTCAAAGGCAGACACAAGAGTGGGAAAGCTTTCTGGTGGAAAATAAAAAAGGAGTGGCCTGATCTGAGGTTATGATCTGGGAAAGCTGGAGGCAGGCTGACTAGATGACAGGCATCCTGCCTGATTGCTCAGGGGACTATATTTGGCTTTTTTCCATTTCATTTCCTCCCTTCAATAAGAAACAGGATTGAAAATGAGGCAGCTGTCTGTCATTGACCAAACTCTGACTGTTTGGGGCCTATTGCTGCAGAGGCTGTGGTCTGGCTTTCCAGGCTGGTTGCTGCAGGTTGTGGGTCAGGGCCTTTATGGGTGGAGCAAGTGGTGGTTCCCTTGCTCACAGGTGGATTTAGAAAATTCTAAGGACTGAAATTCCTCCTTTGTTGTTGTCCATCAGTGTGATAGCCTTCATGGATAGAGAAAATTTTGTCAGTATTTTAATAAAAACATCAATTACAGTTAACTGCAAACAATGCTCATACTTACAATAATGATGAGTAATAACGACAATGGTCATTTCTATTACTATAAAACTTAGGCTTTCTCACCTCACTAATCTCCACTGTGTTGTCTTGTTTTTTGACACCTATTAGTGGAGAATGCAGTTTTGGGTGTCACTGCTTCTTTTACAGAATCAGAGTGATCCATGTTGGGGCCAATCCTTCCATAACAATGGACAAGGGCTGTGTGGTCTGTAAAATTTTCACTACCTATTTGATGCTAAATAGCATGCCTGGGGTGGCATACCGGGGTAATCTTTCAGTTGTTATTAATAATTTAGAGTGTTTGGCAGGTGCATAATTTCCATGGATTCTCTGGGGTGGAAAGTAGATTAGGTAAATTTTTATGCACATACTTGGTGTTATTGCTGTTCTAAAATAGGGAAGCACTGTTTGAGATGAAGCACAAAGCAGTACAAGATGCAGAGGATAATGCTGCCCGGAACCAGCATATAATGTAATAGAGTTGACTCTTTCTTAGAAAATATATCCTGCTCTGGATGTTACAAAGAAAACTTAAATTAGGTCTGAGACCTGTTGCCATGGGAAAATATCTATGTCAGACTGGCATGAGGATGTGTGATGTCCTATCGGGAACTATGTGGATTGGGCAGGGGGTTATTTTGGCTGCTCAGCCTCTCTGAGCCTTCCTCCACTCACATACTCACACCAACATGTTTTCTAGAGAATTCCAGGTTTGTCAGTGATCTGTGAAAAGAACTGGAACTGATCCCTTGGACCAGGAAAGCCTGGCTTTCTTTCTCTCACACTCTCTCTCCCTTTCATTCCCTCCATGATCCTAAGAAAAGGTTATCTCTGATCGCAATATTGTGATTAGGATTTATTCTAGTCTAGTCACCTTGGCACCTTGGACATGCCTCAAGAATGGTTGGGTGTATGTATGCATTAAGCCAAGGGGTGTAGGAAAGAAATTAGCCTTGCCCAGTGAGAGATCTGGCCTTTGCCCTTGGTTCCTGAGAGATGGTCCCTAGGCCCTTGAAATGTCCTGCCTAATGCATGTATTTGTTTACCTGAGGGCTTTGGGCCATGCCAGGTAGTCTAACAATGTAATTTATGGTGGAGGCTTTGAGTCACAAGGTATTGGTTCCACCTCCAGAGCAGCTAGAAATTAAAGTTCAGCCATGTGTACTGTTGATCATGTCTACACAATGAAGTCTCAACTCTGGACACTAAGGCTTGGGTGAGCCTCCCTTATTGGCAATACTCTGTGTGAATTGTCATACATCATTATCAGGAAGGTAGTGCTGTTTGCAACTCCACTGGGAGAGGACAATTAGAAGCTCCGTATTTAGAACCCCCTTGGACACTGCCTCATGGCTATCTTTTCTTTGCTGATTTTAATTTGGATTCTGTCACTATAATAATATAGAACTCTGAGTATAACATCTGTAACTGAGTTCTGTGAGTCTTACCAAGTCCATGAACCTGAAGGTGGCCTCGGGGAAATTCAATTTTGTAATTAATATCATAAGGGAAGGTGGTCCTGTGGATTTTTCCTTAATTTCACACAAGGGTACTGTGCTTTTAAAGTATTTTAGCAGTGGAAACACATACCATTATTGGCATCTAGTGACAATATTTGAACATCACATTGAGGAAGAAGAATCTTTCCTTTCTCCTGCATCTAGAGAAATTCTTTGCAGGCTACAAATTTTTCTAAGACCTTCCGTCACTGTGCCTTCTAAAACAGCATCAAATTATGGTATAACTAAAGAGAACATGATCCTTGGGCACTGAGTACGCTTTGCATTTTCTCCCCTTGGATGGATGTCAATTAGGGCTGACCTTTAAATCTGAGGCAACCCAGGGAAAGTCCTCATTTTTCAGGGAAGAAAGAAAGTCATTCTCATAAAATGAAAGTTGGGGTTCAGAAAATCTTAATCTGAGTAGTAAAAAGATTGGTACTGTATTGTACAGCTCAAGACAGATCAATGACAAAAGAATTCAAATAATTTGTACCTGACATTTTTCTCCTTATATGGAATTTGCCAAAAAAAAAGGAATGTTATGAAATAACCCATGAGACTTTATTCAATATTTTCTTCTAGAAAAGTTACCTATATCTTCACACTAAACTTGTCTTACCAAGACGTTTATTAACTTAGATCATCAAATTAAATTGAACAAGTTGGTTCTCTTTTAAATACAAACAATAAATACAAAAATGGAAAATGGCAAAAAGGAAATTTTATAGCTTCAGGCATTGTTTGATCTAGATTCTTAAATGATTTCTTCAGGGTTCAGTTTTTCTCCATTTGTTGGTTCTGCCTCCTATTTCATTGTCTTCATTCTTAGATTTGGTAATTGGTCATTACCGCCAACAGTCCTGGGCTCATATATTTTCAGTCAAGCAGATGTGAGAACCTGTTTGAGTTAAAACAACTCAATTTAATCTATATCCTCTTATTTTCTTTTCTGTGTGTCTCCTTTACTTTCACACCACTACCACACTTACAAAACACTTCACTCTGACCCTTCTGGTCACCAAAAGGGTGGGGTTTTTCCCCACGCCAAGCACTTTTCTTTGACACCAGCTGGGTGTCCTATAATTCAACTCAATTCTGAAACTATCTACAAGGAGATAGTGTCAGATCCCACAGGTTAAGCGTTCAAGCCTACAAGGCTGTTCCCACTCCACTTCAGATGTCAAGAGCAGGTAATATCTCGCCAGGTTGCCCACAACTTCTGTCCCACTTAGCTAAAAATTGGGTGTTCTCACAATTCCCTCCTCAGGTTGATTAATTTGCTACTGTGGCTCTCAGAACTAAAGGTAAACACTTATATTTACCATTTTTAAAAGATATGGTAAAGGGCACACATGAAGAGCCAGATAAAGAGATACATAGGGCAAGGTCTGGAAGGGTCCTGAGTGCAGGACCTTCCCCATGTAGCTGAGGTGCATCACTCTGCTGGTGTGGACTTTTTGACAACCTGGAAGCTCTTCAAATTCCATACTATTGAGATTTTTACAGAGGCTTCATCACATAGGCATAATTATTAACTTCATTTCCAGCCCCTCTCTCTTCTCTGAAGAATGGGGGCATGGGGCTGAAAATTCCAAGCTTCTAATCATGGCTTGCTCTTTCGAGTGACTACCTCCCATCCATGATGCCATTCAGAATTGCCTCAATAGAGCAAAAGATGCTCCTAGTACTCTTATCACTTAGGAAATTACAAGGCTTTTACGAGCTCTTTGCCAGGAACCAGGGGCAGAGATATATATATATATATAATTTTTTTCTATTATCTCATAATACTTCTCTTCCAGTAGTCTCAAAACAAGTGTTGTGTAGTCAAGCTTCTAATCATGGCTTGCTCTTTCGAGTGACTACCTCCCATCCATGATGCCATTCAGAATTGCCTCAATAGAGCAAAAGATGCTCCTAGTACTCTTATCACTTAGGAAATTACAAGGCTTTTACGAGCTCTTTGCCAGGAACCAGGGGCAGAGACATATATATATATATAATTTTTTTCTATTATCTCATAATACTTCTCTTCCAGTAGTCTCAAAACAAGTGTTGTGTAGTCAACTGACCAAGAATGTATCAAACACCCATCCCTGAACCCATCCTTATGAGTGGATGAATGCTCAGCTCTTAGAGGTCAGACATGAGACACGCATCCACCGTGGCACTGAGGATGAATTTCCAAATGAGGGAGATGTGGCTTCCCATAGATAATTGAGAGAATTACAAGGAAAAAAAGGAAAATGGAATCAGGATGGTTTCCTCACTTCCATCCCACCGAAAAGAAAAAAATTACCCACAAATATCCAGTAAAAAATAATAAAACTTTTTATCCAAATATAAAATACTATGGTAATTTAAAATAACTTTTACCATTGTGATTATGAGGAAAATCAAGTTTATGGTGGAACTTTGTAAAGATTTTTATTAGCTACCTCCATGAAAATTATTTTACTTAATGGATTTAAAAACTGCAATTTTTTAAGATTATTTCAATTACAAAGCATTTCAATGAATTGTGTAAAACGAGGCATAACCATTAACATATATTGCAACTTACACAATGCAAATTTACAAAGCTAACTGGGACAACCCAGTAGGGTGCATTGGATTTCATCAGACTGGATTCATATTCTACTTCACTCATTTACCTGCTGAATGACCTTGGGAAATTTACACAAATTTTCTGAACCTCAGTTCTTCTATGTGTAATGGAGGGGTAGCAACACCTACCTCAAGGAGGCATTGATGACATTAGAGACATTGAGAAACTTCAGGCTAAGATTGGACTATTTCCTGTTTCCCTTTTTTCCAGTCCTTTCTTCATTTCTCTTCCCTTTTTACCATTTTGTTGGTCCTTAATTTCCCAAATCTGCCCTGATATTACCTTCTCTTATGACAAGAAAACGAGTTGACGAGAGGTTGGTTAAGTCTGAGAGGTCCATTATTTACAAATGATGTGTTACTCCCTCCCCAGATCTGCTGCTCACCATGGAAAGTGGCAATCCCCTTCATTGTACACCTTCCTTTAATTTAAGGCATTTTATGTTTTCCAAAAATGTTTAAACCAAAATATTAAACAACCTTAGTGTTAATTAAAATGTCATTAGTTAAAGCAATGTGAAGAACACTTTTTATGGTTTTTGTATCCATTCAAGTCTCCAAAATTAGATACTTAGAGTAGCTACCATGATTTGTCATAGAACCAATTAATGTTTGCATCAGAAATAACTTGAATGGTAATCTGGTCCAAGTATCTCACTTTAAATTTAAATTTTTCCCCCCCAAAGCCCCAGTATATAGTTGTACATCATAGCTGCACATCCTTCCAGTTGCTGCATGTGGGATGCGGCCTCAGCATGGCCGGACAAGCGGTGTGTTGGTGCGCGCCCAGGACCTGAACCTGGGCTGCCAGAAGCGGAGCCCGCGCACCCAACAGCTAAGCAACGGGGCCGGCCCAAGCATCTCACTTTAAAGACAAGAAAACTGGGGCCCAGCAAGGTGAAGAGATTTGCTTCACATGGTAAATCCCTCTGGGATATTGCTGAGATCAAAATCTTGATGGAGATATAAGTATTTATTCTATGAGTTTGGAAACACGGACTTTCTGGAAACCCCTATTCCCCACTTCTGGTCCTTTCTTGGTCTGAGTGATAGTTGCTCTAAGAAACACCACATTTGGCCTTCCCTGGTGCTGGGTCTCATTTTGTGAGCTGGTGCCCAGTATCAGCATCTTCTTCATTCTTCTCTGCCCAACCTGCCTCCCACCCATGGGATCGAGTATTAGATAATCTAGCAGAGAATCTAGACAAAGAAAAGGCTTACCCTAACTAGGATTTCTTATTCTTACAGTGTCCCACAGTCTAATGGCTGGATCCAAGATGTGCTCATGTGGTGTGTTTATGATCCTTCTCTTTCGCTTGCATACACTGGCTTTTCTATCTTTAACAAGTAACTAATAATTACACTCATCTGATGCTGTTGTAAAAATTAAATGAGATAGATATGGAAGCACATTGAAAGTTATAAACAATTTCATAGTGTTAAATATGTGTTTTGTGGATCAAAGTTCGATTCCTTCTAACACACTTGACACATTTACCATTTTTGAAGTGGCAATGCCCTATGTAATAGTAGGTACCCAGAGATGTGAAAAGCACACCTTTGTCTCTCTTGTCCTTAAATTTTTATTACCATTCTCATATCTTATTATTTGTCTCCACTTCTGTGGGAAGGAAGAGAAGAGAGTGGATAGGTGATTTCCACTCCTCACCTGCTGCTCAAGGTGGAAAATTTGAGCAGTGAGGTAATGAAAAGTGGAAGCTAATAAGAAACACTGTTCCCAGTATTGCTCTAAAAAACTTACACATATCCCTCTCAGTCAGGATGAGAGAGGAGCCTACCTTTTTGATCCTGTGTCATTGAAGCCCTTAGAGGTGAGGCAGAGGGTCGAAAACATTTTTTAATATAATAAAATAATAAAAAACCTAAGTGGGGGGAGAATGAGAAGACAAAGTTAGAAACCAGTAGCAGGGGCATCAACAGCATGGTCCAGCCCTGTTGGCTGTGTCCTAGACTGGGAGCGAGAGAAGCTTTGAAAACCTCTCTTTACACCAGGCAGCACATCTGTTTGCATGAGGGCCCGTGTTCTGGTGAAGCGCCTCTGAAGGGCTCTGCTCATCCTCCTCACTAACAGGAGCACCACTGTTCAGTGTACGAGGTTTTTTCTTCAGGAAAAGCCCTGTTGTTGTGGCTTTTAACCCCTAGGAGGTAGCTTGATGGTAGAACTTTATTTGGCTGCCCAATTGAAATCGAGGTGCATTCATGAGCATACTTCTTTCATATGAAGGAGAGGAGTTGGAGCAGTTGGGTTACACAGAAATAAAGATATATTTTTCATGTGACTGTCATTACAATTAAGCATGATAAGAACCCCAGAGAAATAGCACGTGAGAGAACCAGGCTGTGCCGTATCCCTCCCCTGCGACCCTTACACATGCTGGAAGCCAAGATGAGCACCGAGGGCTGCCTTGCCTGCTGGTTCCTGTCTCAACCTGTGTGGTGAGGCTGTGCAGGATGCTGGGAAGAGCCCAGACCCAAGGATAGATGGCCTGATGCTGACATGCTCTATGATATTGAAATAACCCATCTCTTCTCAGAGTCTGGTTTCAGTTTCCTTATATACGTAAACTGATAAGATTTGACTACGAAATTACAAAGTCTCTTTCAGTGGTGGTAGTTTATCAGTCCTTGGTTG
>JABWHU010001754.1:146694-161861 GCA_014189135.1 Dicerorhinus sumatrensis harrissoni | reverse complement strand
ATATATATTAATCTCCAACACGCAAACACACTCACTCTCTCTCTCATGTATATATAATGTATTTACATAATTATATTTTATATTAATTAATAGATAATATGTTATAATATTACATATTATATATACATATTTATACATTTATAACTGTCTTCTTGGGGAACTTCATATTTGATGTTTTTTTCAATGTTTTTGGAAAAAATGCCAAAAAAATGAAAATTAGACATGAAAAATAGCTCGTCATCAGCATCATTCAAATGGACAAACTAATGAAGTTGGATTTCTAGGGTCCCTTCCACTGTGATATCCTATTGTTTCAGATATAAAATAGAAGATAAATGTTCAGTACAGCATTTTCATTTGAAACCTATAGTCGTCTGACTTAATTTCTTAAAGAGGACACTGAATTAGTGAAATTTGACTCCTGATATATGGCTCAGAAGGTACAGGATGAAGAACTGTTCTATCTGCTTTGTAAATTTACCCACTCATTTATTGATGTACACTGCAAATTTGATATTTTTCTGATTTTGGATCTGTATGTTACAGCAGTGTACAAATTCCCCAACGTCATGGAGCACATATCGTAGGAGGAGGAATAGATATTAAACATGTAGATGAAGATGTATAACATAATGTCTGTTAGAAGCAAGTATTATGAAGAAAATGAAGGCAAGATGCTTTAGATGCAATTTTTTCCATATTTAGGGGATACTAATCTTCACACAAAAGAACAAAACAAATTTTTGTGAACAAATGTAGAAAATGACCTACCTGTAAAAGCTGACTTACCATATTTGTAAAAGCACAGTGGGAAGATTTATAATGTATTTGCTAAGTATATTCCGTAGAGTATTTTTAAAATAACTTTTAAAAACCTATTAAAATAGTCTTTGTTACTCAAGGGCATAACCTTAATTTAATGCTTTGGGAACTAGATTCTCCTTTGAGGCCCATATCCCTACCTAACTCCTGTATACACTGCTTGGTACTGTGCCTGAGGTCTTCAGCATACGGAAACAATTTAAGCATCACTTTTAATACTATGGAAGGAAGAAACTACGTGCAGATAAGTTTTGCAATTTTAGTATAGTAAAGAACAGGGAATTCCAATCAGAAAGCTTAAATTTTTCTCTATAAACACTGAAATGAGGTTATCTAATGAGAGTGAGGAGTAGGAAGGTACAGTAGGTGAGAGATTTGAGGAGCAGAAAGACTAGGAAAGCCACAGATTAGGAAAATATACACATTCAATTATTCTGACAAGGACTTGGATTCAGAATACATGAAGATTTTCCACAATAAACTGCTCAAAATATAACCACCCTAACTGAAAAAAAAAAGTCTATGAGGTGAACAGAGTTCATAAAAGATTTGTGACTAGCCAGTAACCACATGAAAAGAATGTCAACAGCCATAATTGTCAAGAAAATGCAAATTATAACTACAACGTGATACCACTTCATAGTCACATCAATGGCAAGAATTAAAATGATTAGCAAGAAAAAGATAGACAATGACAATGTGATGTAATTGTAACTTTCATAATATGCCACTTGGAGTGTAAAATAGTTTAATGACTTCAGGAAAACTGATTGTTCCTCATAAAATTACTCATAAAGTTAAGTGCCATATAAAACTAAGGCCCAGTAAGCTTTATGTATTTATACGAGAGAAAAGATGTATACCCCCAAAGAAACTCAGATGTATGTTGACAAATGCATAGAGAAACAAATTGTGATATACCCATATAATGGAATACCATTCAGCCAAAAACGAACAAACTACTAATACAACTTAAATGAATCTGTAAAGCATTTTATATACACAGACATTAAGTTCCTGAAGGGCAGAGTGATGATCTCCCAAAACCTGTTTCTCCAAAATGCAATGGGAACACTGGCAACAGTTGTCAAAATCAACCCTGAGAATTCTGGATATTTAACAAAGGCTTGTAACAGTTCTAGGAAAATTAATTCCATTTATTTAAGTAAACATGTCAGAATGTTGCTATAAAGAGTGAGCTTTGTGGCATTTTTATGTGCCCTATTCCCACCCTCTCTCCCTACCTGCATAGTAGCCTTGAAAACGTGAATTATGGTTGTATGGCTGTGCACGTGTCAAACTGCACTAAAATTTCTACATTTTATTGTAAGTAAATTTACCTCTAGAAATTTGATTTAAAGGTACGTTTTGCTTTCCTCAGAGTCAACCAGATCAAATTATTCACTGGATGTTTAATACTGAGATACGAATGAAAAATGGCAACAGAGGCACAATGCTATCAGGGCTCTTCCCAGACTTCAATTAAAGCAGGCCAAAAGCAAAGCGTTGAAACTTAAATCTTCAAACTGTTTCTTCACCCTGAAAATTTTTAACATTTTCATCAAGGAGGGAATCTGGAAAGCAATCTGGTTTGTCTCTTGTCTCTTCCCTTTTCTTTGGTTCAGTATCAAGGAAGCTTGGATAAAAAAAAAAAAGAGGAAGAAGAGAAGGAAGGAGAGAAGCAGCAGGAGGAGAAGTGGTTGGATGAAGAGAGTTAAGTAATGAAAAGGAGCGGCCAAGCTTTCCCGATGAATCTCCATGAGTCTGCCCCTTACTGGGTAGTCCATGCTCAGTGTCTTGGCCTATGACAGGGACGTGGCAATCTGCCACCCCCTGCATTGCAACAGCGGAGTGTCCAGGCCCCATTGCATCTGCCGGTCACTTTCCCCTCCCTCTGGGGTTCTATGGTGGGCACAACACAGGTAATACTGACCTCTCACTTGTCCTTTTATGGACCCAACACCAACAATCATTTCTCTGTGCTGGCCCACCCCTCTTAATGTTGACGTGTTCTGACACTTACATAAAGCAAACTGCCCTGTTTGTGTCCACAAAGATTCAACTCACAGGTTCCTACCCATCATCCTCATCTGCTACGTTTTCTTTATCATCACAATTATGAAGACATATTCCAGTGTTGGGCAACACGAAGACTTCTCCACCTGTAGCTTCCCCTGACAGCTGTCATTGTGTTTTACGGTGGCACATATATGAGACCAGCAAAGGAGCAGACTGTTGAACAAGGGAAAATTGTGGCCATCTTTTGTATTTTTGTGAGTTCCATCCTGAATCCATTTATCTACAGCCTGAGGAACAAGGACGTGAAACAGGCTTTGAGAGTAATGTTTATAAGAAACCTTGGTAGTACGTAGAAAAGTTCTGTTTTGACAGGCTCCCAATGATAAAAAAATAAGAGTCTCAAAACCAATAAAAGATTATCCCTTGGTGGTGGTATCTGAATGCAATTCTCTGGGATAACAAAAATATTTTTTATATATGCATAGCCTGGGTTAAAGTGAAAGTCTAATGGAAACAATGAATGGAAAAATAGTTTGGAAATGATGGTTGATGAGAAACACAAAAGCAGAAGTCAGCTGTTTATAGTAATGCAGGGTCATATTTTTAGTCTCACTCAAGAACTCATTTCCACTTGGTTAGTTTGCAGATAAGTTCTTCCTTTTACTTCCTAGGTCATCGATTTTGAACACCACTGAGCTACTCTTACCAGCAATGGGAAGTGCTTTACAGTATATTTCCTGAATACGAAAATAATTTACTTTCATATGATATATTACATAGTTTCCTTTAATGAAAGCTGATTATCTTCTCAAAAGAAACTCACATCTCTAATTTTAATGATTTTCTCACTGCACTTTGGTATGTATTTTCGGCTACTTCTCTTGAATATAGAACCATATGTGTTTTATTTTTTCAAGAAAGAACTTAATATTTTACGCTATATTACCCTACTATTTGTTTCATTAATTTCCTTTAATCAAAACAGAATCTCCTCAATAGAGAATACTCATTTCTGATTTAGTATATTCTTTACTTACAGAAGTTTTATATTATTTTCCCTCCTACATAATTAACAGCTATTATTATATAATTTTACATATTACCTTTCACTTCTTGTCTACCCACAAACAATTTTACATAATAGCTTCTCAAGAATGTATGAATATTTGGTTTCAGTGTTTTAAAACTAAATACTATTATAGGAATATTACAAATTGGTTGACACTTTTTGAAATGGGCTTCATTTTAATTGTATAATACAACTTAATGTTAATATGATGTAATTAGTACATCATTTTAATAATCAGACAGTTTTTACTTTTTCCCTTCTTTAGGAAGGAAGAAAAAGACAAATACTGTATGATTTCACCTTTATGTGGAATCTAAAAAAACTGAACTCATTGAACCAGAGAGTAGAATGGTGGTTGATGGGGGTTGGGAAAATGGGGAGATGTCAGTCAAAGGGTACAAACTTCCAGTTATAAGATGAATAAATTCTGGGGATCTAATGTACAACATAGTGACTATGGCTAAAAATACTTTCTTTTGTACTTGCAAGTGCTAAGATAGTGGATCTTAAATGATTTGGCCACCTTGAAAACAACAAGAGAAATTGTAATCATGTGAATGATAGATGTGTTAACTAACATTATTATGATAATCATTTCACAATATATAGATGTATGAAATCATCATGTTGTCTACCTTAAGCCTACACAATGTTATATGTCAATTACATCTCAACAAACCTGGAAAAAAAAAAGCTAGTGAATAAAATTTCAAGGTTAAAATCATAGGGCTGTGTTCTCTGACAACAAAATAAATTACAAACATGTAACAATGAAATAATATGTAAAAGTCCAAGCATTCTCTTCTAAATAACCCATAAGTTAAAAAGTCACAGGGAAAATTAAAAAATATTGCAAACAATGATAAAAAATACCAAAATTAGTGGCTCTCAGCTTAGGCAGTGTTTTGGTGAAATGTATAAACATATATGAGAAAAGAAGCCAGACTCAAATCAATAATCCAAACTTTCATTTAAAAAGTGAGAAGAAAAGATAAAATATAATCCCAAGTAAATTCTAAATATTTCAAAGCAGAAAGCATTCATTCCTTTCCTAGACCTGAATTTGTGGACAAAGGCTTGCAAGTCACAAGAAAGAATAGGCCCTAATAGCTCAGGGGCTACAAACTAGATCACAAACTCAAGTCTAAGAAAAGAAAGATCGTTATATTCCTCTCTCTTTCCATTCCCATACTGGCCATTATGCAAGCACATTCATGAGAAACAGGAAACTGCTATCATGACCCACAGCTTCTGGCTTTAGTTTGTAAGTCAGGGAGGTATACAGAAGAATATTTCTTAAAGACACCTAGCCCCAAAAGACAGATGGTAATAAGAATAGAATAAACTCGAGGCACTGAACTGAGAGCATGTTTATCGTGTTTACCACTGTAAACAAGAGCACGCCAGTGTTCCAGGATATATCAACCAGGAATTTTCACTTAGAGCAGTGCTCCTCAAAATTTAGTGTGTTTACAAGTCACGTAGGATTTGGTTAAAACATAGATTTGAGTATATTAGATCTGAGGCACAGAATGCAATGCTACATTTCGAACAACCTACAAGGTTAACACTTTTGCTGCTGGGCCAGGGACCACACATTGAGAAACAAGGGCCTAGACTAACAAGCACAGCTCATTTCTTCCCAGACATGAGCTTTTCAGCTGGGATACCTGAGATATATCCATGGAGAACGCCAAACCTCATGAAAATGCAGACATTTGAGCCAAAGATTTACAGTGTGGTTTATTGGAAATTGGCGGCATTGTCATCTTGGTAACCATATTGTGTCTGAGGACATTCTGCAATGCCTGCTTTACATCTTTGTTCCGCAGACTGTAGATGAATGGATTAAGCACTGGGCTTAGAAAATTATAGAAGACAGCTATTATTTTTGATTCTTCCATAGTCTTATCTGTTGTTGGTCTTACATACATGCAGAAGAGAGTTCCATAAAATAGAGTAACAGCCATCACGTGGGAACAACAGGTAGAGAATGCCTTGTGCCTTCCCTCTGCTGATTTGATCCTGAGGATGGCAGCAATAAGGAAGGCACAGGACACCAGAGTGATGGGGAGGGAGTTGGAGAGGTTGAAGTCAGCTGGTATGAGCATGGCATGCTCTTTGACATAAGTATCAGAGCAAGAAAGCTTCATGAGTGATGGTCAGCACAGTAGAAGTGGTTGATGACACTGGATCTACAGAAGGTCAAGCAGAAGGTCAGGATGGCCTAGAACAGTCCATCTGAGAAGCCAGAGACATAAGGAAATGTGGCCAAGCAGATGGAGACACGCCTGGACTTTTTCACACTGTAGCACAGAGGGTTGTGTATGGCCACGTAGTGGTCATGGGCCATTGCTGCCAGCGTGTAAATCTCAGTGAGGAGAAGCGCGATGAATATGTAACACTGTGTAAAGCAGCCAGCGAAGGTGATGCTCTTCTTCTCTGATAAGAAATTAGTCAACATCTGCAGGGTTGTGTCTACAAAGACTAAATTAGTGAGGAAGAAGTACATGGGTGTGTGAAGGTGAGAGTCCAGTTTGATTAACACCATCATGCCCAGGTTCCCTAATAGGGTGACAAGGTACACAACCAGAAACAAC
Source organism: Dicerorhinus sumatrensis harrissoni (assembly GCA_014189135.1). Taxonomy (NCBI): domain Eukaryota; kingdom Metazoa; phylum Chordata; class Mammalia; order Perissodactyla; family Rhinocerotidae; genus Dicerorhinus; species Dicerorhinus sumatrensis. The sequence continues at coordinate 155,351 of JABWHU010001754.1, read as the reverse complement.
ACAAAGAGGAGAGGCTGGAGTTCGGGCAATCTGTGAGCCCCAGGAGAATGAATTCTGTTATTTTACTGTCATTTGTGATGGACATTTTCTGAGAGTCTGTGCCTGCACTTGAAGCAGGTGAAAATAAAGCAGACATGATGGTACAAATCATATTACTGTCTGTTGAAATGATTTTTCTCTAAACTTCCATATGTCATTCAGATGAACACTATCATAACCCAGCTTTGTACTGCTACTAACCCATTATTTCAGTTGCCATTACACTGAAGTACTGTTATAAATCTATCTCTATACCTATAGTTTTACCTGTAGCTCTACCTAGAGATAACTATACTTAGACCTGATCTCATATCCATATATACAACTGTGGTGCATATTCTCTATATCCCCACACTATGTTTTGCCTCTCAACTCTAAGGCCTAGTTTAAAGGCCAACTCTGTCTGGAGCATGCCTTACCCTACTCCCAATATACACAAGATTGAATTAATCCCTTTCTGCTTTCTGCTTCCATTGCACTCTGTAAACCTCTAGTTTATTCACTAGGACATTACATCACCATAGTGAATCTACTTTCTACTCATATATTACTTCTTCAGGGTCAGGGACAAAGCCCAGTTCATTATTACACTGTGACTTCTAAGCATATATTTATGTATTGAATTTAAAAAAGAAAAGAAAAAAACAGTGTAAGCACGAAAGATGAATTACTTGCAATGTTTTACTCATATCTGTGTCTCCAAGGAGCTTTTCATGACGTCATATCCTTAGGAGAATAAGTGCTTTTGAACTTTAGTGTACAAAGCAGTTAGTTGCTTTGGAAGCTTGTTAATCAAGAAAATTCACAGAACGTTTGTTTCAGAAATTCTTACGTGAGATACTGGGATCTTCATATTCAACAATTATCCAGAAAAGTGCAGTGCACATGTTCCCAGAATCACACTTTAAAAAGGCAGAGTCACAATGGTCCCATATACATATGCCAAATAAATGAACAAATAATCATCAAATCAAACAAAACCTTATGCAGTATTTTGAGGACGATCTACAGCATTGACATAATATATTGATGAAGAAAAGAAACACGTTTTGCATAGTTCATATTTAAGTGATTAATTAGAACTTGTGTCTATTAGAGTTATTCCAGTCCCTATGGCTTTTTATCTCCTTCATTTCACTAGAGCTGAATCCTCTCTTCCTTTTTCTCAAGATGCTTTTATTTTCTGCCCTTTCTCTCACACTTGTTTTTTTAAACTCTGTCCAATTCTTGCCTCATTCCAATAGAGTCACTAAAACTCACTAAAGAATAAGTTTCAGAAAGATAGTGACAATTTCTTTTGGCACCTATATCTCCATTACCCAGAATTTTAAGTACTTAGTAAACAATTGTTGAATGCACTAAGAATAGTTATCTATGACATATAATGATCCTTAACCATGAGTCACCACTTTCCCCCATTTGTAAGTGGGACTAACAGTATCAGTTCTGTCCCCCTCTCAAGTCATGGTGGACATCAAACTAGATATTCATAAACAAATGTTTATTGATGTTCAACATGTCATGTGATTAGGCATTGCAGGTGCAGAAATGAAGAAAACCTTCAAATCCCCTGCCCTTCTGACATTCACGTTCTAGCGGACAGAGACAGACAGTACTGTAAGTAAGTAAACGGTGTTTCAAATGGCACTGTTACAAAAAATAATAAAGAAAATGGAGTTTGGAGGAAAATATGTTAAAATTTTAAATAGTAACCTCAAGAAAGAACTCATGAAAATGTGACTTATTTATCAACAAACTAAAGGAGGAAGAGAGCAAGCAATGAGGCTGTTTTAAGAAGCATGTTCTAGGAGAGATAAAGATCAGATGCAAAGACACCATATGTAATATTTCTGTGGAACAGCTAGTGATGTGTGTAGAGAGTTCATGCAGAGGAGTGCAGAAAATCCAGCTGAGATGTTCCCTAAAGTGCAAATGTTTCACTTCATTGAAAGTCTGGTTCATCTCTACAACAGACTTTCCTTCCAAGAACATCAATGGTCTTCCCTGGAGAAGAGGAGTCAGGGGGTTAGTCGCAGTTCTTTCAAGAATCATCTAGAAGGAAACACTCTGTAACCAGAGTAATCATTTATATGACAGCAGTGAGGTGAACTAGGAGATGTTTTCATGTTCTTCTACACCAGGAAAACCCCAGAGAGAGAATAGGTCATGGTTACCAGAACAGAGAAAAATGGAAGGTATAAGATCAGGATTTGGCAATTTCACATGTATAAAGACACGACATGAAATTGGACTTGAGGGCTTCATTTGCAGAGGGACTCATTTGTTACATGTCACTAATGACTGCCTGTGGGACCTGAAATGGCCTTGACGCACAAGCTCAGTGACCTGTTGTGGGATCCAGAAATGTCCAGTTGAATAGAACAGAGGTACTTATAAGTGAAGAGGCAAAAAGGACTGAATATTGTGTCTTTACAGAGAAAGAAAACCACAGCCGATCTGACTGCCTGAGTCAGGCCAGAGCAAAAGGTGAACATCTTCTGAACAAGGCGCTTGTGGGTTTACTGGTTCACAACCAGGAGGAGCCTCTACCTGATGGAGAAAGAACCCAGAGGAGTAGCTCAAGGGTGGTAGAAAGCTACAAACTGTGAAGCCTGCAACTAGGACTAGCTACATAATATACAGGGTCCAGGACAAAATAAAATCTAAGGGATCCTTGTTCAAAAAGTATTAAGAATTTCAAGACTGTGACAGGAGAGCATTAAGCCAAACGTGAGGGACTTCTGAAAACAGGTCCCTGTCAACCACACAAGTTGCATGTCCATGAAGGCAGCCTTTCCTGGAACACAGGGGCTCTCAGAGCTGACGGGGGGATGTGGGAGAGAAGGAGAGCATCCTCACCCCTGCGACAATACAGACCAGAAGAAGGAGCAGGAGGAAGAGGAGGGGAGCATGGGTGGGGGGAGGGGAAGACGAAGAAGGGCGAGGAGGAGGAGGAGGGGAGGGGAGGGGAGGGGAGGGGAGGGGAGAGGAGAAAGAGGAAGAGGACTAGGAGGAAGGAGAAGAGAGAGAAGCCCCTAAGCAAGGAGTTAGCCCTGGAGACATCCTCTCGCTGGTCGCCCGGCTCAACAGGCTAGCTTTTTCTGTTGGCCATTCAGTTACAGGCGAATGAGAAAAGACTTTGTTTAAGAAAAAAAGCAAGTAGAGTTACGGAAAAACTTTTAGTCTCAATTCACTGTAAGAATTGTCCTCAAATATTTTTTTTATTTTCACATGAATCTCTTGAAAAATCTAATGAAACTTTGGATCCTCAACTAAGATAAAATCACACCCTCAAAATTTTACCTCTTCCCCCAAAGATATAAGTGTCTCATAGATCACCTGGCTCTAACTATGGGAACTCCTGTTTTGGGGTGAGCTCCATCCTGCACCTGAAAATGTCCTTACGTTCGTGTGTGGTGAGCAGAATGTTTTCCCTTTTTGGTTCTTTTGCACCAGTGACATATCTACAAAATATTGTCCAGGAAGATCAACTGAAATTTCAATAAGCCTGCTGTCAGGAAAAACAGCTGAGGTTCAAACTCTGCTACTGAAAACAGAAGGGATTGCCTCAAAGCATTTTGAGGAAACAGGGTGCACCAATGTTGAAATTGTCCTAGAGGTCTGCGGGGAAAATATAATTTTGTCCATTTATGTGTATAAAGATGTAGATAAGGAATATGTTTGAAATGAACAGTAGAAGCATAATAATCAGTCACTTTTTAAGAAACAACCCTCCAGGTGACTTAAAATCTTGTTAAATAGAACTGCTGCCTCATTTACTGGAGATGGGGAGACACAGGAAAAAGACTTTGACAGAAGGAGATTTTCATGTTGTCCTCAGGGACATAAAGAGCTCTATGCCATTGGGAATTACAGATAAAGAAAAGCTGACTACTCTAATTTGCTTCCAGTATAAAATTATATGTATATAATTATGTTTCAACAGTCTATTATTAAATAATAACTTATTATCAATGATTTATTTTATACTTGCACATGACAGCATATGAGATAGAAGAAGGAGGTAACTAGATTTAAAATATTCTAAGTTCCTTTTATTATTCCATAGCAAAGTAGACTTACTGATTAATAGAGACTTAGTTAAGTCAAGTATGTGTATCAAAATTTGATGGAATTTATTAAAAATAGAAAATAGAATGTGTAATAATCAAACAAGAAATAGAAAGAAAAAGGAACTTAGAAAACACAACTTAATTCATGGTGGGAAAAGGACAAAAAAGCACATGGAAGATTTTTTAAAGACACAAAATAAGCTGTTTGAAAATATTTCTAAGTATGAATATTCACAATAGAATAAGAAACTCAGTAAGTAAAAGGACTCAAGACCTCAAAGCCAAAGGAGAGAATTTCACATAACAGTCATCAACTAACCCAAACCAATGAAAAATATTGCTGAAGATATATGAATATCAGACAACATAGACTTTTAGAATTTAATCATCAAAAATGAGATAGAAACTATAAAATGATAAAAAGGATAATACTAGTTCATTACTTGACTTGATCTAATGATTTAGTGTCAGTGTTTAAAGAAAAAAGGTATAAAGAGAAATAGACAAATCCACAAACATCTCTCAGCTTTTATATGAAACAATAAAACATTTGTAGGGATACTGAAGGTCTGAAAAAAAAATCAACTTGATTCACCTAATGGAAGCCCCATCTGCTCAGCTCCCACCTCTTGAGAGTTTTTTGGCACCATTGTCTTCCCTAACTTGTATGTCTCAGGAGGAAATGCCAAAGGTAAGAAGTAGAGTGTCATGAAATAATGGACGGGTGTGAAAAGTGTCCAGCAGAAAATGTACTACCTATAAGGCCTAGAGAGTAAAATAACATGACTTCTGTGGCTGTTTTCCTTATGAACTCTTAAATCAGGATATAGCAGCTTCCTGTATCCTGATTTAAGAATTGGCTCAGTTGGGTAGGAAAGAAAGAATGATCAAGGTATGAAGAACTGAAGACACCATGAAAAATAGGTTAAACCATAGCTAAGGAATATTTGTGATGGTAACTACCAGAATGAGAAGGTAGATACAGGACTAAATATAGAATATAAATTACTTTTTTTTCTTTCTAATTCTCATAGCCACCACTACTGGGGTGATGAAGTTGGTTTCATGTCCTTTCTGAGGAAATGATGGACATGGACTCTAGAGAGGACATAGGTATTTCTATACACTCTAATGTCAGCCCTGGTGGTCTAGTGGTTAAGATTTGGTACTCTAGCCTCCAGTCCCATTTCTTGGTCAGGGAATCACACCACTTGTCTGTCAGTTGTCAGACCGTGACAGTTGTATGTTGCTGTGATGCTGAAAGCTACACCACCAGTATTTCAAATACCAGCAGGGTCACCCATAGTGGACAGTTTCAGCAGAGCTTCCAGACTAAGTCAGACTAGGAAGAAAGACCTGGCCACCCACTTCTGAAAAAATTAGCCATGAAAATCCTGTAAATAGCAGTGGGATATTGTCTGATATAGCCCCAGAAGGTGAGAGAACGGTGCAGAAAGATCAGGCAGCATTCCACTCTGCTGTACATAGGGTCCCTAGGAGTTGGTATAGACTTGACAACAATAACAGCAACAAATACATTTTAACGGTATCTTCTCTCAGAGATCCTTCAAGAAAATAATGTTTCAAGCTTCCAGATAAGGGGTGGTAATGCTATTTTTATAAAAATAGTTTGTATTGATGAAGGATTGAAAAATTGGTCCTAGATTAGAGAACCCAGAAACTGACTGATACATGTGAAAACTTGATACATGACAGAGTTTACACTAAAAATTTATTGAGAAATGTATGTAGTGTTCAAAAAATGGAAAGTTTATTATTTTCATTAAAAAATAGGATTAGAGGGGCTGGCCCTGTGGCGTAGTGGTGGAGTTCAGCATACTCCGCTACAGCAGGCTGGGTTCGTAGGTTTGGATCCCAGGTGTGGACCTACACCACTCATCAGCCACGCTGTGGCAGTGACCCACATACAAAACAGAGGAAGATTGACATAGATGTCAGCTTAGGGCTAATCTTCCCAAATCAAAAGAAAAGAGGAAGATTGGCAACAGATGTTAGCTCAAGGCAAATCTTCCTCAGCAAAAAAAAAAAAAAGGATTAGAGTCTGTTTTGAAGCATTTATTATACCAGGAAAAATAAAGACTTATGTATACAAAAGCAAAACTTTAAAATATTGAATGAAAAAGATAAGAGAAGATCTTTATAATGAGAAAGAATTGTTTAGACAAGACCTACAAAGCACAACCATAAAAAGAAGATTAATATATTTGAACTATGTTAAAATGAAAAACTTCTACAGCACCAAATATATCATGCACAAAAATGAAATGCAAGCTACAAACATTTTGAAGACATTTGCATTTCTTATATCATTAAAAGATTAGTATCTGGTTCAGAATACATAAGGAGCTATTACAAGCGCAAGAAATAAAGAAAATAACCAGCTGAAAGGTGGACAAAGAATATGGACATGCAACTGAATAAAAGAGAAATCTTCAATTAGCATCAAAGCATTTAAAAATACTTCACTTCACTTATAATGACAATTCAAAAACTTAAAGAAATGAGAATCCGTTTTGCACCCATTAGATTTGAAAACATTTTAAAGGTCTGGTGACACATTGTGTTGACAAGAAGGTAGAATAATGGGTGCCCTCACATTATCTTCATTGATAGAGTAATTTGGCGATATCTACTAAATTTAAAGATGTTCATATCTTATGACTTAGAATTTACCATCCTAGGTGCACAACATGAGAGGAATGTTTGAACTGCTACACATTCAGAATTCCACAAGAAAATGTATTGCTGGATTTTCATGTTTTCAGAAACTAGAAAAATGTAATTGTCCATCAATAGTAGAATGAATAAATATATTGTGGCATGTTTACATATTGTCATAAAATTATCAGTGAAAAATGCTGCTAAATGAATCAGCATGTATAAATCTAACAATGTTTAGTGAAAAATAAAATAAATTGCAGAAGAATACATGAAGTAATTTCCTTTATATCAAGATTTAAACAAAGCAGAATAATATTATATCATTCTGTGGATACATAAACACCCAGAAAATACTAAAAGTCTACATAGAGAGAGGAAACATTAAATTTATATTAGAGTTTAATGCAAGAAATGGGGTGAGACACAGAATCAGGCAAGGATGACTCAATTTGAGAACATCTGAGTATCTGAAAGATCTGAAACAGAAGTGACATTGTGTGAAAACTTAATAATAATTAGTTATGCTGACATAGGTGGTCTTTATATTATTTTCTATTTTGGGCTGTATGTTGGAAATACTCCATAATAAAACAAATTAGCAAGTGAAATCGCAAAACCAGTTTTATAATGGGGATGCATATTAGTAAAAAAAAAAAAAAAAGAGAAAAACGTTCTAAAGGAAATTTGACGTTTCTGTCTTCAAGTAATAATCTGAGATGCCCAAAGATCTTCATTGCTATACAATTTGTATAAAGGGAAAACAAATAAAAACTCACCTTCTATGGTTGACGAGTTTCCGGAAATAGTTTGGAATTTATTAAGCACTGTAAAAATCTAACAAATTATCATTGCCATAGTATCATTTGGTAATTCTATCTTCTATAACTTTGTACCAGTACGAGCACTATAGGTAGATTCATCTATTCTTTGCTAATTTTATAGAGCAATAAGAATGCCTTCCAGTGTTGAATTTGAATTTCTCTGTGGTATTATTATTATTATTATTATTTTCTGAGGAGGACTAGCCCTGAATTAACATCCGATGCCAATCCTCCCCCTTTCTCTTGAGGAAGATTGACCCTGGGCTAACATCGGTGCCCATTCTCCTCTACTTTATATGGGACGCTGCCACAGCATGGCTTAGCAAGCGGTGCGTCGGTGCGCGCCCGGGATCCGAACCTGCGAATCCCGGGCCACCGCAGTGAACTGCGCGCACTTAACTGCTGCACCACGAGACTGGACTCTCTGTGGTATTATTTTTAATTCACTGAGACAACACTGTGAACATTACCAAATAATTTCACACATTCTTTCAGATCCCAAATGGGAATTAAAAAGACAAAAAATAAATGAGAATAAGAGATTGATTTATTCAAAATGCTCATGACTTGGTCGGATAATATGGATTTATTACATATCTGTGACCAAAATATCTACTTTATTTAGCAAACAATTTATTTTGGATCACTTTCCTGATTGCTCTTTTAACATCTTTGTTCCGAAGACTATAGATCATCAAAGGGTTTAACATAGGACTCACAACGATATAAAAAACAGCCACAATTTTCCCCTGTGCTACAAATACCTCAGAAGGGGGCCTCAGATACATGCAGAACAGTGTCCCATAAAAGATGGTGACAGCCGTCAGATGGGACCCACAGGTGGAGAAGGCCTTGCATCTCCCCTCAGCAGAGCGCATACGCAGAATGGCTGTGAAAATGAACGTGTAGGAGATGAGGATGATGGGAGAGAACAGGTGAGGCTGGAACCAGCCCCCACAAACATGGCAGTTTCTTTGACATGAGTATCTGAGCAGGCAAGAACTAAGAGAGGAGGGTCCGCACAGTAAAAGTGGTTGATCTC
>JABWHU010001754.1:88281-139064 GCA_014189135.1 Dicerorhinus sumatrensis harrissoni | reverse complement strand
CTGATTTGTATTCTCCTAAGATAAATTTGAAAGCAAAACATAATGAAGATGGAATTTCTCTACTAGAAATTAAAGCACATTTTAAATTTATATCAATTATAAGAATTTTGTTTAAAATTTTTGTATAGATGGGTCAAAAGAATAGAGGAAATAGGCCAGAAATGGATTCTCTTAGTGTGCAATAAAGGAAACATCACAAATCAGTGGGGAAAAAAGGAGTTGCTTAACAAATAATGGGAGGAAATGGATTAAAAACGTGAAGGAAAAGTTATGTACAATATTACAAAATATAACAAGATTTATCAAGAATAATTCAAGATATTCCTATAAAATATTATTACGAAAATTAATAATCTAATATAGATACTTGTTTATTTAAATTGAGGATTGAAAAAAGCTACAAAACAAAAAAGTTGATAAAATTTTTCCAAATAAATATGTCAATATTCCTCATGTGAGAAATCATCAGCAATAATACGAAAGGCAATCATCAAACTGATATATTTTATTTGTTAAATATACATTCCAAAATTTTTCTGTCAAAAAAACCCAGAATTCATTCCTAAGAATTGCAGTTGAGACATGAAAGAAGGAAATAATCTTAAATAGTATTTTTTAACATTAATAATGTTGTAGTGAAATAGTTATTCTCAAATGTTATTGTCATCAGTATAAATTGTTAGAAACTTTCTGGAAAAAAAATTTACCCGTGAAAAAATTATCAGGAGCTTTAAAATTGTTCAAAATATTTAATTCAGCAATTACACTTCTAGAAATATATCCTAAAGGAACAGAGAGACATGTACATAGAGATAAGACTCAATCTTAAAAATAATAGAGTGTATTGATATGACAGAATAATAGTTTGCAAAATAAATCAAGTGGAAAAAAATCACCAAAATATTGAGAGCAGCTTTCTTTAGGTAGGAGATTACAAGCAAATTTTGCTTTCATTCCTTATGTCTTTCAGCAGTTTTTAGTTTTTTATTTCTATAATTGATATGTATTATTTTTGTAAGTTCAAAATTAATTAATTGTTAAGTATTATAGTACATTAAAAATGGTGTTCACCAAAAATATTTAGTCCATATGAAATGCAAACATTATACCATCAAGTGAAAATCAATGTTCATACTCGTATATGGCAAATGATTCCAATTTTGTTTTATTAATTAATATATATGTGCATAAAAATTATTGAGAAGAAATATAAGAAAATCCAAACAGAAATTATCCATTGGTTTAGGACATATCACTGAAAAACCTTGCTTCTTCATTGCTGTCTGTATTTTCTAGTTATTAAAATGAAAGTGTGCTTTCATAATCTGGAAAATATATCTGTAAAATGCCATCTAAATAGGTCTAGCATATATCAAAATTCCTTGTTTTACATGGAGCAGTAGGAAAATTCTTTTTATATTGCACACAAATTACCATGCTACCTGAAATGTCAGAGGACATCCATGTTAGCTGTTATCAGCTCTATCACTTTCATCACAGTCACCATGATTTCATGTACAGCACTAACCTCATCAGTTTATTATCCCCTGCATTCTATCCTGCATGTGCAGTGCTCAGGAGTTTAACCACTGCAGTGTGAGTTGGAAAGAGGAGAGAATTTGGAATCAAGGGACTTGCCTTTGTGCTACTTTAGTGGCTGAGTGACTTTGTGTAAGTCATTTAATCTCTCTGTGCCTAAGACTCCAAACGTTACAAATGGAGATGATAATTTTCTCACTAGTTCATTTGCAAGGATGAAAATAAACAGTGACATATAAGTGATCACCAAATTATAATTGAGTATCATTTATGACTATTTGTTTATTTTTTTGGTGAGGAGCATTGGCCGTGAGCTAACATCTATTGCCAATCTTCCTCTTTTTGCTGAGAAAGACAGGCTCTGAGCTAAAATCTGTGCCCATCTTCCTCTATTTTTTTGTATGGGGATGCCGCCACAGCATGGCTTGATGAGCAGTACATAGGTCCATGCCTGGGATTCAAGCCTGGCAACCTGTGAACCCCAGGCCACCAAGGCAGAGAATGTGATATTAACCACTATGACATCAGGCTGGCTCTATTTAAGATTATTTTTATGCATGTTGATTTATGTTCTATTCTATCTCTAAAAAAATTCTGAGGTGGTTTTCACCCCAGAACATACACAACGAAAAACTTAAATCACAAATAGAAGTAAATAAAAAGATTATTTAAAAAAAGACTGCAAAGAGATCAACTATTTGGGTTAAGAGAGTTGCCCAGATTGAGTGTAAGTTTGGTTCCTGAAAGCCACAGTAGCTCTCAGGACTAAAAGATAAAAGGAAGCATACAATTATTTAGACAAAATATATAGTACTTTTATAATGATACTAAAATGCATTTTTCAAATAGGATTATAAATCTGGATATCAGCATATTCTGGTGCTAGGAATGGAAACACGACTCTGCTTAACAAAAAGGGAAGTTTGTTATTCATTAAGGGAATGTCCCACAGACAAAATGATGCTGATCCTCAAAAGAAAATTGGAACCAGAGGCTCTATCACAGTTAGGATCCCTTTCATACTCATTTTTAGGTACAAATCATTATCTTATCACAGACAATTAGTCATTTCCAATGAACCCACGCCTAAACTGCAATTTTATGAAGGAGATTTCCCTTAATCATTTGCTGCATGGCATGGATGATATCCTTATTTCTCAGACTGTAGATCAACGGGTTCAGCATTGGGCTCAAAAAAGTATAGAAGACTGCAATTATTTTGGACTCCTCTACAGACGTCTCAGACGTCTACATGCACAAGAGGCTTCCATAAAATATGGTGACTGTTGTCAGGTGGGAACAGCAAGTAGAAAAGTCTTTGTAGCTGCCTTCAGCAGAATGGATCCTCAAGACGGCTGCAATAATGAAAAGGTAGGACAGGAGAATGATGAAGAGGGAGCTTAAGAGAGTAAAAGCAGCGACTACAAACATCGCCATCTTCTTGACATAGGTGTCAGAGCAGGCCAACATTATAAGAGGAGGATCAGCACAGTAGAAATGATTGATTTCAAGGGAGCCACAGAAGGACAAGGGAAAAGTCAGCAGTGTTTGAGAGAGTCCATTGAGGAAACCAAAAGTATAAGGGACCATGACTAGAGAGATACAAATGTTCCTGGACATTCTGGTGCTGTAATGTAAAGGGCTGTGAATGGCTACATAGCGATCCAGTACCATTGAAGCAAGGAGATAAAACTCAGTGATCCCCAGGGCAGTGAAGAAAAGACACTGCGTGAAGCACCCAGCATAGGAGATGGTCTTCTGTTCTGAGAGGAAATTGTGCAGCATATTTGGAGTAATGTTGGAGGAATAACAAATGTCTACAAAGGAGAGGTGGCTAAGGAAGAAATACATGGGCGTTTGGAGGTGGGAATTGGTCCTGATCAGCGTGATCATGCACAGATTCCCTGCCAGTGTGATTAGGTAAGTTAGCAGAAACACCCCAAACAGGATCTTCTCTAGCACTGGATCCTCTGTGAGTACCAAGAGAATGAATTCCGCCACTAGAGTGTGGTTTTGAGAAGACATTTTCTTATCTCTTCAAAACTGAAAGTGAAGAATTCTGCCTGATCCAGATTCTGCATTTGTTCCATTTATTCCAGTAAATGCATTCCATCATTTACTCTTTGATCTAGTCATCTACGGGGAGATCACTCTTTTTTCAACAAACATCAAATTTTTGCATAAATATTTTTGCCCTTTGTCTCTGTGATATCTCTTTCTTTCTGTATCTCAAATTCTCTCACTCTCTCTTGTAGATATATATATAATCACACATTTATACTTATCATCTTGGAGAACTCCCAATTTGGTATTTTTCTCAATTTTGTGAAATAAAAAAGCACAGAATTTAAAATCAGATACAAAAGGAGCAGGTCATTGGCATCATTCAAATGGAAAACTGAAGGAAGCTGGATTTCTAGGGTCCCTCCAGATCAGATATTCTATTTTTCGGATACAAAATAGAAAATGAATATTCAGTACAGCATTTTCACTTGAAACTCATAATTGTCTGGCTTAGTTTCATTCAGAAGGCATTGAGTTAGTAAATTTATCTCTTGACATATGGCTTAGATGGTACAGAATGAAGAATTGCTCTCTCTGCTAGGTAAATTCAACCACTCATTTATTCACGTACACTACAAAGATTGTTTTTTTTTCTGTTACAGGTTCTGGGGTTATAGCAGTGAGCAAATTCCCATCTTCATGGAAAATATGTTGTTGGAGAAGGTACAGATATTAAACACATAGATAAAGATGTATAATATGTCAGTAAGAAGCAAGTACTATGAAGAAAAATGAAGGAGGGATGTTTTGAAATGGCCATTCAGAGAAGGCCTTTCTGAGAAGATAGAATTTGAACAGTAAATAAAGTACAAGTATCTGGAGAAGATTGTGCCGTTTTTTAGTCTCCAATTTTGGTGCAGCTAACACACATATGAACATATTTGTTTAGGGAAAATACAGATCATGTTTAAATGCGTCCTTAGCTCCCACCTGGAGCCACTATCTCTCAATTCTTTGTGAAAATAAGATATAGCTGGAAAAATTATGCCTCAGAATTGCACCCTAAGGCTATTTTTATTTAGTTTTCACATATACATGAGAAGAGCTTTCATATAATAATTAATTTTTAGAGATGTCATGAAATATTAACATATGAAAAGAAAAATCAAGTAGAATTGATGAAAATAATTTTTCAACATTGGTGGGATATTAATCTCCACACAAAAGAACACACATATTTTTAGTGAACAAAAATATAAAATGACCTACCTGTAAACGTTGACTTACACATTTTGTACAAATGAGATGGGAAGATTTATAGTGTATTTCTTGGTTACACTCCCTGGGGTATTTTAAAAACAATTCTAAAACATGCAATTAAAATAGTCTTTGTTCCTCAAGGGTATAATCTTATTTTGGTGCTTTGAGATCCTAGATTCTCCTTTGAGGCCAAAATTTCTATCTAACTTCTGTGTGCCCTGCTTGGAACTGAGTGCATGAGGTATGTAGTACAAACAGAGAAATGAGTCATCATCTTTAATAATATGGAAGGAAGAAAATATGGGTAGATAAGTTTTGTAGTTTTAGTATAGTGTGGGAGATCAAGATTTGGCCAACCTGAAATATATCTCTTTACCTTGATTGTTTTCTCTGACAGACATTTGACCTCCTCCACTAACTGCCTAAAGAATTTGACATAGTAACTCCTTCCTGGAACAGATCTTCTATCTGATGGCTGTAATATAATGTAAGATAGATGTTACAATAGAAAAGGCACGAACAAGCCCATCTTATGAGAAGTTCTGTCTCTCAGGCCACATTCTCTGGATGGCCCTGCAAGGATCTGCCAGACAAACATTTACATTTATAAGGGAAATCTCCATTTGTAAAGGTATCTCCTTCTCTGTATTGGGAAGAGGGGGAATGACCTCATTTCTAGAAATTTATCAATGTGGAAGGTGAGGCCTTAAATCTGCATAACAACCTTACTCTTGTTTACAGTGCTTTAGTGGTAATCTCCTGTAACTGACACCCCTCACCCCCAACATCCTCCTTTGTCTTTAGCTGAAGATGGTATTTAAGACAAGAATTTCTGCTATTGTGTGGAAAAACACAGTGTCCCTGATTTCTTCCATGTATACATGTTATTAAACTTGGTGTTATTTTCTCCTGCTACCCTGTCTTGTTAATTATTTGGTCAGCCAGAAGAACCTTAAGGGAAATGGCAGAGGGAGATTCTCCCTCTTCCCCTACAATAGTAAAGATGAGAGGATTCTCAACAGAAGGCTTCAATGTTCCTCAATAAACACTGGGGTTAGGTCATCTAACGAGAGTGAGGAGAAGGAAGATAAATTCAGTGAGAGATTTGAGGAGAAGAAAGAGTGTGGAGAGCAGAAGGGTGATATGATCAATGGAAGGAAGTAGAAGTACTGGTAGGGGTGAGGACCATTTGGAGGTTGAATATTATGGATTTATACTGGAACAATCTGCTCCAATTGAGTTAATTTCATCAACATCCTAGGAACCAAAGATGAGTCTGAGAGCCAGGATCATTCATGAAATTGATGATTCATAAAACTGGTGATTTAGGAGGATGGATGAAAGTAGAGTAAAGAATATTTGAACATTGTTTGGTGCTGCATTTGTTAGAGAACAAATAAATCTAGAGTTGCTTTCACTAGTCTATTCAGTGCACTGATAGTTCGAGGTCAGTACAATCAAGGGAACCAAAGTGTATTCTGACCAAGAGAAGAAGCTATTCTGATTTTGTTAGCTCTCCAAATGTTGGGTTACACTGTGAGAAATCAGTCAGTGAGATAAAGCTGTACACCAATATCAAAATGTAGATTGCTATCAACTCACCACATTGAGAAGATTTGAGCATTATCATGTATTATTTTTTCAAATTGAAGTGGAAAGATTTCTCTATCTCAGTTTTATCTCAATTTTTATCTTGATTCCTTGCACAAATAATAAAATTTAAAAAGTAAAATCTACTGCTTAAATATTCCCATGAAATAAAAGTTTCTTGTAGAATAGTAGAGCTCATTGCAGGATTGCAGAGCCCTCATTCCCTGATGCTTTAATATGGAGATTTCTTGTTTTACATAAAAATAGTCGAAGTTTTGACTCTTCTTTACGCAGAATGTCAATTTTTAGTTGGAAGAAAATTTGTCCTCAAGTACTTATGTAAGTATTTAAGTATTTTCTGATGTACTTTAATATATAACAACATTGCAATAATCATAAGATTTACAAAAGTTTTTCCAACAAGAAATAACAGTAACTAAATAGTAACTGAATGAATAGGCAAAAATTAGTGAATTAGCTCTTTCAGATCTGGAAGGGCAAGTATTCATACTTTTCAGTATGAATAACTTGATCAGAAGTCCACACAGAAGAAGCTGATGTTCATTTATTTGTACTGTAATGAATAAGATTAGAGGGCACAGACTTTACCTAAGTGTATAATACCTAGTCAAAGAAGAGTTTTGTGCATTCTTATTTTATTTTCCTAGAAAGATTTCAGAAGACTCTATTTAAATTCTACCTGAAGACATAAATTCCTTAGTCAATATCACTCTGCTTTGATTGCAGTGACCAGTTGACATGTGTCTGCCAAAAAGACACCTAATGACTTGAGCTACACAAATGTCACGATAGTCAGATAGCTGAAAACATCCTTCTGACACTGTAAGTTAGTTACTTGTGTTTTTGTGATTATTCAACTACCTATGTTTTTAAGTTATAATGTTCAACATTATAGTGGAAGTTCTAATCTACGTAATAAAGTTATACAGATTGGAAAGGAAGAAATAAAATTGTGTTACAGATCACATGAGAGTTTATACAGAATTTCTTTTTAAAATATGTGAAATTAATGTTAACTAGAGTTATTGTTGTGACCTTTTTGTAATAAATAGTAATATCAAATATTTCTGTTGTACACATGAAACTAAAAAATATATATACACAAAAGAAAAGTTGAGTGTATATATATATATATGTATATATATATATATACACACAGACACACACATGTATATATATATTTTTTTTTAAGGAAGATTGGCCCCGAGCTAACATCCGTTGTGAATCTTCCTCTTTTGTTGCTTGAGGAAGATTAGCCCTGAGCTAACATCTCTCCCAATCTTCCTCTATTTTGCATGTGGGTTGCCACCACAGAATGACTGACAAGTGGTGTAGGTCTGCACCTGGCATCCGAAACTGTGAACCAGGGCTGCCAAAGTGGAGCATGCCAAACTTTAATTACTATGCCGTGGGGCCAGCCCCTGAAAATTTGAGCGTATTTTAAAAGGTGACATGATGACAAGATCAATATATGTAAATCATTTATATTAGTATAAAAACCAATCACAGCTGGCAAATGAAATTTTTAAAATATCACTTACAATAACCTCAAAATCATAAAATGTTTAGAAATTAATATAATAAAAAACATGCAAGAGATACATACTGAAAACCACAAAACACTACAGACAGGAATTAAAGAAGACAAATATATATCTCACTTGTAAGTTGGAATATTTGATATTAATTAGTCAATTCTTTCTAAATTGAGCAATAATTTTAAAGCTAGTCCAGTCAACATTCAGTTGGGTTATTTTTTCAAAAATGACAAACTGATTCTAAAATATATATATAGATATAAAGAAGACTTAGATTAGCCAAAGCCATCTTGAGAGAAAAGAAAAATTATTGAAGGATCTACACTAGCTAATATCAAGGGTTAATAAGAAGTTACAGTACTCAAAACAATGTGTGGATCTAAAGATAACAAATAGATTAATGGTACAGAATAGAGAATCCAGAAATATATCCACTTATGTACAGTCAGTGGATTTTTCAACAAAGGCACAGAGATTTTTCAGTGGGGAATGTTGCTGGAACAACTGAATATCTGTGTAGCAAAATTTAACTTCAATTCCTATATCACGTTATAGTCCAATATTCCAATGTTATTTTGATGTAGATCATAGGACTAAATGTAAATACTAAATCTACAAGTCCTCTAGGGAAAAAAAAGAAGAATATCTTCATGATCTGGAGGTAACCGAAGATTTCCTAGGGAGGACAAAAAAAGCATTAACTGTGAAACAAAAAATACGTATTTTTAATGTCATCAAATTTTGAAACATGCACTCTTCAAAAATGTTGATGTAATGAAAAGGCAAGCCACAGGCTAGGAAAAATATTCCCACTAAGTAATTCTGCTAAGAACTTGTATTCAGAATACATAAAGATTCTCCACAGTTCACTGATCAAAATACAATCGGCCAATTAAATTTTAAAAAATCAAAGATGTGAACAGACACTTCAGAAAAGAATCTATATTAATATCCAGTAATCAAATGAAAAGAATTTTTATATCTATAATTGTCAAGGAAATGCATATTTTAACTAAAATGGGATACTACTTCATAGTCTCATCAATATCAGAAATTTAAATGATTGACAGTGAAAATGTGAAGCAACTAGAACTCTCATAATCCACCACTTGATTAAATGTAAAACAATTCAACTACATTTGAAAATGGGTACTTCCTTATAAAATATTTACAAAGCTAAAATTTCTCAAGAAAAACTGTGACCAAGCAATTCTACTCTTAAGTATTTGTCTGAAAGTAAAGAAGACATATATTCACAAAGAAACTCAAATGTGTATCAGCAGATGCATAGATAGACAAATTGTGATATTTCCATATAGCAGAATACTATGCAGAAATAAAAATGAACAACCTACTCATACACCTTCACTAAATCTCAAAAACATTATATGGAGATGGGATCAACTTCTTGAATGATAGAGTGATGATCTCTCAAAACTTCCTCCATGAAAGCAAGGAGAACACAGGCAAATGTTGTCTAAGTCAACTTTTACAGAATGCTGGAAATTCCTGAAGGGCTGGCAGCAAGCCCAGGAGTGTTTATTCCAGAAAAATGGCAGAATTTTGCCAAGAAGAGTGAGCTCCATGGCAGTTTTTACTTGCCCTATTTCCATGCCCTCTCCACAGCTGCATACTAGGCATGAAAATTGGAGCTGTGATCACGTGGCTGTACTCATTAGTCAAACTGCATTGAACTGTACACTTAAAATTTCTATATTTCATTATGAGTAAATTTACCTCCATAAGTATGGTTTAAAGATAAATTTTGCTTTCCTTAGAATCAAGTATATCAAATCATTCACTTGTTTAATATCAAGTTATTGATAAAAAAAACATAGGGGCATAATGTTATAAAAGCTCTTTTATGGTAGAAATTGATGCAAGCCAAAAGCTTAAGCATTGAAAGCCAAGGTTTTCCTCAAACTCATTCTTCACTAGAATTTTTTTAACAATTACATCAAGAACAGAATCCAGAAAGCTCTATGAGTTATCCTGTGTCTCTTCTCCTGTCTTTGTTCCCAATATCGCCGAGGCCTGGAAGGGAAAGGTGGGAGGGAGAAGAAGGAGAAGAAGGAGAGAGGAAGGGGCAGGAGGAGGAGGAGGAGGGGATAACTGGGAGGAGGAGGGAGAGAAGTAGCCAGATGGAGAGTTTTAAGCAGTGAACAGGGGTCATCAAGCAACTACTCATGGGCCGTCTCTGTGGAGACAGGGCCCCAAAGAGTGTTTACCCAGGATGATGGGACTAATGAATTTCTAAATCTATCCATCACACAAACTGCATAGTCTTTGAGAATTAGGCACACTGAAAGGTCAGTACAATAAGTAAAGATGATATTTTTATGTTAGTTAGGCAGTCTGATATAAGCAGAAAGAAGAAAACACACGAAACTCAAATCTAGGAACTATAGAAAAACCAAAGGAGCAACAGCTGCATTTTTCAAGTTTTAGCTTAAAAGTCATGTCTTCTGTAATGCCTTATGGCTTGACTTTTCTCCTGATCCTCTACTCCACATAGAGGGTCTAGTGGTTAGTTTAGTCCAAACGTTTATGTGTAAAAATTACAAACATACTAAGAAGCTTCTGACTCCTGGGTTTTGTTTTTAAATATATGAGAATAAGTAGGCAGTCAGCAGACTTAATAAACAAAAATGTACTGACTTTAATACTGCTAGTTGGAGGGCCCCTGACCATTTCAGTACGTGAAAAGCAATCTCAGGTCAATCACTTTCAATATAATATTGATCAGCATTGCAACCCCATGTGCTAAAAACACTGCACATGCTTGCATTTTTCTATTAGCAGAATTCTAAGCACAATGATAGGCAGTGTTGCAAATATGTTTGAAAAAAGGAATCTACAAATTACATCACATGGAAAAACATCTAACCCATCTACCAATAAAGTTAACACTAGTTTTAACATTCTTATTGAGGTATAAACAGCATACACCATCACTGCCTAAACTAGGAGTTTGCAAATGAAATGAGCAGTGGATAAGCAAGGAATTTAATGTTACTGAGTAAATGTACAGTGGATTGCAGTAGCTATTGTAGAGCAAGATTTCTTCTGATAATTCATGACCCCACCCTTACCAACATACACACACAAAGGCAAATACATACACCTCTACACAATGAAATTTTGAGCCATTTCAGGTAATAGCTGTCCTTTCTAAAGAGATAGAGCCTTGCCTGTAACGCAATCATCCTAAAAGTATGCAAACTTGAGACCATCATGTGAAAAGTCTGTGAAAGAGAGTAAATGAATCCATAATCAGAGAGAAAATGAGAGACAGAGAGATAAAGAGACAGAGAGAGAGACCTTGTGGCACAGAGAATTCCAGGTCTATGTTAGTTTGAATTAACTTTATGTTATTCACTGAAAAGGTCCTGAAGACTCTATTACTATATGTTGAAATCACATTTACTTTATGTAAAATGAAAGATATAGGACAGTAAAATAGTATCTGCTTATTAAAATGTTTTGTTTCAAAGAAGATACGACAACTTGTTTTAAAAAGTATAGAACATTATCTAACAGATCATCCAGCCAGATACAAGATAACATTTCTTTTCTAACATTAACTTTTTGAAATTGTGGTTATTGAATACTTTCAGGTCCAGATTCTAGAAGCAACATTTTGTCTTCCCTCACCTTGTGCCTTCCATTGGAATGATTCTTTATTAATTTTAAAATTTTTATTGATGACCTACTATGAAGGAATGGAGATATAAAGGTAGATACAAAGAGGTTTATTTTCTCAAGGAGTGCTCAGTCTACCTTAGGAAACATTACACTGCATTTCTATGATTTGTTTCTGTGACTAAGAGCTTGATTATTGTTGCAATATCTTTAGAATCACAGGATTGGGCATGTGTAACTGTTTGAGAAGGATGAGGGAGGGTCAGGGAAAATCATAAAGGAGATAATATTTGTGCTGTGTCATAAAATATGAAGAGCTCTCCATAAAAATAACTACAAGATGGACAAAAACCATTGGATGAGCAAGAAAATTATGTGTTTTTAATACACAGTGCCTGAAAAGCAGAATAAGGGAGGATTAAATGATAATATCTGGGTTTAATTTCTTATCAAAAACCATAGGCTGTAGCTGAAAGCAAAATTATTCTTTAGTCTCTTTTAAATGGCTACTTTTCTATTAGGATTACAATCAGTCTTTCAATGAGAAAGGGACATAGTAGGATCACACCTAGTATATTTTACTGAATCCTGACCAGTTTAAAATATTTCATGTTCACATGTCAGTGGTCACTATCTGTAAAGAAAATCCAGTCCTACTGGGGAGATATCCCAGTCATGAAAATACTGGTCAAACCAAGGGAAAGCTTCAAACTTGTTACAATCAAATTGCAGCCAGCAATAAAATAGAGAGGTATGCTTAACTGCTAAGGCATCAGGGAAAAGATATCCATCTTGCCCTAGCTCTTTAAGTGTAAACTGCTTACCCATTCAAAGATCAAGCCACATGACACTTTATTTTCAGGGATTATGGAGAATTCCTCTTTTCTAAGCCCCAGAAACTTCCATTCCATGACCCTTGTTGTTTTTGCTGTGATTCCGCCTTACATTTACCCTGTGGGTTTTTTCCCATTACTCCCTCAGTGGTCCAGATCACTTGCCCAGGTTAGAAACACTTGACTTCAGCACTTCTAACCAGGATTTAGTTCTGATATTTCTCTCTAGTACACTGGGGTCAAGAGGCAGTCTCTAAGCCCTGTTTCAGTCCCCTGGCCATATTCTGGTTCAGTCTACTCCCTATCACCTGTCCTCTGTCAGTTACATGCACCACCAACCACTGAGGGAGTCACCAAATGGGGGACAAAATGGGGTCATTCCTCCTGCCACTCAGTATTTTCTCTTTCAGCTGCTCTTATACTGGGTTTTATACCTGTGAACAGGGAGTTGAAGTGTGATATTTGTTTATTTTCATAGAGGTTCTGTGGAATAAGTGGGATTTATACAGAGTGATCATATTCCTCAGGATGCTTAGGACATTTGGTCCAACTCCACTATCAAAAAAATAAAAGAAACCTCATGACAGAATGAAATGGAGCCCGGGTCAGTGGAGGTGGGTTTGGTCACTTCTAAGTTCCCTCAGAGTCCTTAATCCCATGCTTTGATGATTCTAAGTACAAAAGTAAAAAGAGTTTGTTTTAAAAATTTTACCTAAGGAAGCTTTGACCTCCTTGTTTCTCAGACTATAGATGAGAGGATTCAACATTTGGATGACCACTGTATAAAACACAGATACCACTTTGTCTTGGTCCATTGAGTAGCTGGAGCTGGGGTGCAGATACATGAACAGGATTGTGCCAAAGAAGATGGTGACCACCATCAAGTGGGAAGCACAGGTGGAAAAGGCTTTGCACCTCCCCTCAGCAGAATGGATCCTCAAGATGGCAATGAGGATGTAGAGATAAGAAATTACAATAATCACAAGGCAGCTCAGCTCATTAAAACTGGCAAAAGCCAAAATGACAATCTCATTGACATGTGTATCAGAGCAAGAGAGTTTCAGGAGGGGTGGAGTGTCACAGAAAAAGTGGTTGATGACATTTGAGTGGCAGAAAGACAGTTGGAAGGTGAAGCCAGTGTGAATGGCAGCATTCATAAAGCCTGCAAGGTACGTGGCCAACACCAGGAGGACATTAAGATGGGGGGACATAGTGACTGTGTAAAGGAGAGGCTTGCAAATGGCCACATAACGGTCATAGGCCATCACGGCCAACAGGAAGCCCTCAATGCCAGCAAATGAACCAAAAAAGAAGAATTGTGAGGCACATTCATTAAATGAAATGACTGTGTTCTCCACCCAGAAATTCACTAGCATCTTAGGGCTAACAACAGAAGAATAACAAAAGTCAACAAGAGACAAGTTACTGAGGAAAAAGTACATTGGAGTGTGGAGACGTGAGTCAGTCTTGATTAATAGGATCATGCCAAGATTGCCAAGCACAGTGATCATATAGACAACTAGAAACACCATAAAAAGAAGGCACTGTAGCTCTGGATGATCCCTGAATCCCAGGAGAATAAATTCAGTCACTGTTATGTGGTTGCTCATACCTTTGTCTCAGAATGGATGACTCATTTGCTAGGATAAGAAAGAAACCGAGGAAGTAAATTGTACAAAAAAATACCAGAAAAATCATAATTCATTCTCTGCTAACAGTAAGATTACTTCTAAGACGTCCTGACAACATGTGTATTAAACCTCTTTATTTTCTTATTATAGTAAAAAGAAGACAAGAGTCCTTAAGTTAACTCAGTAATCTATTTTATTTAAAAATGAATGTGTGTGTGTGTGTGTGGCAGGGGTGATGATCAACTGCTATTTGTCCATATTCTAACTTAACTCCCACCTTTTCTCTCATCCTCCCTTGATCCTTTTTCTTTCACCATCTATCATCCAATTCCCTTGCATTTGCCTTGGCAATTACACATCTGATGCCGTTGAATATATTAGCTATATCCAATTCTGCTGTTCCTGTTTATTTCTTAAGCCCACTCTAATCAGGCTTTCACTCCATCATTCCATGGAAATTACTCTTGTCAAAGTCATCAGGGTCTTTATTTTGCCAAATGCAGTGGTCAATTCTCTGTGCTCATCTTTTTGATCTATCAATAACATTTGACCGAGTTGATTGCTTACTACTCCTTGAAAGACTGTCTTCTCTGATATTCCAAGGCACCAGGTTCTGAGTTTTCCTCCTACCATACAGGTTGCTCCTCCTCAGTCTTCTTTGCTTATTCCTCCTCTCTCTGTGACTCTTAAGTTTGGAGTAGCTCAGAGCTCAGTCCTTGGTCCTCTTCTTTTTTCTATTTACACTCTACCTTGGTGATCTTATTCGGTCTTATGGCTTTAAACACCATCTATATACCTACAACTCCTGAATGTAGATCTCTAACCCTGAGCTCTTTTCCAAACTCCAGACTTATAATTCAAATGCTTACTCACATCTCCGCGTGAGTATCAAATAGCTACTTAACATGACCTAAAACTGAATTCCTCATGCCCTCCCTTAATTTGTTCCAAACACAGTATTTCCTGTCTCAGGTCAATGGCAACTATATACTTCCATTTGCTCAGATGAAATTAAACAAACAGACAAATAATTATTGGAGAAATTGTTCTCTTCTCTTTTTCACACACTCCAAAACCAGTCAACTAGATAATTATATTGGCTTCTACCTTCAAAATGTCTATATCAATAAGCCGACTACCTCCTGCCACATTTATTCCTACCACCAAGGCCCAAGCCATCATCATCTTTCACTTAGATTACTGCAAAAGTCTTTTAATTGATCTTTCTGTCTTTAAAATCATCTAAAATACTACCCTATAAAATGACCACTTTAAAAAGTTTGCAGCCATTTTGTAGAGCTCTATGTTGTGCATATATATACCAACACACTTTCATCATGTATGTAACAAATATATAATTTAACGTCAATGAAAGTATATCCTATATGATATATATGATCCTATATATGTGTATATATGTATACCAATGTGTATGTATATATGTATGTATACATACATAGACATATATATATATATACTCACACAAACAAGATGAAAGCTGAAAATTGTAGTTATTTTCTCATTTTGTTCATTTAAGAGCATAAAATTATTTTATTTAATGCGCTTTAGAGTACATTAATATGCCAGGTGTTTTGGCACTCTTTCTACACAAAATTAATTAAATTTCCACATCTTTCACACACACATACATATATATATAGATACAAACATACACATAGATATACATGTGTTCATACATTCCTGTATGTATGCATACTCATATGTTGAATATTCTACAAAATTCTTGTCTGTTATTAGTGATCCTAAATCCCTGTCTTCTAAAAAAAAACCCATGTTCATTTAGTTGGTAACACTAAATTCAGTCTTTCAGATATAGTACAATTGAGATGTTTAGGCTTAATTACTTGAATTTTTTTTGAGTCCTCTGGGAAACTTTCTATATCTGAACACTTTGAGATAATTTAAATCATCTTACCTTTTGTCCTTCTGAAATATTCACCAGATGTGATAGTGTTTATTAGCTTAATTCTGTTTTATTTATTGGTTTTTGGAGAAATATAAGTTTTATGTCTTACAGTGTGAAATTTATAGCTTTGATGAAAATAGAAGTGGTATAACAGATTCAGCTATGATGGAATTAAGACATGGTTAATCAATGCAACAAAGAATAGAAAATGCTCCTTCTGAATCCGAGGTAGAAGCTCAGCCTTTTTAAAGCTGTGATCATTCACTTGAGATTTAGTCTCTGCAAAACACTAAAAAGTCTAAAACTTGAAATGTGCTAATCCAAAATTAAGACATGCATTTATTTTTCACTGAGATAATTAAACTGCATTCTCCCCAGTGAACCATTTATACCCTAGAGAGTAACTGAGGCATTTAGAGAAGTGCAGAAACCATTTCAAGATCTTGAGACTCCATTGAGTATGACCTTGAATTAAATGGCACAGGACTAACCAGATCCAGCCTACAAACTTCAGAATCTCACTTAAAATATGATCCATACTCGTTTCTAATAGAATATGGCTCTCACTGCATTCATTAATTAGTTCTTCCAACACATACTTAGTGAATTTGTTTTATGGAGCAGATAGTATCCTTGGTACTGGTAGAGTAGCCAACAAAATCAATCTTGTTCATTCCTTTGTGCAGCTTCCAGTCTGGAGTTGGGGGAAAATAGTTCTTACAGGGTGACATGAGAAAGCAAACTCTAAAGCCCATTTGTGAGCTACAAGTCTTATTTGATCTGCCACTTTTTTCCAAACACCTTCCTGATTGCACTTCTTTCCCTCTTTTTATTTGCTCACTCTGGTACACATATACTTGTCTCCTTACTATTCTTTTAACAAACCAAGGAGGATCTTGCCTCAGGGACTTTGTATGTACTGTAAGTACACCTGGAATGCTCTTCCACGGACATTCATACTCTGTTATCCTTATTCAGGCTTTGCTCAAAAGTTATTTCCACAGAGAGCTGTTTTCTGATGCTGCCACTCTCTATTCTATTGCCTACCTTATTTTTCTTCAAAGCACCACTCACATCCATGTCAAACACACACATACACACACACATCCCTATGCACACAAAAATGCACATTTGGTATACAAAAGTCTTCCACACTTGAACATAAGTTTAATCAGATCACTGTCAGTTTTCTTACCTCTTGTATCTCCAGGAGTTGTTACATGCTATTTTTTCCATTAATAATTTTTTAACAACTCTATTGAGGTATGCACATGCGCAAACTCATCAGATTATATACATTAAATACAAGCAGTTTTTTGTATATTGATGAATAATTTTTGAATGGATTATTAGTAAATAAAGATATAAAAGGTGTCCGTTTTCTTGTTCCAAGCACAAACTAAGGAAGTATAACAGAAAATACCATTTATAACTTAACATGGATATGGATAGCCCAATCATACATAGATATGAAGCTAAGATATAGACCCTCCTATTAGTCCAAAAGTATGATTATTTATAGATGTCTGAGTATGATAACTAAGAAAAACTAATTTCTTAATCTTGTCATGTGTCCAAAGTCCCTAGATGCCAGGTTGTCAATTCAATATACAAATCTGGAACTCAGGTGAGAGGTGAGGGCTGGAGATATAGATTTTGGAATCATTGCAAGCTTCCATCTGCACTTGGATGCAGATGGAAAACCAAGGTACTGATGAACCAATGTTAAGGATTAAGTCTTGGGCTCCAAGATTTGGAGACCAGCAGGAGGACGAGGAGGAAGAGCCATCAAAGTTATCTGGGGAGAAATGACTGTGGAGGGAGAAGGAAAACCAGAAGATTGAGGGGATATAGAAATCTAGAAAGGGGTGCTTTTTGGGTAGCTGAAGGAATTATCTGTGGCAAATCCTCCTGAGATATCAATTAAAGGTAAGATAGAAGAGCAATGTTTGCATGCACTAGTGTTAAAGTCTCATGTGTCCTTGACAAGATTAGGTTCAATGGAGAGGTGGTACAGAAATACAGTTGGAACTCATTAGGGAATATGAGGAAGTAGAGACAATGACTAGAGGTAGTTCTTTTGAAAAGACTAATTTTAAAGGGAGCAGAGAAATATGTTGGTAACTGGATGGGACTTTCAGCCAAGGAAATCATTAAGAAGGGTTACACTAGATAATATTTGTAAATGAATGAGACTATTCCAGTGGAGTTGGAGAAACTGATGCTTGGGGAGAGTTGAGATATAGTTTCTGAAGTAAAGTTTGTGGAACGCTCCAAAGGTGTGAAAGAACTGGTCTTAGGTAGAAGCAAGGATACATTTTCTATTATTACAGGTGGGAAGAAAAGCATATGTGTAAAGATTTTGAGGTGGTGAGATGTGGATAGTCTTATCTAATTGTCTATATTTTGGAAGATGAAGTGTGAGGCAAGAATAGAAACAGAGAGTAGAGTGCTGAGAGGTTTTCTCAGATTCCACTAAGCAACCTAAGTGGAGGACAGAGAGAAGAAACAATTAAGTTTGACTAAGTCAGGACTTAATCAGATGAGTAGAATGGAGAGAAAGTATAACCATGGAATTGAGGGTGATTGAGAATAACTCATTATATGATGGACCATGAAATCTCAATTAGGCAATGAGTGAAATGCGGATATGAGAGTAGTGATGAATAATGATAAAGTGCCACTTTTCTTAGACAGGTGAATTATAAGCAGTTAAGAGATGAATATTATAGAAGATGAATTAAATTAAAGGGAACATGAAGGAATGTGCCAACCATGATACAGTTTTGAATGTCTTTGAGAGAAACTTTGGTTAACAGTTGAAAGTGGAAGTTATAGGGAGAGGGGAGGTCTGTTCAGAGTGGACAGGATGAGCTAACTCCTCCTTTGTGGTTTCTATTTCAGGGGTGAGGAGGTCTCACTTGGAGCATGCAGGCCACTGGTGTTCTACGTCATGGTTTGCAGTGGATAGTGGAACGGAAAGAAATAGAGAGTAGACATTTACCTGATTCCAAAACATTAGGCTTCCTTAAACATGCCATCTCATCAAAAAAGTTTGTTTCCCCACTATTCCAAAGTTGACATACCCCCACCCCACTAAAATGAGCAAGAGATAGATAACTTAATTTGATACATGTTGATTGAAAACCATGTGAACTTGGGAAGGGTAGAGATAAAAAGTTAAAGTACATTGATTTCTGCCCTCAAAATATTCCAAATTAATTCACAAGATCTGTAAAATATTTCCGTTATGAACTTTGGTACTCACATTATCACAACACTTGATAAAACTCTCTTGTATCTTACTTGGTACTCTCTTAACATCCATGTGAGTGGAATAGTGTTATTATTTATAATGGATGCTGTAGTACGCCACCCAGATTTGCCTTTCAGGTTTGAAGTATTTATTTCCCCAGCTTCCAAGTGTATTGGCAACTGACACTTCACAGCTGAGTTCTGCTCTTGGAAATGTCTCTGTTGAAAGAC
Source organism: Dicerorhinus sumatrensis harrissoni (assembly GCA_014189135.1). Classification (NCBI taxonomy): domain Eukaryota; kingdom Metazoa; phylum Chordata; class Mammalia; order Perissodactyla; family Rhinocerotidae; genus Dicerorhinus; species Dicerorhinus sumatrensis. The sequence continues at coordinate 119,593 of JABWHU010001754.1, read as the reverse complement.
ATTACCACACCCAAGATTATACCCCCTCTCATTGGGTGACCCATATCCAAAACTTGTCATTATGGAAGTACAAAACTTGTTATTATGGCCCTTTTTTCATAACTTGGGATATCTGTGAAGGACCATCTCAGCTCCAGAGCTCCTTGTGGAATTGGTTGATCACTGTGTTGCTACTTCATCACAATTCAACTTCTTCTACCCAGTCCTGCTTCCCTCACTCCCTTACAGGTATCGTTCCTGGTAACACTCTCCAATAAACTTCCCGCATACGAATATCTGTCTCAGAGACTGTTTTCCCAGATCCCAACCAAAGACACCAATGTATATATTAAAAAAAAACTAACATTAAGAAAAGCTAAATATCAAAATTGGAACTTAAACCCAGATTAGCTAATTCCAAGTATTTTGGTACTTTATCAGACACCACTCTCCCCTCTGTGTTGATTCATCATATGGGCCTAAGGATACACATCTAAGACACTGGAAGATGAGGAAGTAGACTTCATTTTAAACAATCTACATTAACACAGAAAAAACCTTAAGTAATCAGACAATAAAATTAATGTGAAACATATTTTCTTCTACATAACAGGATGGTGTGTAACATGCCTTTATAGTAGGTGTTTCTGTAAGATCTTTTTTAGGGCCCCTTTCACATCCTTATTTTTCAAACTGTAAATGAGAAGATTTAGCACAGGGATCACTACTTTATAAAAGACAGAGACAATCTTGTTCTGCTCCATTGAGTAGCTAGATGTAGGGCGCAAATACATGAAGTGAATTGTCCCAAATAATAGGGTGACAGCCATGAGGTGGAAGACACAAGTGGAGAAGGCTTTGTGCCTGCCCTCTAATGAAGGCATCCTCAAGATGGTAATGAGGATACACAGATAGGAAATGAGGACAATCATAACACAGCTGATGACAATAAAACTGGAGAAAGTCATGATCATGATGCCATTGATGTGGGTGTCAAAGCAAGAGAGTTTGAGTATAGGTGGGATGTCACAGTAAAAATGGTTGATCCTTCTAGAGCCACAAAATGATAATCTAAGAGTCATTCCCATGTGTATGGCTGCATTTCCAAAGCCTGCTAGGAATGAGGTAGCTACTAGCAAGGAGCAAATTCTCCCAGACATGAGAACTGGGTATAGCAGAGGGTTCCAAACGGCTGCATAGCGGTCATATGCCACCACGGCCGAAAGGTAGCATTCAGTCTCCAGGAAGGAGCCAAAGAAGTAGAATTGGGCAGCACCTCCATTGAAAGAAATGGCCTTATTCTCAGCCACCAGGTTCACCAGCATCTTAGGAGTGACGGAAGAAGAGCAAGAGGCATCAAGAAAGGAGAGGCTGCCGAGAAAGAAGTACATGGGAGTGTGGAGACAGGCATCAATCTTAATTAACAAAATCAGCCCAAATTACGCACCATGATTGCCATATAGATTAACAGAAACAATCCAAAGAGGACAACTTGGAGATCTGAAATGTCCAAGAGTCCTAAGAGGATAAATTCTGTCCCTTCTGTTTGACTCCTACCTTGGCCCTCTTTCTTTCATATATCCGATCATCTGAGCTGCAATAAAACAGAATATGGAACATGGCATTTGGTCAGATGAATACATGACAGAGCTATGAACATCTTTTTACTGATGTAGACATGTACAAATTCTAACAGAAGAGTGCAAAGCGAAAAACATAGTAAAAAGTGTATTGGGCTTGATGTCAAATCAAAAGACTGTGTCTGATTTCTAGGTGTGCTGTCTACCAACTAAGGACCTTGAAATAAGTGACATAATATCCATTAACTAAGATTAAGTCTGGTATTAACTATTTATTGAATAGTTATAGGAACTTATTCCTATGATGTATTTCTCTTCCTTATTTATGATAAATAAATTAATTGTTAAATAAGGAAACTAGAAGTCTGGGCTGTGAAGATCACCTCCTATTGTGTACTCTTTTGCATAACATATTGTAATAATTAGCACAAACATATATTATTTTTCAATATAAAATCATAAAACACACCAATAAACAGTATAACCATTCCCAAATGCAGATGGCAGATTGCTTTTTATCATGATGTAAAAGGGAGTAAATAAAATTCCACAAGCCTTTTCAATTTTTTAACATAAAATTATATATATTTAAGGTGTACAACATGATATTTTGATATACATATGCATAGTGAATGATTACTTCATCCAACTAATTAATATACCCATCTCCTCCCATAATTATCATTTTTCTTTGTCTAAGTGAACCTGAGATCTACACTCTTAGTGAATTTCCAATATAAAATATAGTATTATTATCTATAATCACCATGCTGTACATCAGATTTCATTCATCTTACATAGCTGAAACTTTGTACCCTTTAACCGATATTTCCCTGTTACCCCAGCCCCTGACCCTGGTAACCATTGTTCTACTCTCTGCTTTCATGAATTTGACTTTTCTAGATTCCACATACAACTGAGATTATGCAATATTTGTCTTTCTGTATCTGGCTTATTTAACACTTGGCATAATGTCCTCTAGGTGTAACCATGTTTTCCCAAATGGCAGGATCTTCTTAATTTTTAAAGCTGAATAATATTCCATTGTATAAATAAATAAATACATACATACATACATACATACATACATACATAAATAAATACCACAACTTATCCATTCATCTATTGATGGACACCTTAGGTTGTTTCCATATTTTGGTTATTGTGAATAATGCTGCAATGAACATGGCAGCATAGACATCTCTTACACATACTGATATCATTTCCTTTGCATATACACCCAGAAGTGGGATTGTTAGATCCCATGGTAGTTCTATTTTTAATTTCTCGAGGAACTTCAATACTATCTTTTCAAAAGTCCGTGCCAATTTACATTCCCATGAACAGTGTACAAGGATTTCCTTTTCTCCGCATCCCCCCCACACCTATCTTTTGACTTTTGGATAACAGCCACTCTTACAGATGCGAGGATATATTTCACTGTGGTTTCGATTTGCATTTTTCTGATGATTAGTAGTGTTGAGCATCTTTTCATATACATGCTGCCCATTTGTATGTCTTCTTTGGAAAAAGGTCTACTTAGGTCCTTTGCACATTTTTAAATCAGGTTGTTTGTTATTTTGCTATTCAGTTGTTTCAGTTCTTTATACATTTTGGCTATTACCCCTTATCAGATGGATAGTTTGCAAATATTTTCTACCATTCTGTAGGTTGCCTTTCCATTTTGTTGATTGTTTCTTTTGCTGTGTAGGAACTTTTTAGTTTAATGTAATTATACTTGATTGTTTTTGCTTTAGTTTCCTGTGCTTTTGGTGCCAGATCCAAAACATCATAGCCAAGACCAATGTCAAGATGCTTTTCTCCTATGTTTATTCTAGGAGATTTATGGTTTCAGGTCTTATATTTAAGTATTTAATTCATTTTGAGTTGTTTTTTTGTGTATGCTTTAAATTAAGGGTCTATTTTAACTCTTTTGATTAATTCCACCTGACTTTTTGTTGTAACTCTGTCATTTTATCTCAAACCATAGCACTCTAATATCATATTATTTCAACTCTTTATTTCAAGAATTTTTCAGCAAATATACGTATATAGATATACATACATATATATACACACACACACAAACTTTACATCTATAAGAAAATATATAAAATGTATTTGCATAGATTATATCAATCAAATATCTCTCAGAGGAAAGAACCAGTTAAATTGAAAAAAAGTTAAGTAGAAAAGAGAACAAAGTAGAAGAAAAGGAGAGCAAGTATCATTACTTCCCTGCGTGCTCAAAACTATTTCCTTCCCCTTGTTGGCTTCATCAGAGAGTACCAAGAAGCACTGACTCTCTTTTCAAAAAACTCTCCTGTACTTCTCTCTCCAAATTTCTAAAATCCCACTAGAATATAATTTTTTTTTAATTTTTTTAATGGAAGGCTCTTTGGGAAGAGTCATGAGTCAATGAGTTACTAAAATGTTCAGTATTATGATAGTCATTAGAGGTTTCTTTTCTTCTTTCCTATTCTTCTTTCCTTCTTTCTTTCATTTTGTTTTTTTATGTGGAGGTATCATGGCACCCTAGAATCTATCAGGAGGACCAGGTTCTTGACAATGTCTTGCTTCTGAGTAACTCCTTGACCTTGAGAAGATCAATTCCTCACTCTACTTACTAGTTCATTCACCTGACATAGAAAGGGTTCACCCAGATCATCTTTAAGGTAGTCTTCACTTTTAACATTTCTGTGACTAAAAAACATACATGTGTGAGTTTGGAGTCTGAGCAATCAGTAGGTAACTCTTCAGAGAAACTATTACAGCAAAATGCTAACTTAAACAGTTCTTAGCCGTGTAAGACTGACTTAGGTATGGTGATCTGGTTTCTAACATTCTGGGAATCCAGTTCCACTGCAGCTTCTCTTGCCATCATCCCTAGCTTACCAGTGGTAGTATCTGCCTAGCTTTACGAGGATGCTGATTACTAAGCAGTTCATTTCTTAATACCTTAGTGCAATGAATGTCTTTGGAGCCCTTGGATGAGTAAGGCGGGCAATGAGGAGGGTGATGATTAGGCAGTGGCAGAGCAGATTATACACAATGGATCATTTACAATACCCTAATCTTCCTTCAGACATCTGTAGTACACCAAGCTAGTCTGGCATTTTGACCTCAATGACTGTAGATTAGCTTCTTTGAGTTCAAGATTCAGTTAACCAGCCTTATGAATCATTAATATCCTTCTAGGCATTCAAGCTGTCACATTAAGTACCAAATCCATGGTAAATGTGCCTGGGGTGTAAATTTATAATAAATTAGCCATGTGAAACAATATTTTAGTGTCCTTTATCTCATGTTCTTAGAATTCATTCCTGTAGATGTTCCCCACTCTCTTATCAGTAGGGAGAGGTGAGTTCCTGTAAATCTCACATCAGGTTTCCTATGTCACTATTTGGGCTATATTGATTTTTAAGTTTCACCATAAGCCCACAAGCAATATGGGGTGATGGGGCTGGGTGTTAAGGAGAATTATATCTGCATGCATGTAACTGCCTCAGGTGTAGGCAATAAAAGGCTATCATCCAGGGCATGTCCTTATTTCCTTAGATGAGAGGAAGAAACTTTTTCAAAAGAGACTTAGGAGGATTTGAGATTCAAAATTCTCAGACTTGCCCTTCTCTGCCCAAATGTTCCTATCCTATATCTCAGAACCTCAGTCCTTCCCAGCTAGCACTCTTAAATTTCCATGAAATACCTACCAAAGTTAACCATGTATTGGGAGAGACAACTCTACAATGATAACAATCATGCCATGACACTGGTCTTCAACTATAGCTTATCAAGGACCACAGGAGATAAAGACTCCTTCATAGCTATAATTTAAACTTCCTGGCTGCCTGTTTGTTTTTTCAGTAGGAGAGTCACAGGTTGAAACTTCAGCAGAAGCCAACTCACCACATGATATTTATAAGCTCTATTTACATGCCTCTGTGTCACAGAAAGCTGATCTCTCAATGTCTTCTCTGCATTCGTCCTTCATTCCATGATGACACTGGTGATCAGTTAAGCAAGCTGAATGCCACTAGATGTCATAGATCATCAATGTCCCATTTCCCACCACCATAAGTTTATATGTCTAATCTTCAAAAATGTGAGCAATCCAATTCCATTTGAATGTTTGTTTTCTGGGACTAGTGCTAGGACAAATAACATGTATAAACCTGGCAGGTAGCAGTTGGTTAACTAAACTAGTTAATTCCAGAAGGGATTAATAAAGGGATTATTACAAAGAAATGTGTGTGGTGTATGAGATTCCCCCAAAATGGTGTAATAGTTCTAGAACTAGTAACTTCTGAGAGGTGTTCCTTCTCTATCCCTGAAGGAGCAAGAAGAGAGAGAGGTTATCAGCGCTGGAAGGAGAGCTTTGAAAGAGGGTCACCTGGAAGGAGCTATGGTCTAGGTCTGGGGATGCAGCCAGCTGTGGCATGTCTGCAAGCAAGGAGCCTGGGGAAAAACATTCTGATATCACCCTCTTCCCTGCTACTGACAACCATTGGCTAAACCCATTAAGTAGATAGAGAGCAAAGGAGTCCCCTGATGCAATTAACACAGCTAGAATCCTGGAGCAAACAGGAGTTTAGAAGGGTGGGGAATAGATTTGGATGGACGAAGGAAAGGTCTTCAATTTATAATAAAAAAGATCAGTATCATTGAACTTATGTGTTTTAATATACAGATGTCTGCATATGAATGTCTACAATATGTAGAATATATGTGCACACATATGTTTACTGTAGCTTCTACACAACTCAAGAGATAGTAAGAATGCAAATTCTTACTGAATACATTACACCAGGGTTTTGCAGCCTTAAAAAAAATTTCCCTATCTTATTAAATCATACCCAATTTGTCAACACATATTTTCTTTAATTGCTATGTAAGTTATTTCCCAAGCTAGGAAATCTTGAGTGTTGCAGGTATCTACCATCCTAAGGATGAAGAAACCGATATAAACAATTCCTGGACAGGCATATTTGAATTCTGTTGAAGAGACGATCTTGGTTAGAATTTTAGGTGAGTTGCCTAATTCGCATGTTAGGGGCTTTATCTTCATACTCTAAGACATATATTTTTGCCAAATTGTTCTCATTAAGGTTAAATTCCTTAATAATAAAACAAAGAAAACCAATAAAAATTTTAAATAAAGTATAAGTTTATAGTACTACATTGTTTATGTACTATGTATGTGCATATGTATATTACTTACATTTAAATTGGCTCTTTAGATTATTGTTATATATTATATTTTTACTGTATAATATGTATAAAATACAGTTAATCTTGTGTACTTTATAATCCCATCATTGCATATTATCTTCTATACACATTTTTTTCCAAACCTCTGTTTGTATCCTCTTTCTTTCCTTATAATGTCCTGGGTATGTTCTTATGCCTATAGATACTATAATGAGATATGGAGTTATAGTAGCTGTAGGATGTTGCAATAGATGGAAGCACTGATAAAAAAATACTTCATTCTTTAAAAAATAGGTGAGTCCAGTGTTTCAGACATAAACAAATAACATTTGAAACTAAAAAGCCACACATTTAGCAAAAGAGCAAATTGATATTTTGAAGACCAAAGTACAAGTAAATAGAAACTGTAAGTGCATCTTTCCTTGAGTGAAACAGCCGTTTGTAAAGAAAAAAATAACCGACTTTGGAAATTTGGAATTTAACGTTATTAAAGTCATTTAAAAGGAAGCTACTAGACTGAGGTAGGTGGCTCTTACACCTTGACAGCCTATGTAAGCAAACCAATACATAAGACAGAGTCAATGCAGTTGAATCTGAGAAAATGAAACTTGAGAAAAGGAGTCACAAACAGCCAGCTGGATTTCCCCAAAAAAGGTAACCACATAAGCTATAGCCAATCAATTAATTTCCTTGCTTTGCTTCCACTTCTCTGTAAAGACCTTGCCCCTAGCTACTGTAGGTGGAGAACTCCTAACCACATTCGGTTTGGTGCTGTCAGATTTAAATCAATGTATGCTCATATAAACGCTTGAGAATTTATATGTACCTAAATTTATGTACTAACAACACATAACTGTAAATTCTGAGGAGTTCATTGCAAAATGAGAACTCTTTCCAAAATAAGCACTTATATTGCTGGATCTTAGACTTCGAGGTATACCAGTGATGCAATGTTACTTATGTAGCATATTTTCTATTTATTCAGCACAATGATTCAGACTGAACTCTCATTTCGCTTCTCCTAGGTGAGATTCCCTAAAGCCATAGAGAGAAGCAATCACACAGCGACAGAGTTCATCCTGCTGGGCTTCACGACAGACCCCGTGTTGCAGCAGGTCCTGTTCATGGTGTTCCTTGGTGTGTACTCTGTGACTGTGGTAGGAAATACCACCCTCATAATATTGATCTGTAATGACTCCCGGCTGCACACACCCATGTATTTTTTCATTGGGAACCTGTCTTTTCTGGATCTCTGGTATTCCTCTGTCTACACCCCAAAGATCCTGGTCACCTGCATCTCTGAAGACAAAAGCATCTCCTTTGCTGGCTGTGTAGCTCAGTTCTTCTTCTCTGCTGGGCTGGGGTATAGTGAATGTTACCTGTTGGCTGCCATGGCTTATGACCGATATGTGGCCATTTCCAACCCCCTGCTTTATGCTCTGGTCATGTCAAGGAGATTGTGCATCTGTTTGGTTATATATTCCTATACTGGTGGTTTTGTCAATGCAATAATACTTACCAGCAACACATTCACACTGAATTTTTGTGGTGACAATATCATTGATGACTTTTTCTGTGATGTCCCGCCCCTGGTGAAGTTGGCATGTGATGTGACAGAGAGCTACCAGGCTGTACTGTACTATCTCCTGACCTCCAACGTCATTGCCTCCACTGCGCTCATACTGGCCTCCTACCTTTTCATCATCGCCGCCATCTTGAGGATCCGCTCCACCCAGGGCCGCCTCAAAGCCTCCTCCACATGCTCCTCCCACCTGATCTCCGTCACCTTGTGCTACGGCTCCATTCTCTACATCTACTCTCGCCCCAGTTCCAGCTATTCCCTTGAGAGGGACAAAATGGTTTCCACATTTTATACTGTGCTTTTCCCATGTTCAACCCCATGATCTACAGTCTGAAGGATAAAGATGTGAAAAGGGCTCTGAAAAAACTTTCCAGGTTAACACAATCTTAAGTCTAAATTGACATAAATTACTCAAACGAGTACTCGATGAAAATGGACTGCTTCCATGGAAGGTTGGGGAACTGGATTAAAAAAATGCTTCTTTTTCTCTTCACAGAAATCCAGTGACAGAGATACTATTTCTTGTATTAGTTTGTTTTGTTTTAGTGATTGAACGATATACGGTAGAGTATAGATTCAATTTAATATTAATATAGTTTTTTAGAAAGTGCCATCAGGGTTTAGCACAAAATAGAAGTGTATATATTACTTCTGGGATCCCAAAGGATTACATTTTACTTAACTATCTACCCTGAGATTGACTCGTTTTTTTTTCCCTATGTAATGAGTGTTACAATAATGTGAAGAAAACATTATACGGATTCTTGAGGTTTGTGCAATACACCCCAAACCTTCTTGTCCCATACCCACAGAGCTTCTGTAGTAACGGAAGAATAAGAAATGGTAAGAATTTTGTGATGAAAAGAGAGACAGCACTGATGGGTTAAATAATAAATGCAGATGAAAAGAAAGATCACAAATGTCAGAGATAATACAAATGGTGAAGTGGCTACAACTATTTGTTTTAAAATTTAAATATGTGCATTTTTTAAATGTGCTGATTACAACAATAGCTATAATCCTTCAATAACAAAATTCTAACTTCTTAGGCTCAGACTAATCATTTCTCAAGTGTAACTAAGAATCCTTAATTTGTAGCATTGTTATAAAGAGTATTGAAAAAAATATTAACTAAACCTGCCACAAACTGAATATTAGCTGTAAGTTTCTTCGTACTTAAAATCTACTCATGGGGAAAAAATAAACAAGCATTGAGTCTAGAATATAGTGGATTTTTGCTTGCTGATTTGTTTGTTCTAGTTTGATCCCCTTGATGTTACTTTGTTTCATAGGGAATATGGAGCAGTCCCGAATGAGAGACAGGAGGGCAGAGTACTCATTCTCTGTGGAAGAAATCACTCTTTTATAGTGATATACAATCCTAAAGTTTTGGTTGTGTGTGTGTGTGTGTGTGTGTGTGTGTGTGTGTGTTTTCGTAATCTAAACTACTCTTAAAGATTTGCCTAATATTAAATTGATACAGAATGTAAAAAGTTTACAGAGATTTTTTCAATATACTCTATTAGAGCATTATAAAGGAATTTGGAGGGAATGCTTTATGAAGAAATAAGTATTTGGAAAATCTTGAGCAAATTTCCACCACTTTAACCATTCCAAATGTTTTTCCCCACACAATAAAGTTTGCTTGCCAAACTTCAAACTATACCCACAAAAACCATCTGATTCTTCTTTTCTCTTTCCAAATCCCCCAAAGATCATCAAGAGGATAAATTTTTAAAAATCTACTACTGCAAAGTATCAATATTGTGCGACATCCAACAACCCAATATTATAGGTTTAAAATATTGTAATTACAACAAAATAAGAATAAACAAGTAAGAGTGGTTTAATGTTTCATTGTTTTAAGTACAGTTTGTTGAATTTACTTGAAATATTGCAACGTTTTCAAATATGTGTATAACCAAACATTTGGAAAATACTTTTAGAGCATTCTGCAAAAAGATGACCTTTATTTCTCTGGCCTTATGGTCTGCATTGCTTTCCAGAAGGCGTCTTTGACATCTTTGTTTTTCAGGCTATAGATGAGAGGGTTGAGCCATGGGTTGACCACAGTGTAGAACAGAGCAGCCACTTTGTCTTTCTCAAGGGAGTAGGTGGAACTTGGCCTTGAATACATGAGGAACAAGGAAACATAGAAAAGCATGACTGAGATTAGGTGAGAAGCACAGGTGGAGAAGGTCTTGTCCCTTCCTGAGGCTCTTTGTACCCTCAGGATAGTCAGAAAGATGTTGAAATAAGAAATCAGGATGGACAGAATGCTGGAAAGGACCGTGAAACCCATCTCACCAAGGAGGACCTTTTCATAGACCTAAGTGTCTGTACAAGACATTTTTACCAATGGTGGTGCGACACAGAAGAAGAGGTCAACGATATTTTTACCATAGAAACTCAGCGGAAAGTGTTGGCAGTATGGGTTACAGCATTCAAGAACCCTCCTATGTAGGAGCCAGCAACGAGTACAGTACAGAGAGAACTGGACATGGTATTTGAACAAAGTAATGGGTTACAGATGGCCACATGGTGGTCATAGGCCATGACCGGTAGGAAATAACACTCAGTGTAGGTGACAACACAGGAAAAGAACAACTGGGCTCCACATCCAGCCGAGGAAATGCACTGATCTTCTGAGACACAAATGCCAGGATTTTGGGAGTATACACAGAGGTGTACCAGAAATCCAAAAAAGACAGATTGCCAATGAAAAAATACATAGGTGTGTGCAGGTGGGAATTGATACGGATTAAGACAACCAAGGTCATGTTCCCTGACAAGGTTATCAAGTAGAGCATCAGAAATATTCCAAATAGAATCAGCTGCCACCGGGGGTTTGCTGAGAATCCCACCAAGGTGAATTCAGTCAGGGTGGTGTGATTTCCAACTTCCATATCAACAGAGGAGAAATTCTGATAAAGATTATGAGAAAAAAAGTCATTTAGTATTTTTATATTGAAAGAAATAAAGGTATCAATTAAGTCAACAATTACTAGAGGCTTATGGACTTTTATCCATTATTATCTAAAATGATATAATTTCAGATTGCGACTTGGGAACCACTGGAATTGGAGTACAATCTGATTTTGGAATTAGGACTTTTACTTACCAATTGTTTAATGCAAGGCAAGTCCCTTAGTCTCACCAAACACACGAGAAAAATGAAGCCCCCTCACATGTTGTCTAAATGAGTAAATAATATAGACATCAAAACACCCAGCCCAATGTTCGGTATATAGCGAGCACTCAAAAAATTTGAGTATCCTTCATGTATTATTGATAATTTATGTCAGGCATTGTGCTGGTAGTTATACAAAAAACAATATAGTGTCCTGCTACTGCTACTATTAGTACAAATAGTACAAATATATATATATATATATTACTACTACATACAGATGGTATCCTGAGTCCTATACTTAACCCACTTAATCCTCCCCACAACTTTACAAGGTAACTTCTATTATGATGCTCATGAAGTTTAGGAAACATTTTCAACATCACAGAATTAGTCTACAGCAGAGCTGGTATTTCAACCCAGCATTATCTTAATCAAGGACATATGCTCTCAACTGTTAAGTCATATGTGTCCTTTATAGGTGAATTATTTTCTCTCTTGTTCTCCCAGCTAAGGCAATCCTATCATCCTCTGACAACCTGAATTTCATCACCTGTTGAAAACAGCTTTAAAAGATTCTTTTTTTAAACACTAATTTTTTTGCACTCTGCTCTAGTTGATATGAGGTTTATGTACGGAGATGAAGCCTTTTTTCACATAGTGGATGCTGAACATTAGGAAGATCCAAATTTTGGTATCAAGGATATATTGAGACACCATGAATCCTGTAAAGTTGAAGTTCTGAAGCTCTCAGAGAGAAGCTAAAAGGAGGTATCTAACATAAAACATTACAGAATTAGAGTTGATGCCCCAGTAGTCGGCTGACCATCCTTCTAGGTACAAAGGCAGTGGGAGAAATCTAAAACTAAGAGGACTGTGATTTACTTCAATGTTTAAAACATTTACCTTTGAACTAAGCCAGAGTCAATGTTGTAACTGGAATGCAAATCCAAGTTTTCTACTTCAGGGTCTACTGTTCCCACTTGTTAGCTAGTGAGGTATCTTAATCTTTCAAATGTAAGTGATGATGTTCAGAGAGGATGTGACTTCATTGATGACACTATGGTAAAAGCAGCTTGGAGTCCTGAAGACCATTCCATTTATTTATTAGTATATAGTGGATTTTTTCTCATTAGCACACAAAGCACCGATACTTTAGGCATACACACAAAGTTCTATAAACTGGCTCTAATTTACCTTTTTTTGTGTGTGTGTGAGGAAGATCGGCCCTGAGCTAACATCAGTGCTAATCCTCCTTTTTGCTGAGGAAGACCAGCTCTGAGCTAACATCTATTGCCAATCCTCCTCCTTTTTTTCCCCCAAAGCCCCAGTAGATACTTGTATGTCATAGTTGCACATCCTTCTAACTCCTGTATGTGGGATGCGGCCTCAGCATGGCCGGAGAAGCGGTTCCTCAGTGTGCGCCCGGGATCTGAACCTGGGCCGCCAACAGCAGAGCGCGCGCATTTAACCACTAAGCCACGGGGCCGGCCCTCTAACTTACCTTTATAAACCTCTTTCTCACCACTTGTTCTCATCGATTTAGTACTTCAACCAAACTATATTACTCACATAGATTTCCCCATAATATTCTCACACATCTTGAGAGTTTCAGGGTGATAGTGTTATGCTGTTATTCGTTTGTACAATACAACTTTTTTCTGAATATGCTGAAGCTTGAGTAGTATTATCTTGGCATGAATGTATGCATTTTATACTGATAGTGTATATACTGATAGTGTATATAGACACCATTTCAGTAGTTACTATGAACTTTCTCTACTATGTTATCACTTGTCTGTACAAGGAAAAATATCTGGTACTTACTAAGTTCATTTTTAATACAATATAATTTTGGGTAAACAATGAAATATCAGCACAGAGCCAATTACTACTCCTCTACCACTACTGTCTAAAGAGGTAAAAAGCTGATAAAAAAACAAAATTTTGGTCTAAGCTCAAAGTCTTCAAAGAAGAAGAGATATAAGACCTGAAAAATGAGCCCAATGGCAGCCCATAGTCAGAGTAAAGAGACAAGGGAGAGCAGTTCCATGAGAAGAAAGAACTTATAACAGACCCCTCCCTTGAGAGAGTCTGCTGAATTCAAGGAGCTGAAAGAAGTTAAAAAAAGACTGGGATGGAGAGGGGAAGCAGGAATGAGCTACAAGAGACAGTATCTCACAAAGCTTACTGAAAGCCATGTTAAAGATTTTGGCCTTTAATCCAACAGAAATGAAAGTCATTGCTATTATGTGGAAGTAGCATGATCAGATTTATATTTTTAAAGTTTACTTTGGCTGCAGATCAGAGAATGGATTGAAAGGGAGGAAAAATTGCCTCAACACGAATCCCTCTGAAATCTTCAATCTTCTGTTAACCCTTGAGACCAGTCCTCTGGTAAAGGCAGGAAAGAGAGGCATTCAATCTTCTAGATAGAATTATTAGGGATTGTATAAACTTTGACCTTATCCTGATAGATAAGACTCAAAGACTCAGCATCTCAACCTCTCTTCTGGTCAGAAATGTGTATTTATATAGTAATTTAACCTCAAAATACTAGAAAAGTCTTAAAGACAAGATCCTTTCAAAGTACTGGTTGGTAATGAAAGCATCCTCTCTCTATTTTTACACAAGAAACTATAAAGTCTTGGAAGGAGTAGATAAATCAATTGATGAAAGATTTAGAACATTCAGTTAAAAGAATGATATAGTCATCATTCTGACTTCTGAGTGAAATATAACTGCATCACAAATTCATCATATTTTGTATGAAATATAACTGTATGAAATACTTAAAAGAGAAAGAATTAAATTAACCACAAACCAATTTTTGTAGTCTTTTTTTAAAATTTTGCAATATATCACAAAGATTATTAGTTTGTGGTTAATTTAATTATTTCTCTTTTAAATATTTTATACAATTATATTTCATACAATATATAATGTGATGAATTTATGAGAACATACTACAAAGCAATAGTAATCAACACAGAATGATACTGGTACAAAAACAGACACACAGATCAATGGAACAGAATTGAAAGCCCAGAAAGAAAACCACACATCTACGGACAGCTAATCTTCGACAAAGAAGCTAAGAACATACACTGGAGAAAGGAAAGTCTCTTCAATAAATTGTGCTGGGAAAACTGGACAGCCACATGCAAAAGAATGAAAGTAGACCATCTGCTTTCCCCATTCACAAAAATTAACTCAAAATAGATCAAAGACCTGAAAATGAGACCTGAAACTATAAAACTCCTAGAAGAAAATAGAGGTAATAGACTGTTTGACATTGGTCATAAAGGAATCTTTTCTGATACCATGTCTTGTAAAGGGAAACTAAAGGAAAAATAAACAAGGGGGACTTCATCATATTAAAGAGCTTCTACAAGGCAAATGAAACCAGGATCAAAGTGAATAGACAACACACCAGCTGGGAGAAGGTATTTGCAAATCATATATCCGACAAGGGGTTAATCTCCATAATATATAAAGAACTCATACAACCGAACAACAAAAAACAAAAAACCCAATCAAAAAATGGACAGGGGATATGAACAGATAATTTTTCAAAGAAGATATATTGATGGCCAATAGGCATATGAAAAGATGTTCAACATCACTAATCGTTAGGGAAATGCAAATCAAAACCACACTAAGATATCACCTTGCACCTGTTACAATGGCTATAATCACCAAGACATAAAACAACAAATGTTGAAGAGGTTGTGGAGAAATGGGAACCCTCATTCACTGTTGGTGGGAATGCAAACTGGTGCAACCTTTATGGAAAACAGTATGGAGATTCCTCAAAAAATTAAAAATAGAAATACCATATGATCCAGCTATCCCACTACTGGGAATCCATCAAGGAATCTGAAATCTACAATCCAAAGAGGCTTATGCTCCCCTATGTTCATTGCAGCATTATTCACTATAGCCAAGAAGTGGAAGCAACTTAAGTGTCTCTTGACTGATAATTCGATAAAGATGTGGTATATATATAGATAGATTTGATATATATATATTATATATAGAATTGAATATATATATTATATATATATATACATAAAACTGAATACTACTCAGCCATAAAAAAGACAAAATTGTCCCATTTGCAACAACATGGATGGACCTGGAGGGTATTATGTTAAGGGAAATAAGCCAGACAAAGACAAACATACATGATTTCACTCATATGTGGAATATAAACCAACACAGGGACAGAGAGAACTGTATGATGATTGCCAGGGGTAGGGGCATTAGAGGGTGGGCACAAGGGGTGAAGGGAGGCATTTATATGGTGACTGACAAACAATAATGTACAACCAAAATTTCACAATGTTATAAACTATTAAGACATAAAAAAAAATAAAGACTAAATTTCTTTACTGATTTCTTGATTTCAAGAGTAGCTTTTGTTATTTTACCTTGGAGTCTGTCATGGCCTTGTCATTTGTTTTGACCAATAGTTCACAGCATAGGCAGTGCTAGGCAGATGTCAAAGCTTGGGCCTCAAAAGGCTTTGTTCACTTTTCTTCTCACTTTTAGAATCCTGCCACCACAATGTAAATAAGCCATAGTTAGCTTGCTGAATAGTGAGACATCTGACTGCATTCTCTTTGTGACCCCAGCTGACAGCAAGCTGACCCCTAGACTTAGTGCATTCTTCCTCATCCAGCCCCTGACTGAGCTAACAGCTAAAAACAGACATATGAGCAAGCCAGCTGAGAGCAGATGGGTCTGACATAGGCAGATTTGCATAACTGCACAATTGAAACGGCACCTGAGTTCAAATCCTGATTCCATCCGATGGTAGCTCTGCAATCTTGGGAAAGTCTTTAACAACCTTCAACCCACACTTCTTTACTTTATAAAAGGCAAGAAAAATGTCCGTGCTATGTGGATCAAATGCATAACATAGTATATGGCCAGAAAATATACATAACTGACTGTAGCTATTTTTATTATCATAAGGTTAAATTATACCTGACTTATTTATAAAATCAGAGCTTGAGGGGAAAAAAAGCCAGTTTTCTACATGGAAATAATTAAATCCTGAAGGGTGGTGCCCTTCAGAATCTTTCTAAAATGCTGAAGGTTAATATTTTTGTCACTTACTCAGAGGCAATTTGACAAAAGAGTGGCAGACTTGGAAGTGCATGGTTCATTGGCCTTGGACAGTGAAGCCTTGTGATAAGGATTGAGCCTGAGGCTAATCACCAGTGTGCATACAGAGCATCACATGTCCTCTCTGGAACATAATTTCACCCACATGAATAATTGGTTGGTCCTTTTCCAGTACCTACCTTTTAGGATACCAAGTTGCTAACATCTCTTAAAGAATTCATCATAAATATAACAATAGAAACCTCACCTACAACAATACAGTGTGTTAGAATAGATTAACAATCCTTATACATACATATGTTTTTGGATAGATGGGGCATTATCATCACCTTGGTTGAAGTGAGAGATGGAATGTACCAAAGACAGCAGAAGCATTCTTTTTTTCACTGTAAGATTTACATATTCATTCTTGTTTCCCTAAAAATCAATCATGTGAACTTGTGTATATTCTCTAACTACTGCGTTCCTTTGTTTCTTTATCTAAAAATTTAATGATCTTAAACTTTTGGAATCATGGAATTCTTAAAGAATGTGATGGAAGCAATGATTCTTCTCCCTAGCCTTCAAACTGTACATATGTATAAGCACACACAGATATAGAGGGCTCACAAATCCCCAGAAATCTATCCATCGATTTTGTCACTATGATTCTTAAAAATTCTACCACTAAATGATGCCTAAGTTTCTTTTCAGTGTTAACATTATTATAATTATAAGAGATGAGTGATAAATATTTCAAAGTTTGTATGTTTAGGCTGAATTCCTAATATTCACTCTCCAAAATGGTCAATCTGCTCATTTCTCATATCAGGTAATAAATCTACGCTTCCATTTTCTCAAGATACGAATTAGAAAACAACCTATCCACTTTCTCTTCTACCTCCTCGTCAATATTCCAAGAAATCCTGGCATCGCTACCTACAAAACCTATCCTGAGTCTGAGCACTTCTCACCACCTCCACCGCTACCACTCTAATGCAAAACATCATCATGTTGTGCCAAGAATATTGTGATAGTTTTCTAACTGGTCTACACACTTGTCCCTCTATAGCCTATTTTCAATATTTCAGTCAGTATGGTCCTTTAAAAAAAAATAAAAATAAGGCAAGTCACTTTAAGCCTGTTCTTTAAACCACCCAAAAACTCTTGCAATTTGTTCTAAGTTAAAGACAAATCCCATTCAATGGCCTAAACGTCCTCCAAGATCCAGCCCTCCATTACCTGCAGGTCCATATCGCCTAAGACACACCTCTTGCTTCATTCTTCTCCAGCTTCTCTGACTTTCTCACTGTTTTTCAAAAATACCAGCCCTGATCCACCATCAAAGATTTCTGAACTGAGTGTTCCTCTGGTTGAAAAACTATCCCCAGATATTTGCAAGCCTCACATTCTTATTTTCTTTAAGTCCTATTTAAATGTCATTTTCTGACTAAGACCTATTCTCATCACTATTTTAAATTCAATGCCCTCTTCCCACCAACAGTCCCCATCCTTCTTTTTCTGCTCAGACTCTGCTCTATTTTCTCCTAGACCCATTGTCATCATCTAACTCCCCTTTATTAAGTTTATTGTCCATTTTTCCCCACCAGAATGCATTAACTACGGAGCAAAGAGATTTTCTGTTTTGCTTACTCCTGTATCTCAGCATACAGAACAGTTTCTAGTGACTAATTGGCACTAAATAAATATTTCAAGAATGAATAAATGGGTAATTACTTTTACATCCTGAACCTGTTTTTCCCAAAGTATTGTCTACTGCTAACCTAGCTCAAACTACAGGACTAATCTAGCCTCACATGGACTTTTCTGGATCAGTGTAGTCATTACTAATAAGAAGCGAGAGTAAATAAAGAGAGAAGTTGTAACCATCAAACTCATAACCATCAAATTGGACTAAAATCCATTCTGAATTTGAAATAAATTGCAATTAAAATGTGAATGTGAAATAACAGACACAGAAAATGTCAGAGCCAATCACGCTAAGCATTCCATACAGAATGTCTTCTCAAGTTGTGTGTTCCCCTGTAGAAGCTCTGTTCCCTTCTTATTTCACTGGAGCACTTAAATTTCTGTGGAAGAAGATGTCCCTCTAAGACCTGAAAATGAGTACAAAGAAATGAAAACAACATACATTAGTAGTTTGGACAGCACAGAGGTTGATAACCACTAGAGTGAAGAAGCATGTCACCTTTTGTGTCCTCTTGATTTCTCCACTGTGTCGGTGGATATATGATGACCCAGCATGATTACCATACTGAATTTTGATTTCTACATGAGGGTTACTTTTATCATTGGTTGGAATCCTATTTAGGATAGTGTATGTGTGTGTCTGTGTGCGTGTCTGTGTGTGTGTGTGTGTTTGGCATACTAGCAATCCTTTGAGAGCCAGGCCAGACTCTGTATCCCCTTTCTAATCACAGTTGAGGTCACAGAGAGGCCAAACCACTTAGCTGCTCCTGATCCCAGTTGCTTACCCTTGGTCAGGAAGGACAGTCTTGGAATTGACACACTTTTCCTCTCCTCTGATGTTTCGGTGTGTCTGTTGGACCCAATATATGTATTTCCTCAACAGCCCTTTGGGATTCTTTCCACAGAGCATCCCAGAAATATGTACCTTAGTCTTCAGAGACTCAATTAAAGTTCATTTGGAGTATGGAGAACATATACTAATTAGGATAAGATGAAATTAGGAATATTTTGTTGAGTACACTCTCTTAAGGGATTTAAGTTACGATAGAATCATTAAATGTGTCTGATGATAGAAACACTCAAAATTGTACTAATTAGACATTTCTAGAACATATCATACAGTCCATATTTTTTTTCCTTGTCATATGCTCTTCTCTCTCTTCTAGGCTGCCCTCCCTTATCTCATTCATCAAGAAACTCCTATCAATCCCTCATGTTACAGGTTGAATTATATCCCCCCAAAGTTGAAGCCCTAATGCCCAGTAACTCAGAATGTGAATGTATTTGGAGATAGGGCCTTTACAGATGTGATTAAGTTAAAATGAGGTGGTTAGGGCAAACACTAAACCAACATGACTGGTGTCTATATAAAAAGAGGAAGTGGAAATTTAGACACCCAAAGAGACACCAGGGATGGGTGTGCACAAAGAAAAGACCATTTCGTAACACAGCAAGAGGATGGCCATCTGCAAAACAAGGAAAGATGCCTCAGAAGAAAGCAACCATAATGGCATTTGAATCGTGACCTTTTAGCCTCCAGAACTGTGATAAAATATATTTCTGTTGTTTACATGACCCAGTCAGTTTTTTATGGTAGTCTTAGCAAACTAACATACTTGCTTATTAACACTATGGCTTTTTTATGTTGGTGCAATCCCATGGTTTACATGTAGAAAGACTACTAAAATTAGGAAATGTGATGTGTCATAATGAAATAGTCTCCAATTTTTCATTAATTCATACACAACACTGAACAACCAAAGAAATATAAATATTCATAGAACCCTAAGTGTTATCAATCATTGCTTCACCTAGTAGACATTTTTACTCTGAATCTTTTCCTGGATCTAAAGCTTTTTGAAATTTCTCTATTTGTCTACTTATCTGTCTATTTCTATCTACATCTCCATTTCTGTCTATTTCATACAGCTGCTATACTTTTGCCCTTAATTCTTTAATTTTTTGAGGAAATATACTTTTATGGAAAAGCTCACAGTGACTCTAGTAAAGATATTTGTTCCTTCCTCTATCTATTGCCGGGGAAATCTTTGTACCATGGTAAGCTAATAAATGAGAGTCAGAAAGAAAAAATAAGTTTATTTCCAAGGGAATTTTACAGTAGAAATTTTACTTATGACCTCCCAACTGACTCTGTCTCCCAACAAATGGAGTTAGAACCTTTCGAGTCAGAAGTCCTGGATTTGCATTCCTATTTTCTCACCTATGTACTACATGATTTGAAGGAAGTCATTTAATGCATCTAAATGAGGCCATGATTCCATCACCAATTCTATTATTCCTGTTTATAGATTACAGTATTATACATGTAAGCAACTTATAAACTATCAAGTGAAAATTAAAAGAAAAAATAAGCTCCTCTCTTTCAACTTTCTAGAATCTCAGTAATTTTATAGACTTTATTTCAAGCTAGCAGGCATAGCAGTTTTTGCAAATGCCCCAGCCTCATTTACTTTAAAAAGACATTCAAATACATTAGTTCCAACTTAAAAAAATAAAATACAGACTAGTGTTTTAACATTATCCAAAGATGTTTTGTTCTCTTATTTTATGTATTTCTGAGAGGACAGTCTGATAACCATGACAGGGAGATAATCTGTGAAGTAAAATATAGCCATTTTTCACCAAATATTTTCATTTAATAAAACTTTGCTCTGTCTAACATTTTCCTCAGGGCATTTTTAACATCTTTATTTCTTAAGCTATAGATCAAGGGATTCAACATTGGAATCACCACCGTATAGAACACTGACACAACTTTATCCCTTTCCAGTGCATAGCTAGTACTTGGTCGGGAGTAAATGAAGAGAATTGAACCACAGTACAAGGCGACAGCTATCAAGTGAGAGCCACAAGTGGAGAAGGCCTTGAGGTGGCCTTGAGTGGAGCAGATCTTCAAAATGGCAGCAATGATGAAGAGGTAGGAAGCAAGAATAAGCATGGTAGGGGTGATGACATTGGAGGCAAGTATGAAATAAAGCACAGCCTTGTAGCTCTCCTTCACATCACAGGCCAACTTTACAAGGGGAGGCAGATCACCGAAGAAATCATCAATAACGTTCTTGCCACAGAAGCTCAGGGTAAATGTCTCGGTAATGATGATGGTTGAATTAAGAAAGCCACCACTGTATGAAGTTACAACAAAACTGGCACATAACCTTGCAGACATAGCCTGGGCATCAAACAAGGGATTAGAGATAGCCACATAGCGGTCATAAGCCACGGCAGCCAACAGGTAAGGTTTGCTATAGGCCAGACCAGCTGAGAAGAAGAACTGAGCTAAGCAGCCAGCAAAGGAGATACTTTTGTCAGCAGAGATGCAGGTCATCAGGATCTGGGGGGCTTAGACAGAAGAATGCCAGAGATCCAAGAATGACAGTTTTCCAGTGAAGAAATACATGGGTATGTGGAGCCGAGAATCAGTACAGATCAAAGAAACCAGGGTGATGTTCCCTAAGAGACTGATGACGTAAATGACAAGGAAGATGAGAAAGAGCACTCTCTGTAACCGTAAGTCTGCTGTGAACCCCAGGAGTATGAACTCTTTCACTTTGGTGGAATTTTTCTCATCCATTTATTTTGGGTTTCTATGGTGCCTTTCTGTGAAAAGCTTAATAAATAATGTCATGATTTGATTTAAGATATCAGTATATCAGCTTCCCTATCATTTGTCATTTTAAATGATTAAAAAACCCAACTAATGCTTTCACACCATAAATTGTGAAACATTTATGCTCAACTGGGTATCATCCTTGTGGATAACTGGGAAATTATTGTATGAATTTTACTAGCTATTTTTCTATTAAATCATGTTAGAACACAGTGAGTAGCTAAAAATTTTTCTTATATAATTTTACCATTAATGTTTATTTCAAAATAATAGAATAAACATTGAAGGACAAATTATGTTAATAAAACTAATTTTGAAAATAACTTTAAATATAGTTTCGGGGAAGAGGGAGAGTCCCCCTCTGCCCTTTCCCTTAAGGTTCTTATGGCTGGCCAAATAATTAAAAGACAGGTTAGCAGGAGAAAATAATACCAAGTTTGATAACATGTATACATGGGAGAAACCAGAGAAACTGAGTTTCTCAACACAATAGCAGGGATTCTCATCTTAAACACCATCTTCAGCTAAAGACAAAGGAGGATGTTGGGGGTGGTAGAGGTTTGGGATTTCAGAGGGGAAGAAGACAATTCACATGGAGAGGGAAATGTAAATGTTTGTTGTCATTTAATTCTTTGCAGGGCCACCTATAGATAATGTGGCCACAGAGACAGAAATCACAGTAATCAAAAGTATGCAGATTTAAGTCCTCTCCTTCCATAGTGATAAGTATTTCTACCGAGACAAGGCCATCCCCCCTGCTTCCCAGTACAGAGAGGGAGATAGCTTTACAAATGTAATGTTTTGGTAAACAGGGCTTTGATAAGAATGAGCTTAGCGAGGACCCTGCCAGTCTGTCCATACCCAGAGTTAAATTTCTTTAGGCAGTTAGTGTGGGAGGTTAAATGGTCATCAGAGAAAATAATCAAGGTAAAGACACATATTTCAGGGGCTGGACCCACAGTGTAGCAGTTAAGTGCATGTGCTCTGCTGCTGGCAGCTCAGGTTTGGATCCCCAGCTCACACCTATGCACCACTTGTCAAGCCATGCTGTGGTGGCCTCCCACAGAGAGTGGAGGAAGATGAGCATGGATGCTAGCTCAGGGCCAGTCTTCCTCAGCAAAAGGAGGAGGATTGGCATGGATGTTAGCTCAGGGCTGATCTTCCTCACTAAAAGAAAAAAAAAGAGATATATTTCAAGGTGGCCAATTTTGATCTCCCACAATAGAATATGTTGTATTAGATTAGTTTGACAGACTAACAGCATCCTGAATTGTAATATTTTATGAGTTAATCTCTAAAAATTTTCCAACTCCATTAGGTTATTCTGAAAAGAACTAATGAAGATTTTTTTGAAGAAGATGGATTATGATTTTATATAAAATTGTATGACAACTTGTTTTCTTTAATTTGTTTTTCAAATACTTAGCATTATTTTTTCCTTTTGGGTAAATATTTGGTCATTTGCATTGTTTCTGGAAATCTAAATTCTTGATAATCTATGTTTTTATACTTTCTCAAAATCCTGTGGTTAAAATGAGAGAATTATAGGAAAAATAAAAAAAAATATGATTTGCCTATTAGAGTATTACATTTGATTAAATATTGTTGATTTTGTATTCAGTGAAATAACAACTAGGTAACTATTATCTAAAAGTAACAAATAAGTTCATAAAGATCAGTAATTAAAAATATAACAACAACAAAAAGCAATCTTTGCACCTAGACATAAGAGTTAGCATTTGAGCAAAAAAAAAAAAAAATAGCCAAAATTTAGTGTTAGAACGTACAGAAAAAAATCCTTCCTGCATAGTCGCATGGTTAATCAAATTAGGAGTCACAGTGTTAGTTGAACCTGAATTCAAATTTCCATTATTAGCCCAAAATGTAATACTAGTCGGAGGATAGATTTTACTCTAGTTACTTATTACAGCTATTTATTTTATTTTTAATGTATCCACCCATAGAAAATTTGTCAGTCTTGAGGGCGTATAATGTGCTGCAAATAATATTCTGTACACTATTTAAATTCCTAATGCAAGTCAAGCTCCAGCTCCAGTACACTGATGTGGATCCCATCAGTAAGAGAAAGAGTCATTTGGATTGGAAATAGTGATGGAAGGAGAAGAAAGCACAGACCAACAATCTTCTGGGAAAGACAAAGTCAGGATTCCCTAGAATTGTCAATATGAGGAGAAAATATTTTCATAGAATTATTGGAAAGGTTAAAGTCAGGGAGAACAAGAAATACTCACTTGAGACATCAGAGAAGGCAGAATGTAGGGTGAGTCCTATGCATTGGAAATAGAAGCTACAACAATACAAGTTAGGATATTCAAACCACTTACTCTAATTAACTGAATATTTTTGAGTGGGTCTAATACTATAAGACGCTTTTAAGTGTATCATTTCTTTAGAAAAATTCTTAATGAATTGATTGGAAAACCCCCAATACAGCTTTCTTATTTTAAAAATGTCGAGGGGAGGGGATGACATGAATATTAATCAATGGGAGATTCAGACAAGAGTTTATGTAGATAACATAAAAATAGAAATAAAGGAAACCAAAAACAAACTTTGATGAATATAGTGAAATCAATGTGTTTTAATGCAATTAGGAGTCGCAAGAAAAAGTTCAAGCAAAATACAATTCTTGCCATCAGTTCAATGACAACGTGGTAGAAAGAAAATTCCATAGGATTTGGAATCTAAAAGTTTGTGCTCCTCACTCAGCTCCATAATTAAAAGCCACCTGTGAGATTAGGCTGTCCCTCCAAAGTTGACTCCTCTTTCAAATAGCAATAAATTTAAATAAGACCGCAGACACAATAACACAAAGCCATGCAGATTAATCAAATACATGAAACAATGAATATTTAAAGTATTTCCTTTAAATATGTCAATTTTTGGTATAAATTTAGGGTACCCTTATACTTGAACTTTTGTCATCAGGTATTTGTTTTTTAAAATTAGCAAATATTGAGCCACAACACTAATGTTATAACTAAATCATTAAAAATTATAGTTGACCAGAGCCTTGAACTAGATATTCATTCTTTTGGTACATATAATAAATATTTTGTGATTATTAATACAAACTTAAACATTTTTCTATCAGAGTAAATCCAATGTATTATACTGTGATCATGATTATTCCTCTGTGGACTCTTTAAGTGTCTGGATTACAGGATAAAGGAGTTTTGTGTATTGTATGATCTGTTAATACAAAAACAAAAAAAAACACACACAGATCGCCACAATACCATTTACAACACTGCAGTGGAATTAATTTTGCTTTGGATAATTAAGATAATGAAAAGTTACAATGTTAAACACAACTAAACTTCTCTTAAAACTATCATTTCTGTTAGATGGACATGACTAAATTGATATTATTACCTATTGAAAGGACTCAGAGTTATAAAAAGAAAACTGGTTCTTGAAGAATTTAATAATATAGAATTATAATTTTATAATTTATGTTAAGCCACTTCCAAAATTATAACTTTAACAGTAGGCGGAATACTCCAAATATCTTGGGCTCAATATTGAATCACTAGGTTTGCAAAGGAGGAGAGAAAGAACAGCTTCTTGTGGAGCTGTAGGGATGGACTTCTGCTCGCATTTGTTTTTTATTTCACCTTTATAGCAACTCTCACAGCTAATAAGCGCCAGACAAAGATTCCATCCTAGGTCTCCCTCATGGTGCATGCACTTTTCACCATTTTTACTGCCTCTTTTTATACCAAAGCCTCATTCTGCAACTGACTCCCCCCATCCCCACACCACTAAAACAAAACAAAATGTGATCTTTGATGTATTTGGATGTTTTTAAGCCATTAAGACTAGAGAAATATTATGAAATATGTAGTAATCTGAAGTGGCTTCTACATTACATAGCTAGGAAAATAAACTTAAGAGAATTACTGATTATTTTTCCCACTATATCAAAATATAAGCCTCCAGATAGTTGAATTGGTCAAATGTTTTCTTGCCCTCTATTGATAAATTTCCTGATTGTTTTACTTCGAACTGGTCTGTCTTTTTTCATCAGGAAAATGAAAACATACACTCTACTTGGAGCATTCTTATTACTTCTACAAACATAAATTCGATATTTTCTATGTTTTATTTTGAGGAAGCATTATGTTTCACTTCTGAGACTCTGCATAAATCAGATTGTGATAATACATTCTATGCACCCATGCAGTAGGCAACAACTAAAAGAGTTATTACTGAGGGTTTTGTAACATATTTGACCTTGATATTTATCTCCGACCTCCTAAAATTTTCCACAAATGATCCGAAATATTCTCCTACCTGTGGAACAGAAAAGGCAGGTTTAGATACAACATGAATATGATTAATTTAAATTGTTTATATCCACTTACTCAACTGTTGATAAAACCCATGAGAGATGCCCCAAGGGGAATGTGCCACAATTATCTTCTGGTTCAAAATAGCAACGGTAATGATTTACTCAATAATAAAAAAGTGAATGGTGCTGGAATGATGTACTACATGTTGATATTTACTAAATAAAGTTATTTAGTTTCTGGTTTAAAATGATTCCTTAAGAAAAAAATATATGTTTCGACACTAAATAAGAAATCTTAAGATGTGAGACACACTTTTACATCATACTTCTGATGCTGGATTAGCACTAACTTCCCTGAGAACCAAAGTCCTTATCCTGGCAATATAAGTGATTTTATATTGCAAAAAGTCAGTAAATATGGAAAACTATAATAATGTAAAATGACAATACCTCTCTTGCAGAATGTAGCAGGTGGATTTATAGTCAATCAAATTCATTACAATTTTACTCTGTTCAAATTATCAAGTGTGTGGTTTAAATGCATAAAGTATATATTTTGAGGTCATTGGAAGATTATTACTTAAGATAATGAGAAAAGTCCAAAAAAGTCATAGAAACGTGGAGGAAACATTAGAAACTCAAAGCTCTGTGGGGCTTTATAAGTCACATAATTTTGTGAAGTCTGAATATAATTGAGAGCTTACTCGGATTACTTAAAAAATGTCTATTAATCGATAGATAGATATGCACACACAATAAACACATACACACTCCTAGGACCAAAATAGAGAAATTTAACATTGGTAGAAAAGGGAGGCCCAGTAGATTCTATTTTTTCTTTGATTTTCCAGGTGCTCCCCACCCCCACCCAGACTCAGTCAGAATGTCACAGGGACTGTAAGAGACTGAAATGGCGTTGTGGGTCACTGAGGATATCAGAAATATGCAGCATGTAGTGCCTTTGAAAAGTAGGGCTTAAACTAGAGGAAGAGAATGTTCAGAAGAATGTCAAATGAGTAGGACAGATACACTAGGAAGGATAGTTTCAAAAGGAGGGTGCTTCTGGAAGATGCAGAACTCAGAAAGTACTGTTATAGCAACACATAATGTCTAAAGTTCAGAGTCATTCTTTGGAAGGCGGGATCTGTTTAGATACAGGAAACTGCAGGTAGAAAGTACTCTTGAGTCAAGCTTAGCTCTGAGAGCTAAAGTGGCTGTACAGTCATATTTTAAAGCCATCATAAAAACATGAGAGTGATTTCTTGAACATGAAACTGGAAAAGCACCTTGATATATCTCCCACTTCGTATGTACCTCCTTCTGATAGTCAGAATACCCATCATATTTACACATTGAAGGGACAAAAAGATTACTATTGAACTCCATATAATGATATTTAAATTGCAAAAGGATCAAAATAACCAAATAATGTTCCAAATATTACTAAAATCAGAGCATGAAATCAGGCTGTAAAGCAATCAAATGCATGCCGTACTAAATGTATCTTAAAATTATATAAAACTAAAATTTTAAAAATGACTAAAGCTTCAAGAAAATGAAGTATGTCAGAAATTAGGTGAATGGATATAAGGAGAATGTGAAAAGATGATTCAGGGAACCCAAAATAACCAAAAAATAGAAGAAATAAAGAATAATTTAGTAAAATATAAGAGTGAGTACTTGCTATAGAAAGCATACTTAAAGAAAGAGAAGCCAGAGAGATATGGAGAAAAATTGATTTCAAGTAAAGAAAGAAAATTAAGATTTGATAGAAACTGATGCACCTAAAGAGACTAAATTACAATTTCCTAATGATAACAACATGACTCATACAAATATAAAATTAACACATAGCAATAATTTATAACCATCTCATTAATGGGTCTATCAGTAAAATGATAGACTGGTATAAAGAACTTTCAAGTAACAGGGGTTTATGTAGTGTATTAGAAAAGTGATAAAATATTATTTTGATTCCCTTTTAACTTTATTGAAAAAAATATACATAGAGAAAAGTACATACATTGTAAATGTACAGCTTAATGAATTTTTAAACTCAACATAACCCTATAAACAAGACCAAGACTAAGAAGTAGAACCTTGGCAACACCCAGAACCTCCCTTATTCTGTCTTCTCATCACCATCTCCTCTGTAAGGATCATACTATTCTGAAGCAAAGATTAATTTAGGTAATAGTCTTTTTTGTGTGTGTGTGATGGAGATCAGCTCCCAGCTAACATCCGTGCTAATCCTCCTCTTTTTGCTGAGGAAGACCAGCTCTGAGCTAACATCTATTGCCAATCCTCCTCCTTTTTTTCCCTTTTTCTCCCCAAAGCCCCAGTAGATAGTTGTATGTCATAGTTGCACATCTTTCTAGTTGCTGTATGTGGGACGCGGCCTCAGCATGGCCGGATAATCGGTGCGTCGGTGCGCGCCCGGGATCCAAACCTGGGCCGCCAGTATGGAAGCGCACACACTTAACCGCTAAGCCACCAGGCCGGCCCTAGGTAATAGTTTTTTTTAATAATAATTTTATTTATTTATTTATTTTTTCCCCCAAAGCCCCAGTAGATAGTTGTACGTCATAGCTGCACATCCTTCTAGTTGCTGTATGTGGGACACAGCCTCAGCACGGCTGGAGAAGCAGTGCATCGGTGCGTGCCCAGGATACGAACCGGGGCTGCCAGCAGCGGAGTACGCGCACTCAACCGCTAAGCCATGGCGCCGGCCCCTAGGTAATAGTTTTTTAAAGTCAGGGTTCTTGAATTTGATATAAATCCAGAAAATTTACCATTTGTAGGTACCAGTTAGTTACAAGAATTTTGATAGACACATAAAATTGTATAACCACAATCATATTATAGAACGCTTCTATCACCATAAAAAATGTCCCCTCTCATCACTTTGTAGTCAGTCACCTCCCTTTATCCCCCAGTTTTGACAACAGCAGATGTATCAGAGTGTTCTCCTCTGTTACAACTTTCCTTGTCCAGAATGTGATATAGGTGGAATCACATTGTATGCAACCTTTTGAGTTTGGCTTCTTTCACCGAGCAGGATGTGTTTGAGATCTATCTTTGTACTTGAATATATCAGTATCTGTTCCTACTAATTGATGAATAGTATTCCATTCAAAAGATGTACCCTAGTTAGTGTATCCACTCAATAGCTGATGGACATTAGGATTTTTCCAGTTTCAGAACGTAGTGAGAAGAGCCGTTATAAATATTGGCATACAAGGCTTGGCATAGACATATGCTATATTTTCTCTAGGTAAATTACACAGACGGAGATTGCTGGGTGAACGACACAGTTTTGTTTTCCTACCAGCAATGGATGAGAGATCTAGTTGTTCTGCATTGCTGTGAGCACTTTGCATTGTCATTTATCACTATACTTTTAAAAGTCTAGTCATTCTGATAGATGTATGGAAGCACCATGTGGTTTTAAGTTGTATGTCCCTAATAGCAAATGGTGCTGATCATTTCTTTTTCATGTGCTTAGTTGCCATTTGTGTATCTTCTCTGGTGAAGTGTCTGTTCCAGTTTATGCCCATTTTTTATTGTTTATCCTTCCTTTTGTTTTTAAATTGTTGAGTTTTCAGAGTTCTCTATATATTCTGGATTCATGTTATATATTGAAGAGCTGTTTATCAAATATTTTGTATGTCTGTGGTTTGCTCATGCTCTCAACAGTGTCTTTTACAAAGCAGATGTTAATTGTGATGAACTAAAATTTGTCAGTTTTTTCTTCTATGGTTCATGCGTTTTGTGTTTTATACAAAAATTTGTGACTAACCCACAGTCACACGTATGTTGTCCTATTTTTTCTCCAGAAATTTTATAGCATTAGGTTGTATTAATGTCTAAGATTAATTTTGAGACAACTTTTAAATGTGATGTAAAGAATGAGTCAGTGTTTCTTTTTTTGTGGTATAAGACTATTCTACATATTCACTGCCACCTGAAAAAAGAAAGACTATCTTTTCTCCATAGATTCTCCTTAGCAACTTTGTCAAAATTCAATTGACTATATTGTTTGAATGAATTGCTGAACACTCTATTCTGTTTCATTGATCTACATGTGTATCTTTGCACCGATGCCACACTCTCTTAATTATTTTAGTTGTGTGGTAGATCTTGAATTCAGATTATCTGAGTCCTACTTTATCCTTCGTTTTCAAAATTGCTTTGACTAACTTAATTCTGTTGCCATTTTTATAAATTTTAGAATTACATTGTCCGTTTCTGCAAAAAAATGCTTGTTTAATTTTAATTAGGATTGCATTGGATATATAGATCATTAAAGACTGCAGTTAATTAATAGATCCTTTATTCACAATTATGCTTCCTATCAGTATCATTTTTCTTTCTTTCCTTTTTTTCCTCTTTCTTTCTTTTAAAATTTAGATTCCAGAGTGACGTCAGCGTCATGGCGGAGTGAGCTTTCCTGTGAACTCTTCCCCTAACAAGATACAACAAAAGGAACAGTTGCAGACCAATAACGGAACCCTAGACAGTGAAAAGCTAGATCGGAAAGATCCACACTGCTGCACATGTGAGAGTGGAGCCTGCTGGGCCCCGGAGGAATTGGAGAGAGGTAAGGAGAACTCCTCTCCCTCCCCATCAGATCAGTGATCCCGGTCTGTATAGCTCCCAGAGAGGGGGGAGGGGCGGCCCTCAGCGCTGAAACCTTAGCTCTTCTGGCTCTCTCAGCCAGTGGGAAATGCCCGCAGAGAGGGCTCAGAAGAGCCACAGGGCTACCATCAACATCTGAGCACCACAGAGAGTGGATAAAGAGGGGCAAACGAGAAGCCCCCCACATCAGGAACCCAGAGGGCAAAAGAGAGAGCTCCCCCCTCCCCGCAAACCGGACCCTGCAGCTCAACTGACCAGACCAGACCAAATGATCCCCGGCAGACCAGACCAAGCAATCAGCGGCAGACCAGATCAAACGACCTGACCGGTGGATTGCAGTGGAGGAAAAAAAAACTGGATCGCAGCACAAAAGCCAGGGCAGAGTGCAGCGGACTTAGACTACGCAGCCCTTTACCACCACACAGTGGCG
>JABWHU010001754.1:0-77007 GCA_014189135.1 Dicerorhinus sumatrensis harrissoni | reverse complement strand
GTCACCCCAAAAATATTAGTCAATTTCCTGTCAGAGAATAAAGCCATTTCATTCCTTGGCTGTGCAGCACAGATGTTTCTCCTTGTTACTTTTGGGACCATGGAATGCTTTCTCTTGGCCGCAATGGCATATGATCGCTATGTAGCAATCTACAACCCTCTGCTGTATTCAGTTAGCATGTCACCCAGAGTCTATGTGCCACTCATCACTGTTTCCTATGTTGGTGGCATTTTGCATGCTTCTGTACATACAGGAGCCACATTTAGTCTATCTTTCTGTGCGTCTAATGAAATTAGACATGTTTTTTGTGACATCCCTCCTCTCCTTGCTATTTCTTGTTCTGACACTCATGCAAACCAGCTTCTACTCTTCTACTTTGTGGGCTCTATTGAGATAGTCACTATCCTGATTGTCCTGATCTCTTATGGTTTTATTCTTGTGACGATTCTGAAGATTCATTCTGTTGAAGGGAGACAAAAAGTCTTTTCTACATGTGGCTCTCACCTGACTGGAGTGTCAATTTATCATGGAACAATCCTCTTCATGTATGTGAGACCAAGTTCCAGCTACTCTTTGGACCATGACATGATAGTGTCAACATTTTACAGCATTGTGATCCCCATGCTGAATCCCATCATCTACAGTTTAAGAAACAAAGATGTAAAAGAGGCAATGAAAAGAATGTTTGGTAAAAATGGGTGTATCAATAAAGTATATTTTTCACACTAACCATTAAATTGAAACAAATTAATAGTAATGCTCATTGTCTCAATATCAATATGATAAAAATGTTTCATTTAGTTTATTAGTGTCTTTCTATTCTTCTTAGACATTTTTAGGTAAAGATCATAGTCACACCTCCACCTGTGCAGTTTTCACACATGCAGAAAAACTGTCATCCATTTACTTCTTACTTAATTCAGTCTGAGATATATGTATACACACACATACATATACACACATATGTGCATATATGTACATATAGGCTGATACTGATTGAGTTATTTTGTTAGGGCTGCCATAACAATTTACCGCAGACTGGTGGTTTAAACAACAGAAATGTATTTCTCACTATTCTAAAGTCTAGGAGTCTGAGATCAAGGTGAAAACAGGGTTGGTTTCTTCTGAGGCCTTTCTCCTTGCCTTGTAGATGGCAGTCTTCTCTCTCTGTCTTCACATCATCATTCCTCTGTGTGTTTCTCTTCCTAATTCCTCTTCTTATAAGGACACCAGTCATATTGGATTAGGGTCCACCCTAAAAGATTTTATCTTAAGTTAATTATCTCCACAAAGACCCACAAAAAATGTATTGCCAAATACATTCACATTCTGAGGTACAGGATTTTAATATGTCAACATATAATATCTGTATATATTATATGTATATTTACACATGCACAGTCACATATGTACACAATCTTTACTTTAAAATGTTAGTATTAACTTTCATCTCATATGACTCAAATCGAATAGATTTCTATAGTTGCAATTATTAGTAACTTTATAATTATACCTGACTAGTTTGAGCAAATACCTAAACAATAGCAAACCACAGGTCACATATTAGCATACCACTTTCCATGGAATCATTGGTTTGGACTCCAGTTCGAAGCTCTCTGCTCCATCCAATGGATCAATGGATTGGCACCAATCTAACCACACCTTGTTGTTTAGAGATACAGAGAATGTGTTCAAATTCCTGGTGTCATTACCATGCTTTCTGTGAGGGTGCATTTCTCTCTTGTTTATTATTTCATCCAGAGCATGGACATTAAACTCATTCTTTCCTCGTAGTATACAGAGACTAGGCATTAGTAATTATCAAGATTGTATTTACACTAAAAAATGACAAAAGACCAGCACAATTCATATAATAAGGTACAATTGGCTGGCAGATTGGGCTTTTCCCACAACTAAGCCCAAGCCCTCTTTCTGGGTTTCCCTAGAGGGCTGGTCCTGACTCAGCTTGGGATCTGTTTTCCTTTGACCCTTACCCGTCTGTGATGCCCTTGCAGAAGCCACCTCTGCTCAGTGTCCAGGCCCAAGAACCAAGGTACAGAAGAGAATCTCTACTGTGCTCGTGTTTAGCCTGGCTTCCAGCAGACCTCACTTTCATTGCAAAGATATGTCTCCTTCAAAGTTAATTATATGTTGTTGTGTTTTTCCCTCCTTCCTTTCATTATCATTAATATTTTTTGAGTGTAAAATCCCTTTAGTTGCAGTAGGACAATCTCCTCAAAACATAATGTAAGGATATTTCCTTAAAATGGGATTATTAAATTTAAATAAGACCTCAACAATACAAATATAGAGCATTTCATACACAATATATTACTTTCACATTTTTTCTGAATTTCTTTTTTCCTATTTGGAAGACTCTCCACACTGCTATTCACATCATTCTTTCCATTTAATGCCTCTTCATAGCGAGGATCTCATTGACTACATTATGATAATTGCCATTTACCTATTTTGCATCTCCTCCTATTTCTTCTTTCTTAAACGCATCCATTGCAAGTATCATTATTTCCTATAATACACACTTTAATTTATACTTGATTTATTGTCTAATCTATTTTCCAAAGTTTAGTATAACATCTGACATATGTTAGCTGCTCAATAAATATTCTCTAAATTAATGAATATTTTAGGTAAGAAACCATCAAAAGCATTTTACTTAATTCAATTAAGAAGCATGTGAAACAGAGTTGGCTTTTTACATAAACATTAGTTATTGTTTAGATTTTCTAGTTTATTTTTTTCCCTTTTAATTTTTTCCTCTTCTTTCTATTGGTCTATTTACTATTCTTTTCTAGCTTTCTGAATTGGATATGGAGTTTCCAATGAACAGTGTGTCCGAGGCATCCCACATATTTTGTCATACTTTCATTATCAATATTTCTGATTCTATTCTTATTTCTCTTTGACCTAGGAGTGGTTTAATAAGTTATTTTTAAATGCTTAAATGAAATAGTTTGAGAGTTTTTAAAAATGTGTTATTGGTTGTTAAACAGAATGTGATTTTTAAATTGTCTTTATTCAGATTTAGTTTTCACTAACACAGAAGTTTTCATAAATACTGCACATACACTTGAAAAGAGAGATAATTTTCTCTTATTTGTGGTCTAAGTTTGATACTTACTTGGCTATAAAAATAATCTTATCGAGTGTATAGTTTAATTATTTTATCCTATTTAATGTTTTCTTTTTGAAAATGTTTAACAAATGTGTGATGGGTTTTTCTAATGTTTTAATGCTTCTGTCTATTTCTGTCTTTGCTTCTCTATGAGAAGTTTCCTAATTTGAGATATTTGTTGCTACAGTACTACTTGCATAGATAACACTCACTGCTAAGCCTTCATTGTGAATTACAATATATTATTGTAAAATATCCTTGTTTTGCTTCATTCCATATTTCCTAATATTAAAATTACAAGCAATGCCTTCTTTTCATGTATATTGCCTAAATGTCTATGTGCCCATATTTTTATTTTTACCTTTCTGAAATACTTTGTAATACATTTGACTTTCATGAAGTTGTACTCAAAGCCTTTTCCTTTAAAAGGTATGTTAGGTGCATTTAAAATTATTGCTCATCATATATTTAGTCTTGGCTTTGTCATGATATTCATGTTACAAATATGTGTCGTACACACACACAGACTTATACAGGCATATATACACACAGTCACACACACACACAATGAGAAGTCTTTCCCCTTTGTGGTCTGTCTTCATTACTCTGTGTCGTCATTATTTTAGAGTATTTTTGTTTTTTGTGAATGTATTCAGTTTTATAAATTCCCCTAATATTATTCCTGTTGTCTCTTCTTTTTTACATACAACCTATCGATTTCCTACTATGAGAAATATTGATGTTAAAAATGAACAGTTGAAGTTCATTTGACCACTTTCAATCCTGTGTTCATATTTGTCTTTGTTGAGTTTCCTCATTACTCTTTTATCTTGGCATGAAGTATTGCTATTGAAAAATGTGATGTTAATCTCTTTTGCTAGTCCTTAAAAGTAACAATGTCTTTTGGTCCAGATTCTGTATAGGAAACATTAACTTTAATATATATATGTAATTTAGTACTGATCATTTCTTGGTGACTTAACTAGAAAGCATTGTATCCTTTCAATTGGAAGTTTCAAATTTTTTTCATTTCAGGAAAAAAAATTCCTGATTATAGCTTGTGTTGTTTGTTTCTGTTTCTTTGACTTCATTTCTTTTTTTGACACTTCAAACTATATGCATGTTCTGTCTTCTTTGCCTATATATTCTTCCTATCTTCTATTTCCCTTCCTGTATTTTTATAGAATCTATTCACTTTTAGTTTTTGAGTTTCACATGAGCTTTTTTTACTTAATGCAAATAATATTTAGAGATACCTAAGGGCTATGATATAATTATTAGTATGTTTAAAGAGATGTGCATTTTCATCACTCCCAAAAGAAATCTTGTAGCAGCTAGTAGTCATTCTCGTTCTCCCAGCCCCAAACCGTGGAACCACTACTCTACTGTCTGTCTCTATAGATTTGCCTATTCTGGATTGCATATAAATCTTATCATATGATATGTGGTCTTTTGTGACTTCTTTCCTTAGAATAAAATTTTTAAGGTTCATCGATGTTGCAGCCTCTATCAGTACTTCATTTCTTTTTATGTTTTGCCAAAAAATATCGATTGCACAGATATGCTATATCTTTCATTCATTCAGCAATTGATAGAAATTTCTCTTGTTTCCGCTCTTTGCCTATCATTCTTAATGATTATGAACATTTTCATACAAGTGTTTAAGTGGACAAATGCTTTCAATTGTCTTGGGTAGATACTGAAGACTAGGCTCAGGACCAGATGGTCTCACTGGAGCATTCCACCAAACATTTAAAGAAGAGTCAAAACCACTCCTTCACAAATTCTTCCAGGAAATAGAAGAGGAAACACTTTCAACTCATTCTATGCCATCAGTATTACTCTGATGTCAAAACCAAAGACATCAGAAGAAAAAAATGTAAATAGAATAATAACTCTTTTGGATATAGGTGTAAAAATCCTCAAGAAAATGCTGGCAAATCAAGTTTAGCAATATAGGAAAAGAGTATTCAGGATTCTACTCAGTCTTATCTTCCTTCAAGATTAATCTTCATTTTTACAGTGATTTTTTCCCCAAATTTTTCCTGAACACACTCCACTGTTTTTATGAACTCTCATTTTTTATACATATATTTGCTAACTTTGTCTATATTTAATATATGATATGCTATTATTAATATATTTTAGATTTTTCTTACTTTGCGTGTATGTATGAGTACATGTATGTGTGTGTCTATATTTCCCTTGTGGTATATTTTTCTTGTGCATTTTTATCTGTCATTGTAGTAATTAGAACATATTTTTCTTTTATTCACATGATATGTTTTAAATGGGTGAGACTTGTTTGCAACCTTTCTCTCCCTCGTGTTGCAATGAAATAAATTTACAATACACTTGGGAAGATTTGTGTGTGGTGTTAGGGTTGTTCTAGTGCATCTTTCATAGCTTTACACCCAGAGTGCTTCCATCTCTGTTGTCAACATAATTGGTTGTTGTTGTTTTTGTGGTTGTTGTTTCTATATTCTTTTATTATCTTCCACATTCTGAAATCTATCTCCTCTGGAACATACACCAGTCCTCAACATTCTTTTTTCCATGTACAAATTGTACATGCTAGTACTAGTTGTAGTCTATTCCCAGCAACCTTATGGGTCTCAGTCCTAGAAAGGAGTTGTAGAGGTGTTTGATCTCCTTCTTTACACTTCCTAATCACCACTCCATGATGTGATGTTTTTTCTACACAAGTATACTACTATTATCACAGTTGAAAAAAAATAGAATTTATTATTTTATTATATTAAAGAAAGCATTAAATAAAATACCAGAAGCCATTGAAAGGTGTATGTTGCTGGCAGACATTCTCTAGGGCTGCTGATGGAAGATAGTGAGATTTTGGCAATACCAGCTAAACCTTCTCAAACATAGTGGTACAGTCCGATTTGCAGAAAAAGGAACTCAGTAAAGGAGAGAAAAATTTATCAGTTGATGGAATGGTGTCAGGCAGAGAATCTGTGCGACTTGGGGTACAGGCTATCCTGGTGTAACAAAGGGATTCAGAAACAGAGTTTCTCAACAAAGATGAAAGTAGCCTTGGGTATAACTGTGCAGAGCTTAGTTGCCTAGAGTTTGTGGGTGGCTCTTTTTCATGAGATAATCCTGGGAGCAAGCTGCGTTGTTGCTCTGTTGTCTGTCTCTCAGAGGTCATCCAATTCTGCATGCTTAGAGAGGGTTCGTCCAGCAGTCTATCAATATTCTGGTCTGAGGGAAAGGTGAGATTTTTCACATTAGAACAACAGTTCCCCAATTTTCGTTCATATAAATTTTGGGGGGGAATAATTCCATTTATTAATAAACATTATACTATTCAGACTATGCATTTCTTTTGAAATGAGCATCTTTAATAAACTGTACTTTTTATCAATTATTTAATTTATTAGCAAAAGATTGGTTATAATATTTCTTACTTTCATTTCAAAATTTGTGAAGCCCATAGTGATATACCTTCTTTTATTCTTGATACTGGTAATATGTGTCTTGTCTCTTTTCAGTGTGGTGGCCCTAAGGATCGTAATGTGCATGTTTAATTTATCATTAAATTAAACCTTAAATGATATACACCACAACTTATAATGTAAGAACCCTTAGAGTAATAGAGATAGAATTCTTCTTTCTGAATCTTGGTGCTATTTTGTGATCGATTTTACTTTTATGTATTGTTTAAACCTACAATCATCAATATAGTTTTGCTTTAGTCATTTATTTGTTGAAGTAATTAAAATTAAAACCCTAATATATGTTATATTGACCTTCATTATTATATTTTTGTATTTTTTCATCTTTCTGTGGAGGCCATGTTTCCTTCTGTTGTCATAAGCCTTCTACCTGGAAAATTGTTGCAGTACAAACCTGCTGGCTATAAGTTGTAAGTAATTTCCATCTCAAGTGCCATATAAATGACCTCAAATCTTCTGTGTCTTCTTTGAAAGAGATTCTTATCTCCTGTAGCTGCAGAGATGAGATTGCCTAGTACAAAACCCAACATCTCACCCTGCAAGTGGCTCATTTATGACACAAATTGAATTCTCAACCTTGGAGTGTGTCTACTGTTAAAGTGATGACAATGATCAGGAAAAATGGGATCATGAAAATTTTAGTGGGGATGTATGGAAAGAGTGTGATAAAGCAGGGAGCATTGATCTTCTAAATTCTGATTTCTACTTTACCAATAGAAGTAGCTTATCATTCTCATCTGAGGGGATTAACCCTGCATTGCCTGAGGAAACAGTAGTAGCTTCCCCTGAGTCAGCTGTCATGCAATACAGTGCTGAAACTCATCAGGACACACCCTTATCTGCCCTCTTCACTCCTAGACCTATAACTAGACTCCTACTTCCAGCAGGCCCCTAAAGGTGAGGAACAAAGTATGACCAATGAGGAGGTGCACTGCACTCCAAAAGAATTACTTGAATTTTTAATTTATACAAGCAGAAAATCTGGGGAAGATGTGTAGGAATGGATACTAATGGTGTGGGGTAATGGTGGAAGGGACATAAAGTTGAATCAGGCCAAATTTATTCATATGGGCCTACTAAACAGAGATTCTGCATTTCATGCTGTCCTGTAAACATGGACATAATAAAATACACTATAAAAGCATAACCTTATGAAAGAATTTATAATCCTATAATACAGATCATCATACTTTTTATAAATTTTAAAATGCTACATTTCTAAGTGATGTGAGAAATAAATTTAAGCTCTTTGAGCGTTTAATAGGGAAGATAAGATATGAATGCATGAATAGCAAGTCTTGACAGAAGAGATGGGACAGTATAAAAATAACTGTAGTATTCTGTGTAATAGAACAACAGAATGTTAGAGAAATGGCAGAGAAAAAGGTCAAACATTTTGATATTGTAATAGGGTCTTTTTTGGGGGATCCCATGAGAATCTATAGACTAGCACCTGGCTATGTATATAAGAATATCTTGGAAAAATTGTAGAAAATACACGGATGCCTAGGTTCCAGGCTCAGAAATTATCAATTAGGTAGGGAATGTTGGTTATGGAATCTGACTGTAAATAAAAAGAGAAAAAAAGACAATACTGGCAGGTTGCCCAAATGGGAAAAATTGACCTATTGGTGAACTCAATCCTAGACTGATCTATGGATTCAATGCAACCTCAATTAAAATTAAACAAGAATTTTTGCAGAAATTTACGCTCTAATTTCACAATTTATATGAAAAAAGCAAAGAATTTCAAAAAAAGCAGTTTTGAAAAAGAAGAATAAAGTTGGAATAGTCACATATCTGATTTCAGGACTCATCATAAAGCTAAAACAATCAGTGAGATATTGGTAAAAAGATAAACACCTATATCAAGGGAACAGACTAGAGTCTTCAGAAATAGAGTCACACATAGTCAATCGGTTTTTGACAAATTGCTAAGAAAAATCCATAGGGGAAGAATAGTATTTCTAAAAAATGATGTTTAATATGTAGAATAACCTTATGCCATGAAAAAAGAAACCTTGACTCATTGTTTTCACTATATATAAAACTTTTCTCAAAATATATGTCCTAATACCACAACATTTGTAGAGAAAACATAGGGTATTTATGTGGCCACGGTTTAGTCACAAATTTTTAGATAAATCTCAAAATACATGAACCATAGGAGAAAAAAGTGATAATTTATACTTCATCACAACTAAAATCTTCTGCTCTGAGGAAGACATTGTTGAGAGAATAAACAAACAAATCACAGACTTGTACAACATATTTGCTAAATAGCTATCCGATAAAGAACATGTAGCCAGAATATATAAGGAAGTCTACAACAAAATGAAAGCAAAAGAATAGAAAAGGAGCATGAACTTGAACAAACATTTCACCACAGAAGTTACACAGATGGTAGCTAAGCACATGGAAAAGTGTTAAACACCATCTGATGTTAGGGAAAGAAATGCAATTAAAAATAACAACGTGATCCCATACACCTATCAGAATGAGTAAATTTTAAAAGTACAACAATAACTGACAATACAAAGTGCTCGTGAGGATGCAGAGAAACTGGAACTCTCCTCCATTGCTGGTAGGAATGCAAATGGCGCAGACACCTTAGAAAACAGTGACAGCTCCTTATGAAGTGAAACATACCCTGACTATGTTACTCTGCAATCTGACTCTGTTCTTTACCCAAGAAAAATGAAAAGATAGATGTACACAAAGACCTAGATTCCAATTTTTATAGTAGCTATATTCACTCTTTTCCCAAAGTGAAAACAATCCAAATGTCCATCAACTGAAGAATGGATAAACTGACTCTGTTACATCCACAGAATGAAACACTGGTCAGCACTTAATAGGAATAATACTGTTGATATATTCAAGTACCTGGAAGGATCTCAAATATATTGTGCTAAGGGGGGGAAGCCAAATTCAACAGGTTACAGATGATGTGATTCCACTTAAATCACACTCTGAACAAAACAAAAATATAAAAGTGGAGAACACATCTGTGGTTGCCAGAACTTCACATTCAAGGCAAATGATTGACTACAAAGTAGTGTGATGGAACTTCTTAGAAAGAGGAAAATGTTCTATAACTTGATTACAGTTATACAATTGTGTGGGTTTGACAAAATTCATTGAACTGGCACCTAAAAATGGTGGATTCTTATTAATTCATATTAAAACATAATAACTCTAACTCTAAAAACTAGCTATTACATCAATTAGTCTTTGCTTCAGAATGAAGATTTCTGTTGTACAAGAGATGGCCATGAGAAGACATATAAGGGAGGCATCTAGGGTGTTGGCTATATTTTACTTCTTAGGCTTGGTCTTATTCATAGGGTTATGTTCAGACTCTGAAAATTCATCAAGCTGCACACTTATGATGTAAGCATTTTTCTATATGTATGTTTTCTTCAATAAAAATTAAAAAGGAAAAAATACCTTATTTTGTTGTACATTTC
The DNA here is from genome assembly GCA_014189135.1 of Dicerorhinus sumatrensis harrissoni. NCBI lineage: Eukaryota > Metazoa > Chordata > Mammalia > Perissodactyla > Rhinocerotidae > Dicerorhinus > Dicerorhinus sumatrensis. Next base: position 66,928 of record JABWHU010001754.1, on the reverse strand, counting down.
CTAGTAAACTCAATGAGCCCCTGATGCTTAAATGCTTTTTGAATGTCTTGTCTTCTTACTGACTCTCCTATTATTGAGAAAGTTAATAAATTTTTGCATTCATCATTTTATGTTATTAGTCATGTTTTTTTAACATTTTGAAAATGATAGTTTAGCATTTATCTGTCAGTTTCTCAAACTCTTTGTTATTTTTCTCTATTTCAAATTGAAATATCTTCATATCTCTCTTTTCTATCTTGTCTTCCCTTAAATGTGCCTTCAACAATTACCACTCACCCTTATATTCCAAAAAGTTATTTTTTATTTATGATTTTTTGTTTTATTTCTAGTTAATTTCTGTATTCTCTTAGTCATGTTTTCAAATCCTTCTAATGTCTAGCCATTTCATTTCTAATATACTAATATACTTTATGATTTTGATAAAACTTTATTCTTTTAAATTATCTTTAATACTGAGATACTAAATTACCATATTAGCTTACTTGCTATATGTCCTTAGTATATGATTTTAGTAACTTTTGGAGCATTGTTCAGTTATTTTTATTTATTTGCAAGTTACTATTAGAATACATTAATCCTTTTATCCAACCCCCCCATGTTTAAATGTGATGGGCATTCTGACTATCATAAAAAGGTCTATATGTAGGTTGGAGATAGGTCAAGGTACCTTTTCCAGTTTCATGGTCAAGGAATCACATGCATGTTTGCATAGCCTTAAAATATTGTCTTATATAACTGCTTAGACTCGCCAAGCTAAGCCTAACTCATTAGCACTTCTATCTGAGTTCCTTGAATCCCATAACTAGATAGAACTTACATTCAAAAGTGGTACTCTATACTTTAGACATTATATGTTGCTGTAACAGTACTTTCTGAGATGTATATCTTCCAGAAACCCCCTTTCTTATTTTAAAATTTCCTTCTCAGTGTTTCTGCCTTCTTCATTGATATTTGTCTCTTAGCATTTTCTTTCTGAAGGTGAAGCCCTGTCCTTTTGGAAGGGAGAATGTACTGCCCCTTTCTGAGATCTTCAGTGACCTGGAGCAACAACCATTTTGGTCCCCTACAGTTTGTTTGTGAAGCCCTCATTGAGTATGGGTGTGTGCGTGAGGGGGTGCAATTCACTTGCTACTTGGAACATATGAGGGCTTTCCACCTTCCCAGCTTGAGTGGGCTGAGATTCCCACTCTGTAAATAGTCCTCTCCTTGTAGTAGTGCATTTTTAAAATTTCTAGGTCCCAAGGGTGGTAGATCCTTTTAATACTTCCCTTTCCATGTACATCCTGTGCTTGGCAAGAAAGTGTTGATTCCAACAGAATTCTGCTGCTTTTGGGTGCCTTGATGCTTTAAAAATTTTTACTTTGGAGTTAGTAGAGGTATTCTGTGATATAAATTTGTCAAAGTAGGCATCTATTTATTTTTCTTTTTCTTTTTTCTTTGCTCATTTTTAATTTGTTTGTGTGTTTTATATTTAGAAAATGTTTTGGGGGAAATTCTGGGTTTATTAATGAGAATTGTCTATAATTTTCTTCTGCTTGCCTTGTCAGTTTTACTCAATTTTCTTTTTTTAAAAACTTTATTTTCTTTAGACTAGTTTCAAGTTCACAGCAAAATTAAGAATAAGGTACAGAGGTTTCCCATATTACCTATACCCCCACACATGCATAGCCTTCCTCATTATTAATATCCCAAACCAGAGTGGTATATATAATTTTTAAATTGATACACTTACATTGACACATCTTAATCACTCAAAGTCCATAGTTTACTTCATGGTTCACTCTTTGTATTGTAGTCTATGAGTTTGGAAAAATATATAATGACATGAATCCATCATTATAGTATTATGGAGAATATTTTTATCACCCTAAATATCCTCTGTGTTCTACCTCTTCATCCTCTCGCCCCCAAAACTGCTGGCAATTAGTGACCATTCTACTGTCTCCACAGTTTTGCCTTTTCCAGAATGTCATGTAGTTGGAATCACACTGTAAGTAGACTTCTCAGATTGGCTTCTTTCACTTAGTAATATGCATTTAAATTTCCTCAATGTCTTTTCATGGCTCGATAGCTCCTTATTTTAGCACTGCATAATAAGCCATTGTCTGGATGTACTATAGTTTATTTACCCTTTCACCTACTGAAGGATATCTGGTTGCTTCCAAATTTGGCAATTATGAATAAAGCTGCTATAAACATCCATGTGCAGGTTTTGTGTGGACATAAGTTTTCAGTTCCTTTGGGTAAATAACCAAAGAATGTGATTGCTGGATCATATATTAAGCGTATATTTTGTTTTGTAATTCTTTCTTCCCTTCTTTTTTATCATTGCTGTCATTCATTTCATTTATATATAAGCATATGTAAGCATATATATGCATAAGATACACACACAAGCATATGTAATCAAATATTTTGTTCTTCTACTCTTTATTTAACTCCATTGTCTTCTTACTTCAATAGTTTCTGAGAAGTTGGATGAAATTCTTATCTTTGTTCCTTTATAAGTGAGTTATTTCTTTTCCTGTAGCTTTTTTCAGGATTTTTTCTTCATCCTTTATTTTCTGTAGTTTGAAAGTGATATGCCTACGTATAATTATTTTTGGCATTTATCTGCTTGGTGTTTTCCTATCTCTGGACCGTTATCCATGGTTTGGTGTCTGACACTAGTTTTGGGAAATTTTCAGTCGTTATTGTTTCAAATATTTGTTCTTTCCTTTTTCCACAGTCCTTGGATATTCTGTTATGATTTTTTTCAATTTTTATTCTCTTTCTTTTCGGTTTTTGAATTTTCTATTGATATATCCTCAAGTTCAGAGAGTCTTTCCTCTGCCATGTCTAGTCTACTAGTAAGTCCATTAAAGGCATTCTCCTTACAGTTACAATGTTTTTGACTTCTGTCAATTCTTTTTGGTTCTTTCTTATGATTTCCATCTCTCTGCTTACATTGCCCATCTGTTCTTGCATGTTTTCTGCTTTATTCATTAGAATCCTCAGCATATTAATCACAGTTGTCTTAAATCCCCACTCTGATATTTAATTCCAACATCCCTGCCATGTCTGATTCTGAAATTTCCTCTTTGTCTTCAAACTAAACTTCATTTTGCCTTTTAGTATGAACTGTCATTCTTTCTGAATAGACAGACAAGATGTCCTGGATAAATGGAACTGCTGTAAATAGACCTGTAGTAATTATGTGGTGAGGTGCGGGAGTTAGAGAAGTGTTCTACAGTCTTATGACATGTCTCAGTCTTTTAGGAAGCCTATGCTTCTGAGCTGTGAACTCCACAAGTGCGTCTTAGTATTTTTCTTCCCCCTTGGGTGGACTGGATGGCTAGAGTGAGCTGGAGTTGAATATTTTTCTCCTCCCAGTGTAGTTAGGCTCTAATAATACCCCATCCAGGTAGGTTCTGGTTTACCAGTTTCTCCTGGAGGAAAGCTTTGTTAAGAACAGAATGTTCTGCATATTTTCAATGATTCCTTTTGCCTCCCCATGCTGGAAGCATAAGGAAATTTTCTCTGATATTTTCTGTGGGAACCTGGTCAAGCTCCTGACGGGAAATCTCACAATATTTGGCGGGGCTCTGCTATGACTAGATCCCCCTCAAATTTTTAACTCTCATGGTTGTCCACACGGAGACTCCAGCAATATGTTACATTTGAGGTTTACGTCCCAGGCACCAGTTCCCATGGTGTTTTCTGCTCCTGAGTCTCTGCTCAGATAAGCCTGACTCCCTGTATTGACCTGTCTGTCTGTCCAATTCAATGATGCTGTTTTAAGACTCCAAAACAAGTTGTTGATTTTTCAGTCTGTTGAGATTTCTTCTTCTTGATAAGACAGAGTGGCATCTTCCAAGCTCCTTACCTATCGAACTGGAAACTGGACGTCTCCAATTTTCATTTTAGGTTTTCTTTCTTTTGTTCTCTTTTTCACAGTAGAGGGTTTACTCAAATGTCAACTGGTGTTACATCACTTCATTCAGATTTGCTCCCATCATCACATCATCATAGAGATGTACACTGTACCACCTGTAGATGTGTCCAGTCCTCCCCACAGCATCATCTTTATCCCCTTTCTCAGCTTTGCTTCTCTTCTTTGTGTTTCTAGTCCCTGGCATTATTTTTCTGTTTCTCCTCAACATAGTAGGCCCTCAAAAGTATTTTCCTACAGATAAATGAATAATTATCAAATCATTTTACTACTCCAGTGTTCAATTTGCTTATCTGTAAAGTGAGAAATTGTTGACTAGATCTATTGTTTCTAACCCAACTGCTCCTCAGGAGCATCTGGAGAGCTGAAGAAAAGTAAACATTCTGATAGGCTTCCTTTGTCTGTCGATGTTAAATTTCTGTATTCAGATCCTAGGCATGTGTGTATGTACTTGTGTATAGATATAGATATATAGATATGACTGTGTCTTACAAATATGCTCTATATTAGTATTCAGGGAGCATAATCTCTCATGATGTTTGAAGTCTTACAGAGCCTTAAATGTTTTATGCCTCCTACTCCACATGCTTATGGCATTTTGTATTTTTTTTATCACTTGAATAATAACCATTTCAATCAATTCAAAATTTATATATTTTTCACTTTAATCACAGCACTTTATAATTTGAACAGATAGAAGTATAATTATAAATCCATGTGCTGTATGCTGCAAGAAATATAATGTAATTTTACATATTATACTTTACCGTGTATACTGACTTGTTGAAATATACATAAGTTATATTGCCAGGATGAAGACCTGAGCCTCAGAGAAGTGAAGTGCTAATCCAGTGTCAGAGATATGATACAAGATTATGTCCCATGTTTTAGGTGTACTTATCTAGTGTTAAATATATATATATAAAACCACTTTATTGAGGTATAATTAACATGTAAGAGAGATACCTCATATAAGTGGACTTCTGCAGTATTTGTCTTTCTGTGATTGGCTTGTTTCATTTAGCATAATGCTATACAGGTTCTTCCATATTGTAGCATATGGTAAGGTTTCCTTCTTGTTTAAGGCTGAATAATAATCCATTTATGTATTTATCAATATATATATATGTATATATATATATAGTTTTTTGAATAGCCATTCTAACATATGTGAAATGATATTAAATTCTGGTTTTGATTTGTATTTTCTCAAGTGTCTATACTACCCAAAGGAGTCTAAAGACTCAATACAATCATTATCAAAAAACCAATGATATTTTTTTACAGAAATAGAAAAATCCATGTGATACCACAAAAGACCCCAAATATCCAAAGAAATGTTGAGTAAGAAGAACAAAGCTGGAGTCATCACACTACCTGATTTCAAAATCTGTTACAAAGCTATAGTAAGTGAACATATGGTTATTGGCATAAAAACAGATGTAGAGACAAATGGAACAGAACAAAGAGCCCAGAAATAAACCCGCATATAGAAGGTCAATTGGTCTTCAACAATGGTATCAGGAATACATAATGGGGAAAGGAAAGTCACTTTAACAAATTGTGTTGGGAAAACTGGATAACCACATGCAAAAGAATTGAATTCAACCCTTATCTTACACCATGCACAAAAGTTAACTTAGAGACTTAAACATAACACCTGAAACTATAAAACTCTTACAATAAAACCTAAGGGGAAAGCTTCATGACATTAGGCTTGGCAATGAGCATGGATATGACACCAAAAGCACAGACAACAAAAGCAAAATGAGATAAGTGGGAACACATCAAACTAAAAATCTTGTGCACAACAAGGGAAACAATCAACCAAGTGAAAAAGCAACATATGGAATGGAAGAAAATATTTGCCAACAACCTGTATAGACATTTCTCCAAAGAAGACATACAAATGGCCTACAGGCCAATATGAAAAAATATTTAACATCATTACCCATTAGGGATATACAAATCCAAAACCTTGTTATAAAGCAGAGGACAACTGACTCTGTTTAATCAGTAAATATCAGCATGTAGTGCATTATTACAAAACCATTTCTTTTTCATTATTGCATAAATCATGTTGCTGTTTTGAACCAGAAGATAATTAGGGCCTATTCCCCTTGGAACATCTCCTGTGGGATTTATCAAAAGTTGAATGAGTGGATATAAACTATTTAAATTAATTGTATTCATAGTGTGTCTAAACCTGCTTTTGCTCTTCCACAGGTAAGAGAAAATCTCAGCTCATTTTCAGAATATTTTAGGAGATAGAACCTAAAAGATCAAGGTCAAATATGTTATGAAATCCCCAGTACTAAAGCCTTTAGTTGATGCTTATTGAAGGTGAATAAATACAACAGAGAAAATAGATACAATTGAATTTACATTTGCAGAGTTAAGTGAGAGTGCTCTAAATTGAACATATGCTTTCATTTTCCTGATGGAAGAAGACAGATCGGAGTAAAGCAAGAACAATAAGAAAACTTATAAGTGGAGGGCAAGAAACACTAGACCTATTCAACTATCTAGGGGCTTATATTTTGCTATAATGAAGAAACAATCAATTATCTTCTTATTTTGCTGTTTTGTGATGCAGAAGCCACTTCATATTGCTACTATTTCATAATGATTCTCTAGGCTCAATGTTTTAAAAATATCTGAATATATATCAAGAATAATGTTTTATTTCACTGGGGGTGGCAAGTGGGGAAGTCAGTTACAGAATGAAGCCGTGGTATTATAGGAGGCAATGTAAAATGGTGAAAGTGCGTGCCCTACGAAGGAGACGTGGGATTGGATCTTGCCTCTGGTACTTACGAGCTGTGCGAGTTGCTATAAAGATGAAATAAAGTAATGTGCATAAACGTCTATTCCCGCGGCATGTGCTCAATACGCGGCTGTTATTATTTCTCTCCTTCTTTGCAAACATCGTGTTTCAATGTTGAGCCTAAGATATTTGGAATTTTCTACCTTCTATTAAAATGTCATTTTTAAAAGTGGCCTTACATTGACTTTGAAAGTTGATGCTATATTATTAAATTCTTCAAGCAGTATAGTCATTTTCTTTTTATAAGTCTGAGTCCGTTCAATGTATTCTAATATTGACTTATCTATACCCAGTATAAGTTTTATTTTGGCATCTAGTGGAAGTGTCTGTTTCGAGAGAAATTTAGTGGAAATACTGAACATTGTAGTCTTTCACTATCTTATCTACTCAAGTAAACTTAAGTTCACTGTAATGTAGCAAATGAAATTGTGGTGATCTGTGTATATGTTTGGTATTAACAGATCACATAATTCACAAAACTTCTTTATTCTTTATTGTCTAAATAGTCCAGAGACATAAAGAGCGATTAGAGGAAAAAAAATGATAGTCAAAACATGATTCATTGGATTTAATCTGATAGAATAATGTTTTCATGTGTATTAATAATCACATAACAATTATATTACATGTAGCTAAAGAATGAAATATCTGGCTCAAGGCTCTGGCCACATATATTTTTCAATAATTCTTTATTATATTAATTTTGTGGCCCAATATTTGCTAATGTTTTAAAAATAAGTACATCTGATGACAAAAGTTCAATTACATGGTCATCTTAAATTTGTAACTAAAAATTGACATATTTAAAGGAAATTAATTTATATATTTATTGCTTTGCACACGTAATTAGTCTATCTGGCTGTATATTATATTTTCTGCTTGGTAATTCAAATATACTACTATTTAAAGAGGAGTAAACTTTGGAGAGAAAGTCTAACATTGCACATGGATTTTAATCGTGAACTTGTCTGATGAATACACACTTTCAGATTCGAAATCCTATGTTATTTGTCTTGAAGGCATATCATTGAATTGATGTCAAGAATTGTACTGGAGCTGATATTTTTCTTGTGACTCCTGGTCACATTTAAAAAAAAAATAGATTTCCTCATATTCATCACAGTTTGTATTTTATTTCTTTTGTTTCTGCTTTTATCTCATGTACATAAACACTTTCACCCCTGTATACACACTTGTCTCAACCTCTGTTCAGTTAATATTCATGTCACCCTTCCCATGGCTCTTTGAAGTAAAAAGGATACATATTTAGAGGTTTTCCAGTCAAGTTATTAACACATTTTTTATTAAATGGTATATTTAAAAGCATCCTATATTATTAGAGCCACTTAAAACCATGGGTTAATTAGAGTATGTGGTTTGTGGGTTCTAATTAGTTTTATTATAACTTTTACTTCGAATACATAGAATTCAACCTAAATTCTGCCTTCTCTGATGTCTCATATGAGTCTTTCCTGTTTTCTCTGCCTTATTCTTTCTAATAAATTCTATGAAAATGTCTTCTGATCTTGGCAAATTTTCTAGGGAATCCTGACTTTGTTTTTCCCAGAAGGTTGCTGGTCTGTGCTTTCCTCTCCTCCCATCACTATTTCTAATCCAAGTGGACATTTCTCTTACTGGTGGGATCTATCACAATGTTTTGAAGCTGGAGCCTGACTTACATTATGAATTTAAATAATGTACAGAATATTATTTGCAGCAGATTATGTGCCCTCAGGACTGACTCAGATTTCCTGTGGGTGGGTATATAAAAAACTAAATAAATGATAATCATATACAACTTGAATAAGATGTATCCTTCACCTTGTGCCTTGTGCTATATTATGGGCTAATAACTGAAAGTTTGGATGCAAGTATATGTTTGATTCCTAATTTCTTTAGCATTGGGATTATCCAGGAAAGATTTATGCTATTCCTGTTCCATTTCTTTCTACTTTTTTGCTGTTAAATATTAAGTTTTCTCTCTCGGTGTAAACATTGTTTATTTTTGGTGTTGTATTTTAATTGCTGCTTTTTATGAATGACTTTAGTTGGGACTCAAATAATAATTAGCTAGATGATATTTCGCTGGATCTACAATAAACAACACCTAAACAAGTATAATACCTTGAAAAAATCATATTATATATTTTTTCTGAATAATTTTCCTTTTTTAACCAGTTTTTGAGGGAGTTGAAAAGCATATAGAATTTATATATCCAAAAGTAATAAATAGGACCCGCTGTTTATCAAAAGAAGGACAACGTAATTCTTAGTATTTGAGAAATAAATTTGAATGAAATATACGTTGTCATATAATTGCTTAATTCAAACATATAATTGCTTAAATCAAACTGAAAAAAATCTTGATTTCTTCTTTCAGACACACCCAAGAAGATCTAATGGATTTAGAAAATTTTTACAGACTAACTCCTAAAATGTTTCAATCCAGAAGAATGCTGTTCTGTAGAACTGACCTAATTCAGCACATTCCATATTTAACACAATTGTAAAGATTCAAAATTATTACCACATTTTGTCTTCCAATATTTACTGCAATAATGTAAAAAAGAAAATTAATGTTCTCATTCTACAGGTGAGTAGACAATACCACATCATTTTACACAATTACTGAAAGGTTTAGAAGGCTGTTATTCTTTCCAATGCTCTGTACACTGATTTTTATCTGACCTATTTGGATGTCAGAAGGAAATTATTTTTTAGCCAATGACTAAATTGGCTAGTATTTTAATGTGATTTAATTTGAAAACAGCTAATAGAATACAGTGGCAAGTGAATCCGTTGGCGTGATGGTTTTAAAAATTACATGAATTCAGCCGGTGAGTGAACATCCATATTTTCCATTTGATTCTGCAGTGAGCGGCGTGAACACTTGACCTACTGTCTTGTCACAGTTTCCTGATACTGGGAAATGATACAAAAAACAAATATGAGGTGTTAGCTCACCTTCCCTTAAGTCACAATACCTAGTCACAATATTATTCATTCTTTTTGTAGTAAATGAATAGTAATTTTTTGAATATTTTCAAATTTGTTCCATGAGGTATCAACATGAAGAATGTCACTGAAGTTACTATATTTGTACTGAAAGGATTCACAGACAATTTTGAAGTGCAGTTCATCTTATTCTTCTTGTTTCTAGCAATCTACCTGTTTACTCTAATGGGAAATTTGGGACTGATTGTATTGGTTATTGGGGATTCCCAGCTCCACAACCCCATGTACTATTTTCTGAGTATGTTATCATCTGTGGATGCATGCTATTCTTCAGTAATTACCCCAAATATGTTAGTAGACTTTATGTCAAAGAGTAAAGTCATTTCATTCCTTGGATGTGCAACACAGGTGTTTCTTGCTACTACTTTTGGGACCACAGAATGCTTTCTCTTGGCTGCAATGGCATATGATCGCTATGTAGCAATCTACAACCCTCTGCTGTATTAAGTTAACATGTCACCCACAGTCTATGCGCCACTCATCATTGCTTCCTATGTTTGTGGCATCTTGCATGCTTTTATACACACAGTGGCCACATTCAGTCTATCATTCTGTGCATCAAATGAAATTAAACATATCTTTTGTGACGTCCCTCCTCTTCTTGCTATTTCTTGTTCTGACACACATACAAACCAGCTTCTGCTCTTCTACTTGGTGGGCTCTGTTGAGATAGTCACTATCCTGATTGTCTTGATCTCCTATGGTTTCATTCTGGTGGCCATTCTGAAGATTCATTCTGCAGAAGGGAGACAAAAAGTCTTTTCTACATGTGGTTCTCACCTAACTGGAGTGTCAATTTATTATGGAACAATCTTCTCCATGTATGTGAGACCATGTTCCAGCTACTCTTTGGACCATGACATGATAGTGTCGACATTTTACACCATTGTGATTCCCATGCTGAATCCCATCATCTACAGTTTAAGAAACAAAGATGTAAAAGAGGCGATGAAAAGAGTGTTCGGGAAAAATTGTTTTATCAATAAAGTATACTCTTGACGCTAACCATTAAAATGAAACCATTGAAGAATAACATTCACTGTGTCAATATCAAAATGATAAAAATATTTTGTTTTAGTTTGTTAGTTTCTTTCTATTCTTCTTAGCTATTTTTAGATACAGATCATAGTCATACCTCTACCTGTGCCATTTCCACACATGCATAAATACTGTGTCATCTATTTGCTTCTTACTTAATTCACTTTCAGATACACACACATATACATATACATATACATATACATATACATATACATATACATATACATGTGCATATATGTGAATATAACTGATATTGGTTGCATTATTTGGTTTGGGCTGCCCTAATGCAGTACCAAAGGCTAATGGCTTAAACAACAGAAATGTATTTCTCACTGTTCTAGCATCTTGGAGTCTGAGATCAAGGTGAAGGCATGGTTGGTTTCTTCTGAGGCCTTTCTCCTTGGGTTATAGATGGCAGTCTTACTCCTGTGTCTTCACATTTTCACCCCTCCATGTCTTTCTTTGTCCTATCTCCTCCTCTTTTAAGGACGCCAGTCATATTGTATTAGGGTCCACCTTAAGGACCTCATTTTAAATAACTATCTCCACAAAGTCCCTATTGCCAAATACAGTCACATTCCGAGGTACAGGGGCTTAGTTTTCAACATATGAATATTGATATATATTATTTTGTATTTACATACACAGACATAGTCACATATGTACGCCATGTGTACTTTAAAATGTATAATAATAACTTTCATCTCATGTGACTCAAATTGGATAGGTTTCAATAGTTGCAATTATTAGTAACTTTATGATTATATCTGACTAGTTGGAGCAAATACCACCTAATCAATAGCAAAATCATAGTTCACATATTCCAGTAGCACTTGCCACGGAATCATTAGTTTGGACTCTAGTTTAAAGCACTCTGCTCCATTCTTAGATCTGTGTATTGGCACCAATCTAATACCAGCCTGTGGTACAGGGATCGCAGGGAATGTGTTCAAATTCCTGGTGTCATTACCATGCTGTTTGTGAAGGTGCATTTCTCCATCTTTTATGATTTCATTATTTCATCTGGACCATGGGCACTGAACCCATTCTTTATTTCCTCACAGAATACAGATATTAGGCATTAGCATTTATCAAGATTACACTTATACTCAAGAAAGACAAAAGACAAGCACAATTCAGAGAATAAGGTACAGCTGCCTGGCAGATTGAGCTCTTCCCACAACAAAGCCCCAGCCATCTTTATGGGTTTCCCTACAGAACTGGTCCCGACTCAGCTTGGGCTCTGCTTTTATTTGACCGCTACCTCTCTGTGATGCCCTTGAAGACGATAACTCTTCTCAGTGTCCAGGCCCAAGAACCAGGGTACAGAAGAGAGCCTTTCTTATGCTCATGTTGAGTTCTGCTTCCAATAGACCTCATTTTCATTGCAAGGACATGTATCCTTCAATGTTAATTATATGTGGTTGTGTTTTTCCTTGCTATTCTTCTTCCTCCCTTTCATTATCATTAAAATTTTTTCGAATGTGAAATTCCTTTAGTTGCAATAGGACAATCTCCTTAAAAGAGAGAGTATTACCTAAGGACATTTCCCATTTTAGTGAGTTATTTTTAGGGAATCCCATTTAGAGATTACTAAGTTTAAATAACACCTCAGCCATACAAATATGGAGCATCTCTTACACAATATATTACCCTCACAATTTTTGCCATTTCTTTTCTTCTGTTTGAATGGCTGTCCACACCTGTAATAACATCATTCCTTCCAATTAATGCCTCTTCTCAGTGTGGATCTCATTGACTACATTATGATAATTGCAATTTACCTACTTTGCAATTATTCTATTTCTTATACGTATCCATTGCACATATCATTATTTCACATAATATTCACTTTAATTTACATATGATTTATTCTCTTATCTGTTTTCCAGAGTCTAGGACAGTGTCGGGCATATATTATTTCTCAGTAAATATTCTCTAAATTAATGAATATTTTAGGTAGGAAACTGTCAAAAACATTCAATTACAGGACACATGTGTAACAGTGATAGTTTGTTTTATTAAATGTTAGTTACAGATTTAATTTTTTCCTCTTTTTTTTCTGTTTATGTACGTACTAGCTTTCTGAATTGGCATCCCAAATGTTTTATGTCATACTTTCAATCTTTCTGATTTTTTTCCTGTTTCTCTTTGACCATGGACTGGTTGAATAACTTTTTTTTAATTTTTGTGAAGAAGATCAGCCCTGAGCTGACATCCATGCTAATCCTTCTCTTTTTGCTGAGGAAGACCGGCTCTGAGCTAACATCTATTGCCAATCATCCTCCTTTTTTTTTTTTCCTCAAAGCCCCAGTAGATAGTAGTATGTCATAGTTGCACATCCGTCTAGTTGCTGTATGTGGGACGTGGCCTCAGCATGGCAGGAGAAGCGATGCGTTGGTGCGTGCCTGGGATCCGAACCCGGGCCGCCAGTAGCGGAGCACGTGCACTTAACCACTAAGCCATGGGGCTGGCCCTGAATAACTTATTTTTAAATGCCTAAATGGAATAGTTTGAGAGGTTTAAATTATCTTTACTCAGATCTTAGTTTTCACTAAATACATACATGCTTCTATTTCTGTCTTTGCATCTCTTCTATGATATTTGTTGCTACATTACTATTTGCATAAATATTCTCTGCTAAGTCTTTACTGTGAATTAAAAATCTATTATTATAAAGTATTCATATTTTATTTAGATACTTTTCTTGCATTCTATATTTCCTAATATTAAAATTACAACCAATGTGTGCAAAGTTGGTGAACAGTCAGTGGATTGTACTAATGTTAAATCTAAGGCTGTCTATTACATAGGGTGATGGATATGCTCATTATCCCGATTGATTTGAAGATTTTTAAGATGCATATATATCTCAAAACTAATCAAATTTTACACTTTATATACATACAGTTTATTATTTTCAATGATATCTCTATAAATTTGTTTTACTTAATTAATAAACATGCCAAGAAGTCAAACCAAAACAACAAAAAAGTAAATAATAGAAACGCACACATTATTCATTAATTAATATTATTCAATTAATAAGAGAAGACATAATTCAGGAACCTGTCATAGATGTGAAGATCCAAGAACCTCATCTATTTGCTGGCAGAAGAGAGTATTGGTACAACTAATCTGAAACATTTAACAAAATTAAATGTCTTATTATATTTTCTCTTTCCAAGATATCTCACTACTGTATGTGTGCTTTTGTATGGATATATGTGTAGGTATAGGTATAGCTGTATGTGTATCAGCACACACAGAGGCAGATATGTGAAATGTATATCAAAAATAATTTTGTTTACAACGTATTAACATAGCAAGCACAAGGCTTTTCATTGAACTGTGTGTTGTAGTAGTGTTGGTGATAACTGAGGTTGGAGACAAACAAATTTCTACCAATAAAGAATAGATCCATGACATTTTCTATATACTATTGGCTCTAATGAGAAAGAAGAAAAATATCACAGTATAGATACACAAATAAGTAAAGTGTCCTAAAATGCAACAACATAACTTACAGCAAAATAACATAGTAAAACAAATGCATGTGAAGTGTTATATTTTGCACAATATACTGATCATGAAGGCTAGATATCAAACACAGTACAATATGTCAAAGTAGACAAGAAGAATTGGAACGAATATTGGGCATGATGGAAAAACAAGAGATATTTAAATATAATACAGGCAAATATAATGAAAGAGAAGACCTTTACAGATGATGACAACTCAACATGAAATGAGAATAAGTGGGAGTAACTAGTTCCTATAGCTATGGTGAAAAAGAAAAAAAAAAAACGTTAGAACAATAGTCCAAACAAAATTGAAGAAACAACACCTTATATGCACAATATATCATTTTTAGTTCATCTGTATAATAATTTAGATAATGTAATAAAACAGCATTTAAAGACATCTTAATTGTGTCATCCATTTGAGGAGACCATTGCAGAACTGGAGGAATACTGCCAAGTTTGTTGTATAGATAAAATATGTTAATCTAGTTGCCTATATGGTTGTATTAGTAAGAGTACTTCACAACCAAAAGGATATTACAGGTATATGTAATATACGTATATTATATGTAAAGAGAGAGAGGATTTTAAGGAATTGGCTCATGCAATTGTTGAGATTGGCAAGGCAAAATTCTGTAGGGCAGGCTGGCACTGCAAGAGTTGATACTGCATACAAAGGTGAAAAACCAAGGTAGAATTTCTATATTGCAGTCTAAAGCAGAATTCCATTTTCTTTGTGGGACCTCAGTCTTTGCTCTTTAAGGCTTCAACTGATTGGATGCATCTCAGCCACATTCTGGAGGGGCATTGGCTGACTGAAAGTCTATTGATTTAAATGTTAATCGTATCTAAAAAAATCTTCATGGCAACATCTAGACTGAGGTTGGACCAAACAACTGTGCACCATAGCCTAGGCAAGATGACACACAAACTAACCATCAAAGTGAAAAAAAAAGGAGTTAGTTAAGAATACAAAGTAGGAAATTAATGCACAAACAAACAAATAAAGCTAACTCATTGCTGGTACATACAAATTGTTTTAGACAATTAATAACAACCCCTTTTTCATTCTTTTAAGCTTTCAAATGCTTCAGGGATAATCGATAAATTACTTGGCATCTCCTCAGGGAGAGTCTCAGAGGGTGAATAAGAATCTATAAAATGTTCTCACTATGCCGTGTTATGAAGCACATGGGGGAACGAAGAGAGGTTTCATTACAGGTAAACAGAATATTTCATGTGGTGCCCTATTATACCAAGATTTGATTAGTTTTGGTGACATTTGTAAGCTAATATATTTATTCTATGGCAAAGCATAGCAAAATATTAGGATTTCAGATTCCCTTCTCTGTGCAATCTTCTACTGATAATACATGAGCAGAATAGGACTGCTCTCCTTTTTCTTCAGATTAATTGTTCAAATATTTTCACCAATGTTAAGAAGCATCTTTGAAATGTCAGTCCCATATTGCTTATGCAAAATTTATGTTTCATATAAATACTTAATCATAAGAATAATAGAAAATAAACAAAGAGATGAGAAAGCCTAACAAAAGTGTCAGGAGTAAAAGACATACATTATGGCAGAAATATGAAACTGTAGGTATTCACTTGCTAGGCTGATGTACTTCCACATCCTCAGTCACTTAGTGACTCTAGACTCTTCTTCTCTTCTCAAAAATATTGTAACAATTAGTGAAAATTTAAACTCAATGTATAAATGTGAATTTTTTTTTCTTTTTGAAATTTTGTTGAGCAAAAGGGGGTTTCTACCTTTCACTGATGTGAAAAACAATTTTTGGAGTTTAGAAGCCTTTTAAGTACCCAGTTTTATGGTGACGGTACAATGTACAGAATATTCAGTTTCCAGTGGAATCTGACAGAAACTAGATATAATATTCTCAAAAAGTATTGATTTAAAAAATAATACTCTGATAATCAACACAGAGAGAAAACAATGAAAAGGTAATTTGATGCTTTCCATAGACTCTAAAGCTGGTGAGAGAAAGACCCTCTGTCCTCCCTCATCTCACAGGAAATCAGCACGTAGCGATGTGATTTGTTTTCTTTAACTTTTCATTGCACCTAAACAAGACTTATACTGCTTATTATACCCTTGATTTAAAATATTTTTTCCTGGGGCCGCCCTGGTGGCGCAAGCGGTTAAGTGCACACGTTCCGCTGCGGCGGCCCGGGGTTCGCCGGTTCGGATCCCGGGCGTGCAACGACGCACCGCTTGTCAAGCCATGCTGTGGCAGCGTCCCATATAAAGTAGAGGAAGATGGGCATGGATGTTAGCCCAGGGCCAGTCTTCCTCAGTAAAAAAAGAGGAGGGTTGGCAGATGTTAGCGCAGGGCTGATCTCCTCACAAAAAAAAAAAAAAAAAAAAAATATTTTTTCCTAAAAATTGTTCAGTGTTTCTGACATAGAAAGGTATGTACATGGGGACAGGGTAGGATATCAGAAACTCACAGAGAAAGTGTGGATTTCCTGTAAACACAGGAAATAATTCAATGTTTTAAATGCTGTATTTTTTTATTTGTTTTCTCAGAGCTCACTCAGAGACTCCTGACACTGCGATTTTCCTTGTAGTCAGGATCAATTCTATTTTTTTAAAAGGAAGCATAGACATAATTTTTTGAACCACTAATTCTTTTACCTTAGCCTGCCATTTGCATTTTACTCTGGTATTTTATTTAACTGAGGCTTTTTTTAGGGATATTTATATACATATTTATTTCATTATACTTATTTACATAGACATTAAATGCTATGTCATATTATGGAGGAGTTTTCATGAACCTAATGTGCAGAGACTTCACATTACGGAATATATCTGGGTATTTTGTCTTGCCAATATGATGTTGTGTAATATGGTGATTTTAAACATAATTTTTTCCGTGGAGAGACTCTTTACCAAAGAGAATGTTTACAAAAGTTTGTTATATAAAACCTCTTCTAATGAACTCACTTTCTCTTAATTTGCTCAGTATCATCATACTAGCCCAGATTCCTCCATGGTAAAACATACTTTGTGTCTTACAAAAAACTAGTATAAGTCAATTATAACGAAAACGCAACTGGGGACAAAGAAATAAGTTAGGTTTTAGGTAAATTTTTACTAAATATTTTAAGTAATAAAGAAGACAAATTATACAGCAGAACAGCATATTGATACTCCAGTTGTACTCATGGAGTTGGTTCATGGGGGGCGGGGACACATTGGGGACATTTACTGGATAACACACCACTCGATCTGTTCCTCATTATACTCCTGAAAAGAAGTCATCACACACAAAAAATTTATACACACATATGTAAAGATAATCCATTTCAAGTAACACATTGTCTCCACTTAGAAAAATAAAAACAAACACATAAGATAACCCATAAGTACTTGATATTTGAGGGCTATTTCCAGGTACCATAAACACATTGAAACATTTAATTCTCACTTATCTTTCCAACAACCCTGCAAGAAACAGTTGATTTTGCTGATATGTATAGAGATTAAGAAAACTTACATCGGTTGCCCAAAGTACTCCTTTGTATATACCAAAAATATAGGCATAGCAGAGATTATATCCATCTATGTATATTTCTCTATATGAAGACAAATAATCTATACTATGATATTTTAGACGTTCCTTGCTTATACCCCTCTGTCCAATATCTGTCGTGTGTTAATTTTTTCATCCTGTACCACCTATAGGCATAATAACTTTCATAGGAATATATTTTAAAGTACGGGCTTCTAAATGTTTCCACACATAATTGGAATTGAATTTTTAAAAGTCTACTATGTCATTAACATACGTATTGTCACATTACATAATTTTGTAAGATTGTAATTTTGTAAAGGTAATTATGTAATTGTCATTATGTAAAAGACAAATAGAAAAGCTAACAAACACCTCTAAATCTAATGCCTAAATTTGTTATCATTTTTCATTTTTGCTTCCTTTATCTACATTTATGTCTATCTGTATCTATATCTATACGTATATCAAGGTTTGCCAACCTTAGCCCTTATCGGCATTTTGGACTGTATAATTCTTTCTTGTGGGGGCCAGCCCAATATGGCAGGAGAATTAACAGCATCACTGAACTCTAACCATAGTATAACAGTAGCACCCCTCCTCCAGTTGTGACAACTAAAATTCCTACAAATATTATCAAATGTTTTTTGGGGGACAAATTTTCCCCAATTGAAAACCACAAATCTCTATCTCCAACTCTATCTCTGTTTCTATTACTAAATGTATATGCTTTATTTGTAGGAGGTAGATTATTTTATTAGAGTCTAAATGGTAAGTTTGGATACATTTTATCTATTCCAACTTTGTATACTAAAAATTTACCAGCTTATACTACATGAACACTATTGATTATGCCCTTGTCTCTATCCAGAATAGGTTTTCTGATAAACCTGGATGGAAAAATGCAATCAAACAGTGCTGAATGAATTCATTCTCATGGGAATCACAGACCGCCCTGAGCTGCAGGCTCCATTATTTGGGCTCTTCCTTATCATCTACATCATCTCAGTGGTGGGCAACTTGAGCATGGTCATCCTCACCAAGATGGATTCCAGGCTACAAACACCCATGTACTTCCTTCTCAGACACCTGGCTTTTACTGATCTTGGTTATTCAACAGCTGTGGGCCCCAAAATGTTGGCAAATTTTGTTGTAGATCAAAATACAATATCCTATTATATTTGTGCCACACAACTAGCTTTCTTTCTTGTGTGTATTATTAGTGAATTTTTAATTCTCTCAGCAATGTGATATGACCGTTATGTGGCCATCTGTAACCCTCTGCTCTACACAGTCATCATGTCACAAAGGGTATGTCATGTGCTGGTGGCAATCCCTTATCTTTACAGCACATTTGTTTCTCTTTCACCATAAAGCTTTTTAATTTGTCTTTCTGTGGTTACAATGTCATCCATCATTTCTACTGTGACAGTCTCCCCTTGTTATGTTTGCTGTGCTCAAAGATACGTGAAATTGAAATGATTATTCTGATATTAGCAAGTATTAATTTTATATCCCTTCTGGTAGTACTCGTGTCTTACTTGCTCATTCTCAGAGCCATTCTTAGGATGAACTCTGCTGAGGGTAGGTGCAAGGCTTTTTCCATCTGTGGGTCCCACTTGACAGTGGTCACAGTGTTCTATGGGACTTTGATATTTACATATATGAAGCCTACATCCAGTTATTCCTTTGACACTGATAAAGTGGCTTCTATATTTTATACCCTGGTAATCCCCATGTTAAATCCTTTGATCTATAGTTTGAAGAACTCAGATGTTAAATATGCCCTACATAAACTGTCAGAGAAGTTATACAATATCTTTTTTAAAGTTGACTGCCCAATGTGATTCTTAATTATTAGATTATGACTTTAAGACTTACTGTGTGTGCCTTAAGAGGAAAAAGCAAACACAAATAAATGCATCATCTATTTAGAGATTGCCTTCTGTGTGTCAGTCACACCGTTAAGTACTATAAATACATTAGTAAACAAAACAGTAAAATCTTTGCCTTTTTGAGGGGGAGAAATGAAATAAAGTTGTAATAATTAAGTAAGTTTTATAGCACAGTAGAATGACTTAAGGACTGTACACCATAAGAGCTGGCAAGGAGAATGGGCGCACTGTGTGGGAGTGAGGAAGAATAATAGGTACAGAAGAGGAGTTCAAATGACTCTTCATTATTCTCAACCATTAGAGTAAACTTTCAAGTGTCTATGTATGCGTTTGTGCACGTGTGTTGTCATTCGTGTATATGTATGTTTACATGTATAAGTGAACATAAAATATACATACATAGTCATGAATACAGACACTAAGAAACACTATAGAAAAAATTCAAGAATGAAGAAGATCTCAAATAGGAAATTTGTATTTGAAATAACTCCCCTCCACCCCCAAATCAGGTCCAGGTGGCTTTGTCAAATCTAGATTTCCTTGACTAGGAACTCTGTTTAAGGAAATAGATATGACCATTTATCCACACATTCCTTCAGAAAACAAAACAGGAGGTGTACTTTCCAACTTTCTTTATGAAGAGATGTTTCCAATCATGTCAAAAGCAGACAAAGGCGTTATAAGAAGAGAAAAAACATAGCAATGTCAGTCATGAACACATATTCAAAAATTCCAAACAAAATTTTAGCAAATTGAATCTACCAATATGTAAAAACAATAATGGAAAATGATAAGTTAAATCCAGAAATATATGGTTTATCTAACATTCAAATTCAATTCATGTCATTCATCATATTAAGAAACTAATAAAATAAAAATATGACATGTCCATAGATGCATAAGAACATTTTAAATTTCTAATTTCCAAAAGGATAAAAACTTTGATCAAGTAGTATTAAAATCATGCTTCCTACAACTGATATAGGGCATTAATGAAAATCCCATAGCTAACATCATATAAAACAGTAAAAGATAAAATACAGTTTCAATAAGATCAGGAACAAGTCAAGTAGGATTGGTCTTTTTAATTCTATTCAACATTGTACTGAAGGTTGTCTCCAACTCTATAGGGCAAAGAAAAAAAAAGGAATAGAAAGCATCCAAATTGGAAAGGTGAAAGTGAAACTGTTTATTAGTGGGTGATATGCTTGTACATATAGAAAACCTAATTAAATCCATAAAAAATTTAGGAGAAAAAAATGAACGTAACACAGTTTTAGGATGAAAGATCCATATACAAAATAATGTGTATTTCCGCATACTACCAATGAAAAATAGAAATGGAATTTTAAAATATGTTTTACAAAAGCATCAAAACTACAAAATATGTAAAATTAAATCTTAATAAGCATATGGAATCGTGTGCTCTAAAACTTATGAAACACTGGTAAAAAAATCTAAAAAAAGACCTAAATAAATGAAAGATATATCATTTTTATTGCTAAAATATCCAATATCATTAAAATAGCAAATTTCCTCAAATGTATCAGTGCAACTCCAATCAAAAACAAATTAGGCATTTTTTTTGGTAAAACTAGAGCAACTGAAACAAAAATATATAAAGAAATTCAAAAGATCTACAATAGCTGAATCTAAAGAAGAAAAAAGTTGTACTACAAACACTAAGAAAACGTTAATCAAGCTCTACTCCTATTCCACAGCTACAGTGACCAAGACAGTGTGGTATTGCCATAAAAATTGACTAATAGATCAATGAAAAAAATCTTGATAGTCCAGAAATAGACCCACATATATATGAATAGCTAATTTTCCACAAAAGCAAAGGCAAAAAGCGATTAAGTGGAGAAAAGAGAGACTTACCAACAAATGGTCTCAGAATAATTAAATATACATGTGCAAATAATGAACGTTGATCCATAACCCATTCAAAGATTCATAAACAATGGATCATAGATGTAAATGTAATACCTAAATGTCTAAAAATACTGGGAAAAAACACAGCAGAAAATCTTCATGATCTTGGGTTATGCAAAGATTTCTTAGAAACAACACCAAAACCAAAACTAACTTATAAAGTAAAAATTTGATACCTTTGACAACATCAAAATTTAAATCTTCTGGTCTTCAAAACATCCTCTAAGATGTTATAAAACCAACCTACATTCTCAAAGATAGTATATTCAAGTAATGTCTCTAATAAAGGATTTCATCCCACAATATATAAGGGGTCTGAAAACTCAATAATAAAAAAAAAAAAGATGCCCAGAATAGGAAAAACATTCAAAAATTACTATACCAAATAACATAGGATGATGGCAAATCAACACATAAAATGTTGCTCGGCATCATTATTCATTAAAGAAATTAGGTTTAAAAACTCAGTGTATGTTGACTATAGTTAAAAATACTGTGTTGTGGGACAGCCCCATGGCTTAGCGGTTAAGTGCGCGTGCTCCGCTGCTGGTGGCCCAGGTTCGGATCCCGGGCGCACACCGACGCACTGCTTCTCCGGCCATGCTGAGGCCGCATCCCACATGCAGCAACTAGAAGGATGTGCAGCTATGACGTACATCTATCTACTGGGGCTTTGGGGGAGAAAATTGAATAAATAAAATTAAAAAAAAAAACACTGTGTTGTATTCTTGAAAGATGCTAAGAGAGCAGATCCACCACCACAACAAAAATGTGGTAATTATGTGAGGTGATGGAAACGTTAACTAACCTATCACGGTAATCATTTCATAATATATACACACATCAGCTCATCACATTGTGTGCCTTAAACTTACAAAGTATAACATCAATTTATCTCAATAAAGCTGGGAAAAAAGCTTAATGAGATAACACTGTCTATCAGAATATCAAGATGATGAATATGTAGAGGAACTGAAACTTTCATACATTGCTGATGGAAAAGTAAAGTGGTATAAATATTAGAAAACCTTTTGGTTTAAGGATTACTATCTTAAAAGCTAAACATACACCTAAAATAATATTCAGCCATTCCACTCCCATGTATTTACCCAAGAAATGACAGCACATTTCATTACAAATGCTTGCATGCAAATGGCCATAGGAGCTTTACGTGTAACAGCCCCACACTAGGAACAACCCAAATGTTTATCCACTTGAGAACGAATAAACAAATTGTAAGATTTCAAAGCAAGTGAATAACACTCAGTGATAAAAAGTAATGAATTATTGGTACACACAAAACTATGGATGATTTTCAAAATAATTATGCTGAGTGTAAGACACCAGACTAAAAAGAGTGAAAAATCTATAATTACACTTACCAAAAAAAAAGGAACAAACTAATCTATAATTACACTAAATAGATCAAACTGGAGTTACCAGCAAGAACAGCATATGAAAGACATATAGCTTAGAAAGAAAGAAACTAAGCTGTCCTTATTTGTAAATAATATAATATCTAGTAGAAAATCTCAAGAAATCCACACACACAAACGAAAGAACTTAGAACAAGTGTGTGAGTTCAGCAAGGTGACGGGATACAAGTTCAACAAACAAATACCAATCAGATACATCTATATATTTCAATAAGCCAAAATATTGAATCATTGACAATCACCCCACATTTAATGAAATAATTCAGTAGAAACTAAGAAAAGCTATACAGGATTGGTATGCTGAACAGTACAAAATACTGATTAAAGAAATCAAAGAAGATCTGAAGGAACTGGTAGACATACTGAGTTCATAGATTAGAAGACTAAATATAGTAAAGATATCAGTTATTTCCAGAATTATCTATAGGTTTAATGCAAGCCCAGTTAAAATTCCAGTAATATTTTTTGTAGATATAGCTGAGTTTACTAAAACTTAAATGAAAGGACAAGGACCTAGCATAGCTACAAAAACAAAAACAAAAACCAAATGCATTTGAAAATGTAGAATAATAAGGAAGGAAATACTCTACTCCATGTGAAGACTTACCATATGGCTACAGTAACAAAGACTGTGTGTTATAGACGGAGAAATTGAAACATAAATCAAGGAAGTAGAATTATGAGCCCAGAATTAGATTTTTGAATAGTTTGATTGAATTCATGATGGTATAAAGGTAATTGAATGTCCATAGGAAAAACAAACAAACAAACAATGTTGATCTAAACCTGATGCAACTTAAACTAATTTAAACTAACTCCAAAGAGAAAATGAATGTAAAACTATAAACCTTTAGACAAAAACATTGAGGAAAGAACACCACAAAAAAGAGTAATTATAGGCCAATATCTTTGATATTAATCACATCTAAAAAATATCTTCACAGCAATATCTAGACTGATGTTTGACAAAAAAACTGGGCACTGTAGCCTAGCTTCGTGGACACAAATTTAATTATCAAAGTGAGAAAAGAGTAATAGGTAGGAATGTCATCCATAAGCAAACAAATCTAATTCACTTGCTGGTAAATACAAATTGATCTGGACTATTAATAAATATACCCTCTCCTTTGCATTCTGTTAAGCTTTCAAATGCTTCAGAGACAATCATGAAATTGCTTGGCATCTCCTCAGGGAGAGTCTCAGAGGGTGAAAAAGAATCCATAAATTGTTCTCACTGTGCCATGTTATGAAACACACTGAGGAGCCAAGACAGAGGTTTCATGACAAGTAAACAGGTAGACTATTTCATATGGTGCTGTATTATAACAATATTCAAATAGTCTGGGTGACATTTGCAAGATAACACCTTTGTTCTATGGCAAAGCATAGCAAAAGATTAGGATTTATGATTCACTTCTGCATGCATTCTGCTATGATAATGCACTAGCAGAATAAGATTGTTATTTTTTTCATAGAATTGTTAAAATATTTTCAAAAATACTGTTACGAATATTTGAGAAGCCAACACCACATTGTTTATGTAACATCTATGTTTATAAAATACTTATTCATATGAATAATAGAGGTTGAAATCGAGAATCAAGAAAGCCTAACAAAAAGTCAGGAATGGACAAAAATATAGTAATGGCAAAATCATAAAGCTGCAGGTATTCAATTTCTAGTCTGATGTCCCTCCAAATCCTCAGTCGTTTAGTGACTCTAGGCTATTCTTATTCCCCTCTCAAAAATATAGTAATAACTAATAGATAATACATATTTAATTCAATATTTAAAAGTGAATTTCTTTCTGATCTCTTGATGAGTAAAAGGGAATTTCAACCTTACTTTGAGATATGAAAAGAAATTTTTTGATGTTAGGAGATATTTAAGTACCTGATTTTATGGTGATGGTACAATGGACATTATGTTTATTTTCTGGTGGAATCTGACAGAAAGTAAATATAATTTTCTCAAAGAGTATAACTTTAAAATATAATCTGATAATCAACACAGCTAGAAAACAATGAAAATGTAATTTGATGCTTTCTATAGACATTTAAAGATGGTGAGAGAAAGCCCTTCTATCTTCTCTCACCTTACAGGAAATCGGCACTTACCAATGAGATTTGTTTTCTTTAGCTTTTCATCATTGCACCTAAACAAGATTTATAATGCTTCTTATTCCACTGATTTAAAACATTTTCTTTTAAAAGTAGTTCAGTGTTTCTAACATAAAAAAGTGTGTACATGGGGACAGGATAGGATATCATAAGCTCACAACTCTTTAAGCAATGTTTTGTGAGAGCAAGTGTGGACGTCCTGTAAACACGTTTATAATTTAGTGTTAAAAACATTGTATTTTTGACCTTCTCCCTCTGACTTATTTCACTTTGCATTATACCCTCAATGTCCATCCATGTCACAAATGGCTGGATTTCATCGTTTCTTATGGCTGAGTAGTATTCCATTGTGTATATATACCACATCTTCGTTAACCATTTGTCCCTTGATGGGCACTTAGGTTGCTTCCAAGTTTTGGCTATTGTGAATAACGCTGCAATGAACCCAGGGGTGCATGTACCTTTACAAATTGGTGTTTTCAAGTTCCTTGGATAAATACCAAGTAGTGGAATAGCTTCATTAAGTAGTAGATAATAACAACAATAAACAAACACATAGGGACAGAGATTGGATTGGTGGTTACCAGAGGGGAAGAGGGGAGGGAGGAGGGTGAAAGGGATAATTCGGTACATGTGTGTGGTGATGGGTTGTAATTAGTATTTTTGTGGTGAACATGATGTAATCTATGCAGAAATAGAAGTATAATGATGTACACCTGAAATTTTTACAATGTTATAAACCAATGTTACTGCAATAAACAAAAGCTACAGATAAAAAAACATTGTATTTTTTCTATTTGCTTTCTTAGAACTCATTCTGAGACTCCTGACACTGCTATTTTCCTCATAATCAGAGTCAATTCTCTTTCATTCTTTCTCTTTTTTTTTAAAGAAGGACTTATACTCACAATTTTTTAAATCACTAATTCTTTTACCTTAGCCTGCCATCCTCATTCTACTCTGGCATGTTTTAAACTTGGTGGTTTATTAGGGGTATTCATGTACATCATTATTTCGTTAGACTTATGTATGTCCATGTTAAATGTATTGTGGAGTTCTTTGTGGCCTTGATGTGTAGTTAGACTTAAAATATCATCCTGGAATACACACACTATGTATATATATGTCATATATATATGTCATCTGTGAATTTTGTCTTCCAGTATGCTGTTGTGTAATATAGTGATTTTAAACCAATTTTTTATAAAGTAAAGAATCTCTTTATCCAAAGAGAATTTATGTGAAACTTTATTATATAAAAAAAATTCCAGTGACCTCACTTTCTCCCAATTTCCTCATACCATCATAGGTTCATCCATGCATGGCAAAATATACTTTATGTGTTACAAACAACTTAGTATATGCCAGTTACAATAAAAATGCACCTGGGGAGGAGGAACTATGTTATTTCTTAGGTAAGTCTATATTAAATATCTTAAGTAAGGTGAAAGATAAATTATCCAAAAGAAGAGCGTATTGATAGTCTGTTATAGTCATGGAGTTGGGTCGTGATGAGGGGCACTGGGGACAGTTACCTGGATAACACACTGCTTTCTCTAGTCATGACCACACCCCTTAAAGGAGTTAAGACACACAAAAATAATTTATATTTACATATGTTAAATAATCCATTTCAGGTAACATACTGTCTCCACTAAGAAATTAAAAACAAACACACAAAAAATCCTATGTACTTGATATTTGAGGGATATTTCCAGGTACCATAAATGCACTGAAATGTTTATTTCTCACTTATCTTCTCAACAACCCTGCAAGAAACAGTTGGTTTTGCTGATGTGTATAAATAGATTAGGATAACTTACAACATTTGCACGAAGTACTCCCTGGTGTACGCTAAAAATGTAGGGATAGCAGAGACTGTATCAACCTATGTACATTTCATGGAATTTTTTTTATAAAAGAAAAATGATATACTATGATCTGTTATTTTTACACCTCTGTCCAATATTGGTCAAGTGTATTAACTGTTTCCTCCTGTGTTACCTGTAGGTATAAGGGCTTTCACATAAACATGTTTTAAAGCAGGGGCTTCTAAATATTTCTGCACATTATAAGAATTTGGATTTTAAAATAAGATGATATAATTAACATATATATTATGTCATATTATGTGATTGTAATTTTGTAAATGTAATCATGTAATTGTCATAAAAGAAAACAGAAAAGTTTGACAGTCATCTCTAAAACTACCACATACAGTTTATATCATTTTTTAAATTTTGCTTCCTTTGTCTACATTTATATCTATCTGTATCTATATCTATACATAGATCAGGGTTTGCCATCATGGCCCTATTGGCATTTTGTATAATGCCAATATACAAAATGTATGATTCTTTCTTGTGGGGGCTACCCTAATATAGTAGGATAATTAGCAACCTCACTGGACTGTAACCATTAGATGCCAATAGCAACCATCCTCCAGATGTGACAGCCAAAATGCCTCAAATCATTGTCAAATGTTATTCAGGGGACTAATCTTCCCCAATGGAGAACTACAAATCTCTCTGTATCTCCAACTCTATTTCTATTTTTAAATATGTATGTTTTATTTGCAGGGGGTGGATTATTTTAATAGAGTCTAAATTGAAAGTTTGGATTTATTTTATTTATATCAGGTTTTTATACTAAAAAGTCAGCATATTTTACAACATGAAAACTGTTGACTATTGATGTCTCTACCCAGAATACGTTTTCTGATCAATCTGGGTGGAAAAATACAATCTAACAGTGCTGAACAAATTCATTCTCATGGGAATCACAGACCACCCTGAGCTGCAGGCTCCATTATTTGGGCTCTTCCTTGTCGTCTACATGATCTCAGTGATGGGCAACTTGGGCATGGTCATCCTCACCATGATGGAGTCCAGGCTACAAACACCCATGTACTTCTTCCTCAAAAACCTGGCTCTCACTGATCTTGGTTATTCAACAACTGTCAGGCCCAAAATGTTAGTAAGTGTTGTTGTGGATCAAAATACAATCTACTATTATTTTTGTGCCACACAGCTGGCTTTCTTCAACATGTTCATTCTTAGTGAACTTTTTATTCTGTCAGCAATGTCCTATGATCGCTATGTGACCATTTGTAACCCTCTGCTCTACACGGTCATCATGTCCCAAAGGTTATGTCAGGTGCTGGTGGCAATCCCCTATCTCTACAGCACATTTGTTTCTCTTCTAATCACCATAAAGATTTTTAATTTGTCTTTCTGTGGCTACAATGTCATCCATCATTTTTACTGTGATGGTCTCCCTTTGTTATCTTTGCTCTGCTCAAATACACATGAAATTGAATTGATTATTCTGATTTTCTCAGCTTTTAATTTGATTGTCTCCCTTCTGATAGTTCTTGTGTCTTATCTGCTTATCCTTGGAGCCATTCTCAGGATTAACTCTGCTGAGGGTAGACATAAGGCTTTTTCTACCCGTGGATCCCACCTGACAGTGGTCACAGTAGTCTATGGGACTTTGGTATTTATGTATGTGCAACCCAAGTCTAGTCATTCCCTTGACACTGATAAAGTGGCCTCCATATTTTACACCCAGGTTATCCCCATGTTGAATCCCTTGATCTATAGCTTGAGGAATAAAGATGTAAAATATGCACTACAATGTGGGGAAACCATGCAGTATATTTTCTTAAGGTTCATTGTCCAATGTTATTTCCATAAATTAAGTTAGGGACTTCCCTTCAGAGGGAAAAGCAAAGCCAAATAGGTTCATCCTTCTACATGCCAGCCACACATCTAAATGTAGTGAAATAAAAAAAAAACAAGAAATATCTTTTCCATCTCTGAGAGGAATAGAGGAAATATAAGCATAATAATTAAGTGAATTTTATAGTACAGTAGAATGGGTTAGGGACTATAGACCATAAGAGCTGTTACGGAGAGTGGATATGCTGTGTGGGAGTGAGAAAAAATAAGAGGTGCAAAAGGGAAGTTCACATGACCCTTGCATTATTCTCAACCATTACAATAAATGTTCTAGTTTCTATGTGCGTCTGTGTATGTTTGTGTGTTTTGGTGTAAGTATGTTTTAGTCTTCATACTTCTATGAGATGTGTTAAAGTCAAACTTGATTGCAATTTCAAGTAGGCTCATTTTATACGATGATTTGAAGTGAATAGTCATGTGAACTTGCTCAAATGCCCCTATTCCCCCAGGGGATCTTAGGGTACTGTTCTTTTCTCATTGGTGCCATTATCTCACATATGAGCTCTAGAGCGTCCCTTAACTCAATGCACTTGGCATTTCAGCTGCTCAGAAGGCCTGCAATGTGTCTAATTTTGTCTAAATCAGTCCAATTTTCTGTAACAATGGATATGTCAATTAAGATAAATTTCTTGAGGTCTCCCATGAAGCTTACAGTTTTCATTTTTTTCCTACCATTTTGATCTCAATTCTTAAATGCCTGTTTTTGTGTAATGGATTGTTACTTTCCCTTATTTCTCCGAAAAACAAAAGTAATTCTTGTTTTAATATTACGTCCTTATTTTTTCTATATCTTTGCATAGGAAATCTACTCTGATGAGCTACCTTTGTTGTCTCTCTTTCATGTTGCTAACTTTCCTCAAATTTCTTTCATATGAGTGTGTAATATATTTTGATTAGTTTCCATTGTTTCACTGCAGTGACTCCATAATTTCTCTTTTAAGAAGTGAAAGGCGATAGTCTCGTGTTTTGGTCTACGCTATATTTCTAAGTGAAAGTGTAGTATGATATGTATAATTTATATACATTTTATGTCTTCTAGACAAACTCCCTCTAAACCTTCCCTAAATTCCTCCGTGGTTTTTGTTTAATTCTAGTATTTATAACATTCATGGAAATTTATTTACATCATAGAGGGAGTCAACATCTTTCTTTGTCCACTGTCATAGAATACAATTTTTCACGTAGTTGATCAAATTTGAAAAAAAAGTCATTGGAACAAAATAAATTATATGTGTATATTCAGGTGAAGATTAATATTACTAAAAAGTTTATACATTTGATTTATTATCAAAAAGTCATATAGGTAAGTATGAACTATGCATATATAAATATAAGAAATTATTTTTGTTTCCTAGAAAATGTATTTGGAATACAGTAATGGTGAAATGTTAATACTAGTTATTAGTGGCTACTGGTATTATTAAAATGTTTAATTTAATATTTATTGCTTGTATATTTTCCAGAAAATATCTTCAATGAATAATTATTATATTTATAACAGAAGGTAAAAGCCTCTAAAATCTGAATTTCAAAAAATTAAACTATGACTAAAAATAACCCAATATCCACTTTCTAAAGTTAATCTTGGTGTACCTTTTGATGTCCATCAAATAATATACCAAAAAGAAAAAAATATACATTGAGATTTATAAAAAAGTTGATAATATATCTCATTCATTTTGAAGGTTATTCTCTCTTTTGTTATTAAGTAGACATAAGTTTTTTCATGAAGTTTTTTGTTTTTCCATAGGATACAAAAATGTTAAAAAATCAGGAATTGGTATACAATTGAAATTTTTGATAGAATATTTTGAAGATTAATAAAATTTAATACATAATACAATAATTATTTTAAAGGACTAATAAAAATTAGAATAAGGAAAATACAAAAGAAACTACTGACACTAAAATTGTCTATGAAAAAAACAATCTGTGCTTTAGGTTAGTATGATAATTATGGGTCTATTATATATGTGTGTGTATATATATATTAATGTACATAGACACTAAGAAACACAGTATAAAAAATTCAAAAATGAAGATCTCATATAGGAAATCTGTATTAACCTTAACTCTCTTCCTCCCCAAAATCAAGCAAAGTGACTTGACTAGGGAATGTTACATAATATTTAGGGAAAAAGAATTAACCAATTATCTACATATTCTTTCAGAAAACTAAAGAGGAGATATACTTCCCAACTTTACGAGGAGAGCTTTCCTCTGATATAAAAAGCCGACAAAGACATTATAAGAAGAGAAAACAACATAATAGCAATCTTAAGCAAATATTCAAAAATTCTAAACAAAATTTTAGCCAATTAAATCTAGTAATATCTAAAAACAAAAATTCACAATGGTTCATTTACCCCAGAAATACATGATGGGTTTCACATTAAAAAAATTTATACATAGAAATACATAGAAATAAAATTTAAAAAAATATATATGTAAATACCATTCAAAATTACCCCAAGTATAGTGAATTACTTAGGTAGAAACTAAGTAAACACATAAATCACCCAAATATCATGAAATACCTATGTAGAAACTGAGAAAAAATGTATAGGATCTGTATGGTGCAAAGTGCAAAATGCTGAGCAAAGAAATCAAAGAAGCTCTGAATGAATAGGTAGACACAGTGAGTTCATAGATTAGAAGACTAAATATAATAAAGATATCAGTTCTTCCCAAGTGATCTATAAGTTTAATTCAAACCCAATTAAAATCTCAGCAAGATATTTTGCAGATATAGATGAGTATATTCTAAAATTTATATGAAAGGGCAAGGACCTACTATGGCTAAAACACATTGTAGAATAATAAAGAAGGAAAGATCTTACACCATGCTGAGACTTACAATATAGATACAGTAATCAAGACTGTGTGTATTGGTAGAAAGATCGACACAGAAATCAATTGACCAGAATCAAGAACCTATTTTGTGCAGAAATAGACTGCACAAAAGTCAAATTAATTCTTCATGAATGTAAAATGGTAATTCAATAAAAGAAGAATAGCCTTTTTAAAAATAGTGTAGGAGTAATTGGACATCCATAGGAAAAACAAATAAACAAATAATGTTGACCTAAACTTTATACAACTCAAACTAATTCAAAATAGAAGGCAAATATAAAACATAAAACTATAAAAGGTTTAGACAAGAACGTAGGGGAAATTCTATATCTAGGACCTAGCTCAGAGCTAATGAAGAGTTTATACACAATGATATCAAAGTACAGTCTATAAAAGTAAACATTGATGTGTTGGACTGCATTAGGTTTAAAACAACCTACCAATCACATTCGAACATTCACAGCAGGGAAATGAAAACTTGTGTTCAGACAATTACCTTTGTGAAAATGTTTATAGAAGCTTTATTTGTAATAGTTGAAAACTGGAAACAACTCAAATGACTTTTAATGGGTGAATGGTTGAACAAACTATCACCAAACCATGAAATACTACACAGTGATAATAAAAGAACAAACAAGCGATACACACAAAAACATGGATGGACCTCAAGAGAACTATGTTGAGTAAAAACAGCCAATCACAACAGGTTACAAATGGCATTTCCTTACAAATGTATTTCTTTCATAAAACTTTCTTCAAAAGATAAAATTATGGTCAAGGAAATCAGATTAGTGATTGAATAAAGACCAGGGAATGAGAGAAGGGAAGGGCTATATAGGAAGGGCATAAGGGACCATTGTGGTGATGAAATACTTTGGTATGTTGACTGTTGTGGCAAGTACACAAATGTGCACATATGATAAAATTACTTATAACTATATATACACAAACAGACAAATAAACGCATGCAAAACTGGTGAAGTCTGAACACAGTAGATTGTACCAATGTTAATTTCATGGTCGTGATAGTGTACCGTGTTTACGCAAGTTTATGGGGAAACTAAGTGGGACACAGGAATTCTCTGTACTTTTTTATGTAACCTGTGGTAATTCCATGTTACTTCAAAATAAAGGTTAAAAAATAACATCTAAGGTTTTCTGGGTTAGCATAAGGCAAGAAGCAGTAGAATGGAATTGTTATGTAGACATTAAGAAACTTTAGAGGTGATGGATATGTTCATTATCTAGATTGCTTTAATTTTTTCTTGGATGAATATATATATCAGAACTTATCAAATTTACAATTTACATGTGTGCAGTTTATTATTTTCAATGATGCCTCAATAAAATGTTTTATTTAATTTCTAAACATGCCAAGAATCAAACCAAAAACAATGGGAAAGTCAATAATTAACAAGAGAGAAGATAATTTATGCTCCTGTCATAGAAGCAGAGATCCATTAAGGCTTTCTGTTGGAATGTGTGTTGTAGTAGTGTTAGTGATAGCTGAGTTTGGAAAAAACTAAAAGATCTACACATAAAGACTAGATCTATAAAAATTTTTATATATTTTTGACTGTAATGAAGAAAGAAGCAAAAAAAAGCCACAACATGAATATATCACAAATAATTAAAGTGAATTAAACTCAACAGTACAATTTACAGCTCAATAACACATATGCACACAAAATATCACATTGTTGCAGAACATATTGACTATGCTGGGCTTATATCAAGCACAGTAGAATACATGTGCACAAGGTAGACAAGACACATTGACGTGAGTATTAGACATGATGGAAAAACAAGAAATATTGAAATGCAGTGAAGGCAAATATAATGAAACAGAAGTCCTAGACAGACAGATGATGACAATTCACTATGAAATGAGAATGAGATATAGGGGTAACTAATTCTTCCCCCTATGGTCAAAAAAAAAAATGAAGAAAGCAACATCTTACATGTACAGAAATTATTATTATTAGTTCATTTAATTCTTCTAGAGGATGCAGTGGGAGAGTGACTAAATATGTCTCCATTGGGTCATCCACTTGAGGAGACCAATTTAGAACCAAAGGAATACTAACAGGCTTGTTGTATGGATAAAATATATTAATCCAGATCCCTATGTAGTTGTATTGATCAAGGTACTACAGAGAAACAGAATCAATAGGAAATTTATATATAATTAGAGAAATTTTAAGGATTGATATAATGCAATTATGGGGACTAGTAGGGCAGAAACCTGTGGGGCATGCTTCAGACTGCAAGTGTTGATGTTGTAGTCTCAAGTACAAAGGTGGGAAATTGAAGCAGATTTTCTATCATGCAGCCTGGAGGCAGAATTCCTTTTTCTTCAGAGTACCTCAGGCTTTGCTCTTGATTGGATGAGGCCCGCCCACATTCTGGAGGGAAATGAGCTATACTCAAATTCTACTGATTTAAAAGTTAATCACATCTATGGGCCGGGCCCCGTAGCTTAGTGGTTAAGTGTGCACGCTCTGCTACTGGCAGCCCAGGTTTGGATCCCGGACGCGCACCCACTCACCACTTCTCCGGCCATGTTGAGGCCGCGTCCCACATACAGCAACTAGAAGGATGTGCAATTATGACATACAAATATCTACTGGGACTTTGGGGAAGAAAAAAAGGAGGAGGATTGGCAATAGATGTTAGCTCAGAGCCGGTCTTTCTCAGCAAAAAGAAAAGGATTAGCACAGATGTTGGCTCAGGGCTGATCTTCTTCACCAAAAAAAAAAAAAAAACCAAAGTTAAGCACATCTAAAAAATAGCCTCACAGCAACATCTAGACTGATGTTTGATCAAACAACTGGCACTAAACCTAGCCACGTGGATACAAAAATTAATCATCAAAGTGGGGAAGAAAAGTTAATCAAGAGTAAAAGGTAAGAATGTAATACACAAGTAAACAAATAAATCTAACTCACTTGCTGGTAAATACAAATTGTACTGGGCTATTAATAAACACACCCCACCTTTGCATCCTGTTAAGATTTCAAACGCTTCAGGGACAATCATGAAATCGCTTGGCATCTTCTCAGGGAGAGTCTCAAAAGGTGAAAAAATTCATAAATTGTTCTCAATATGCTATGTTAAGAAACACATGTGAGAGTCAAGACAGAGGCCTTATTACAGGTAAAATCCATAGACTACTTCAGGTGGTGCCTTATGCTATCAATATCCACAACATTTCAGTGACATTTGCAAAGTTCCACTTTAATTCCATGGCGCAGACATAGCAAAACACAATCATTCATGATTCAGCTCTCTTTGCTTTCTAATGACCATAACGCTTGAATAGGAATAGGAACTCTCTCCTTTATTCTTCATATTAATTTTTTGAATATTTTCACATGGGTTGAGAACCTAAATGCTCATATGAATCTTTGAAACTTCGTTGTCACACTGTTTATGAAATATTTATGTTTTATGTGAATAATTTTTTATCTCTAATGGAGGTCAAAACTGAGAGCAAATGAAGCACAATTAAAGACACAAGAAATTTTAAAAGTTGGCAAAATGAAGAAACTGTGGATATTCAGTCTCTCCTTTTGACGTCCTTCCAAAAACTTATGTAGTAACTCTATGCTCTTTTTGTGATCCTTGAAAAATAACGTTTAATGATTGTTTAAATAAATATGTAATTATAATTCTTACCAGATATCGTGATGAGGAAAACAAGAGTTGACACCTCATACTGAGATGTGAAAAACATTGTTTGGATATTAGGAGACTTTTAAGCACCCAGTTTTATGATAATGGTGCAATGTTCGTTCAGCATGCTCTTCATTTCCAATGAGACTTGACAGAAAGCGGGTATAATTATCTCAAAAAGCATAGCTTTAAAAAATAAAAATTAAATATTCAACTTTTTGATAGTAAACTATGAAAAAGCAATTTAGTTCTTTCCATAGAACTCCAAAACTGGTGAGAGGAAATGTTTTTGTATTTTTTTACCATCCAGGAAAATTGGTACTTATCATGATTGCTACCTTCCATGATTGCAAAGGAAAACAAAACAAAACAAACACAAACAAAAAACAAGATTTATAGAGGCTGGCCTGGTGGCTTAGCAGTTAAGTGCGTGCTCTCCGCTGTGGCAGCCTTGGGTTCGCAGGTTCGGATCCCTGGTGTGCACTGACATACCGCTTGTCAAGCCATGCTGTGGTGGCGTCCCATAAAAAGTAGAGGAAGATGGGCATGGATGTTAGCCCAGGGCCAATCTTCCTCAGCAAAAAGAGGATGATTAGCAACACAGTTAGCTCAGGGCTAATCTTCCTCACATGCACAAAAAATAATAAATAAGATTTATACTGCTTTTCATTGCACTTACTGAATATTTCTCTAATATTACTATCTACTGATAAACATTTCCATATTTCTAATGTAAAAAAAGGTGTGTGCATCAAGGCAGTGTAGGCTATCAGGAGGTCACAAAATTGTAGGCAAGATTTTAAGTGAGGTAAGTGCAAATTACATGTTATTACCTTTATGTTTAATGTTGTAAAATCGTATGTTTTTATCTGCTTATAGCTCACTTAGAGACTCCTAACTTGCAATTTTAGTGTAAACAGTATAATTTTAATCTTTTTTAAAACAAAATCATTGATGTCCAAAATTTTTTAAAGTAAAAATAAACTTTTATCTTAACATGGTATCCACCTCCTACTCCAGTAT
This sequence comes from Dicerorhinus sumatrensis harrissoni, assembly GCA_014189135.1. Classification (NCBI taxonomy): domain Eukaryota; kingdom Metazoa; phylum Chordata; class Mammalia; order Perissodactyla; family Rhinocerotidae; genus Dicerorhinus; species Dicerorhinus sumatrensis. Next base: position 30,374 of record JABWHU010001754.1, on the reverse strand, counting down.
AATTTTTTATATGTGGGCTTTTAAGATATTAAGATACATTTTATGTGATTACACATGTTTATCTGCATTATGTGCTATATTATAGTTTGCAGGAGTTCCTGTGGGCTTAAAATGCAGAAGGATTTCAAATCACATCTAGGAATCCATGAATATCTCATACTTAGTGTAGAGTTTTATTTTGTTTCCATGGTGCTGTATGTCTTAAGGACTGTCAACAATTTTTTTCTTTACTGTATCCCTAATCCAAAGAGAATTTTTATGAAACTTCGTTATGTAAAACCACTGCCACTGACCTCTTTTTCTCCAAGTTTGCCCAAATTTCATCACACTCCCGTAATCTAGCATGATAGTGCAATTGATTTGATACATACAAGTTAGTATATCTCAATTTTAATGAAAACGCCACAAGGGAAAGAATAATATTTTAAACAAGTTTATATCAAAAGAACATATTAAAATAGATAAGAAAATTAGAAGATAAGTAATCCAAAAGAATAACAATTTGATTGTTCAAACTTAGGGAATAGGAGGTGGGGTAGGAACTGGGATGAGCTGCATATATTATGTCCTGCTTGACCATTTCTTCACCTATTCGTCACTATAGCTGTGACAAAGACGTCATCACAGTCCACAAAATGTACATATAGATGTAAAGAAAACCTCTTTCAGTTAAGTTATAATCACCATAAAAAAACACAAAATACTATGTATTTGATATTCAAGAATTATTTCCAGGTTACATGGATCCATTGAATCACTGAATCTTCGTTTATACTTCCCAACAGCTCCAAAAGGAAATGTTAGTTTTATATACGAGAATAAAGAGTTTTACATAACTTACATTGTTTGCCCAAATGACCCCTTTGTATATATTGTAAATAAAGGTACAACAGAAAATATATATACATATACCCCCTGGTATGTTTCATCATATAAACAAAAAGAATTCCCACTGTGATCTGCTATGCTTCACATATTCACACTCCTGTCTAATATCTGTCAAGTGTGCTAACTTTTTAGCCAGAACTACGCATAGGCATAAGATCTTTCATAGGACTATGTTTTAAGTGTGGGTTTTATGCATTTTGGGAATTTGCTGTTTGAAATTTTTATTATATAATTGACATGTGTATGACGTCATATTATTAATGCATTTTATAAATGTCATTATGTGAGTGTATCATATAAATAATAAAAAGAAAACTTTAAATAATAGTGTGATAAAAATCATCCATACATCGAATATCCAATGTATTAACATTGTTTTAACTTGTTTTCATTTTTACTTTACTATTCATTTCTGTGTATCTCTATCTATCTGTCTATCTATTTATCCATATTTATATAATCAGCATATCTCATCCTTGGCACTATAGTTATTGCTGGCTGAATATTGTTATAGGCTAGATAAAGGATTTAGTAGGATGTTTAGCAGCTTAACTGACCTCTAACCTTTAGAAATCTGTAGCACCTTGACTCCCAGTTGTGACAAACAAAATGACTGGAAAATGTTCTTTGGGGAGTAAAATCACTCCAGTTGAAAGCGACTGATCTAATTCCATATCTCTTTCTATCTCTAAATATACTTTAATATATGGGAGTTGGGTATATTTTCAAACATCCTAAATTGGAAAGTTTGGATGTATTTTATATATACTACCTTTGTATACTAAAACATCACCCACTTGATAATACATAAAATCTATTGACTATGATGATGCATCTATTCAGAATAGGTTTCTGATAAACATGGATGGAAAAACACAATATAACAGTGCTGAACAAATTCATTCTCATGGGAATCACAGACCTCCTTGAGCTGCAGGCTCCATTATTTGGGGTCTTATTCATCATCTATGTGATCTCAGTGGTGGGCAACTTGGGCATGGTCATCCTCACCAAGATGGACTCCAGGCTACAAACACCCATGTACTTTTTTCTCAGACACCTAGCTTTTACTGATCTTGGTTATTCAACAACTGTGGGCCCCAAAATGTTGTGGGTCAAAATACAATCTCCTATTGTTTTTGTGCCACACATTTGGCTTTTTTCATCATGTTAAAATATCTCCTGTCTGCCTTTAGTCTCCCCATATACTTTAGTTACTTTTGTACAATTGCCACTCTTTGTTTAAGGTAGTATGTAAGCACTGAGTCTTAGCCATTTCTTTGGGTTTTCACTCTTCTTGTGAGGACTCCCACATACATGTCAAATTTACTAAGTAAAATATGTCTCCTTTTGTCCTGTTTGTCTTATGTCCATTTAATTCTAAATAATCTAGAATCCATAAAAAATAGAACTGATGTTATGGAGGAAAGAATTAGTGATGTAGAGGATTGAAATATAGAAATACTTAACACAGGAGAGGAGAGAGAACTAAGCTTTTTCAAAAATGAAGGGATTCTTCAATAAATACCCCACTCAATTAGGGAAAACAACATAAGGATTATAGGTATTCCAGAGAGAGATGGGGGGGAAGGAGAGGAGAACTTGTTCAAAGAAATAATGGCTGAGAACTCCTAATTACATCAAGCCTAAAAGACCTTCTCAAAGGCATATAATAGTAAAACTTGCAAAAGTCAGTGGTGGAAAAAATTTTAAAATCAGCATAGCAGAAAAAATAACCCACAAAGGAAACCTTATCAGGCTTTCAGAGGATTTCTCAGCAGAAACCATACAGGCTAGGAGAGGATAGAATGGTATATTTGAAATACTGGAAGACAAAAACTTTCAGCCAAGAATACTCTATCCAGAAAAAGTATCATTCAGATACAATGGAGAAATAAAAGCTTTCCCAGATAATCAAAAGCTGAGGGAGTTCATCCCCACTGCACCTGCCCTAAAATAAATGATCAAGGATGCCCTCACACCTGAAACAAAAGGTAATGGTCTGGAAAGCTTTGAGCAAGGAGATAAATAGACAAAATCAGAAAATTTCAGCTCTCTTTTAGAACAGAAATTATGTAATTATATCTTAAACAATAAAAGGAAAGAAAGCATCAAAAGTAACTATAAACACTTAAACTTAGTCACAAACTCATAACATAAAACAGAATAATTTGGGACAACAAAACTCAGAAGGGGAAAGGAAAGGAATGGAAACTAGTTAGGTTAATGGAGATAACAGGCTATCAGAAAATGAACTATCTCATCTATGAGGTCTTATACAAACCTCACAGTAACCACTAAACAAAATATCAGAGCAGAGCCATAATTCATAAAAAAGAGAAATCTGAGAAAACCACCAAAATGGATGGCAGTCAGAAATACAAAGAAGGAGAAAAAATGGAAATATAGAACTACCAGAAAACAAAAGGTAAAATGGCAGTATTGTCCTCATATATCAATAATCACTCTAAATGTAAATGAAGTGAATTCTCCAGTTAAAAGACACAGAGTAGCTGGATGGATTAAAAAATAAGACCCAAAAATATGCGGCCTCCAGGAAACACAGCTAAGTTCTAAATACAAACATAGGCTCAGAGCGAAGAGATGGAAGACAGTACTCCAAGCAAATGGCAAACAAAAGAAAGCAGATGTTGTCATATTTATACTAGACAAAGCTGACTTCAAGATAAAAAAGACAATGACAGACAAAGAGGGGCAATATATAATGATAAAAGGCATCTTAACCCAAGAGGACATAACACTTATCAATATATATGCACCTAACACAGGAGCACCAAACTATATAAAGCATTGTTAACAGACCTAAAGGGAGAAATTAACAGCAACACAATAATAGTAAGAGACCTCAACACCCCACTTACATCAATGGATAGATCATACTGACAGAATGTCAACAAGGAAATAGTGAATTTAAATGAAAAGCTTGATTAGGTGGACTTATATAGAGAGCATTCCATCCAAAAAACAGCAGAATACATATTCTTCTCAAGTACATGTCTAATATTCTCAAAGATAGACCACATATTGGGAAACAAGTCAAGCCTCAATAAATTTAAGAAGATTGAAATCATATCAAGCATCTTTTATGACCACAATTCTATGAAACTGGAATTAAACTACAAGCAAAAAGCTGAGAAAGTCACAAACATGTGGAGATTAAACAACCATTGGTTCAATGAAGAAATCAATGAAGAAATTAAAAAATACCTGGAGACAAATGAAAATGATAATAAAATATACCAACTCTAAGGGACACAGCAAAAGTGGGTCTAAGAGGGAAACTCACAGCAATACAGGCCTACCCCAACAAATAAGAAAAATCTCAAAAACATAATGTTAAAGTACACCTAATACAACTAGAAAAAGAAGAACAAAGTCCAAAGTCAGTGGAAGGAGGGGAATAATAAAAATTAGAACAGAAATAAATGAAATAAAACTTGTAAAAAATCTGTAGAAGGGATCAATGAAACTAAGAGCCGGTTCTTTGAGGAGATAAAAAAAATTGACAAACCCATAGCCAGACTCACCAACTAAAAAAGAGAGAAGCCTCAAATAAGCAGAATTAGAAATGAAAGAGGAGAAATTACAATGGGTACCACAGAAATACAAAGGATTATAAGAGAGTACTATGAAAAGCTATATGACCACAAGTTGGATAACCTAGAAGAAATGGATAAATTCTTAGACTCATACAACCTCCCAAAGCTGAATCAAGAAGAAATAGAGAATCTGAACAGACCAATAACAGGTCAGGGGATCAAAACAGTAATCAAAAGCCTCCCATAAAACAAAAGCCCAAGACCAGGTGGCTTCTCTGGAGAATTCTACCAAACATTTAAAGAAGATTTAATACCTATCCTTCTCAAATTATTCCAAAAAAATTGAAGAAGATGGAACACTTCCTAACTCATCTTCTGTGGCCAACATTACCCTGATACAAAAACCAGGAAAGGACAGCACAAAGAAGGAAAATTACAGGCCAATATTGATGAACATCATAGATGCAAAAATCCTCAACAAAATATTGGCAAACCAAATACAGCAATACATTAAAAGGGTTATACACCATGATCAAGTGGGATTTATACCAGGGATACAAGGATGGTTTAACATCTGCAAGTCAATCAGTGTTACTCACCACATTAACAAAATGAGGAATAAAAATCACATGATCATCTCATTAGATGCAGAGAAAGCATTTGACAAGATCCAATATCCATTTATGATTAAAATCTCTCAATAAAATAAGTACAGAAGAAAAGTACCTCAACATAATAAGGGCCACATATGACAAACCCACAGCCAACATCATACTTAATAGTGAAAAACTAAAAGCCATACCTCTGAGAACAGGATCAAGACAAGTGTGCCCACTATCACCCCTCCTATTCAACATAGTACAAGAAATTTTGGCCAAAGTAATTAGGCAAGAAAAAAAAAAAACGAAAGGAACTCAAACTGGAAAGGAAGAAATGAAATTCTCACTGTTTGCGGATAACTTAATTCTATGTATAGAAAACTCTAAGGAATCCATCAGAAAACTATTATAAATAGTCAACAACTACAGCAAAGTTGCAGCATGCAAAATCAGCCTACAAAAATAAATTGCATTTCTATACACTAATAATGAACTCTCAGAAAGAGAAGTCAAGATTACAATCCCATTTAGAATCACATCAAACAGAATAAAGTATCTAGGAACAAATTTATCCAAAGAAGTGAAAGACCTATACACTGAAAACTATAAGACATTATTGGAAAAAATTGAAGATATAAATAAATGGAAAGATAATCCGTGTTCCTGGAAGAAGAGAAGAATAAGCACAATTAAAATGTCCATATCATCTGAAGCAATCTACAGATTCAATGCATTCCCAGTCAGAATCCTAATGACATGCTTCATGGAAACTGAACAAAGAATCCTAAAACTTATATGGAACAACAAAGACGCTGAAAAGCCAAAGCAATCCTGAGAAACAAGAACAAAGCTGGAGGCATCACAACCCCTGAATTCAAAATATACTACAAAGCTATAGTAATCAAAACAGCACAGTACTGGCACAAAACCAGACACATAGATCAATGGAACAGAACTGAAAGCCCAAAAATACAACAACACGTCTATGGACAGTTAATCTTTGACAAAAGAGCCAAGAACATACAATGGATGAAGGAAAGTCTCTTCAGTAAATGCTATTGGGAAAACTAGAAAGCTACCTGCAAAAGAATGAATGTAGAACATTACCTTGCATCATACGCAAAAATCAACCCAAAATGGATTAAAGACTTCAACCTAAGACCTGAAACCGTAAAATTCCGAGAAGAAAATATAGGCAGCACACTCTTTGACATCGGTCTTAGTGGCTTCTTTTCTAATACCATGTCTACTCAGGCAAGGGAAACAAAATAGAAAATTAATAAATGGAACTACATCAGACTAAGAAGCATCTGTAAGGCAAAAAAAACCAAGAACAAGATGAAAAAACAACACACGAACTGGGAGAAAATATTTGCAAATCATATATCCAACAAGGGGTTAATTTCCAAAATATATAAAGAGCTCATACAACTCAACAACAAATAATGAACAACCGGCTCAAAAAATAGACACAGAATGTGAACAGACATTTTTCCTAAGAAGATATACAGATGGCCAACAGACACTTGAAAAGATGTTCAACATCACTAATTATTATGGAAGGGCAAATCAGAAGTACAATGAGATATCACCTTATGCCTGTCAGAATGGCTATAATTATCAAGACAAAACATAACAAATGTTGGAGAGGATGTGGAGAAAAAGGAACCCTCATACAGTGCTGGTGGAAATGCAAACTGATGCAGCCACTATGGAAAACAGTATGGAGATTTCTCAAAAAATTATAAATAGAAATACCATATGATCTAACTATCCCATTACTAGATATTTATCTAAAGAACTTGAAATCAATAATTCAGAGATTTATTCACCCCTATATTTGTTGCAGCATTACTCACAATAGCCGAGACATGGAAGCAACCAAAGTGCCCATCAACTGATGAAAGGATAAAGAAGATGTATACACACACAAACACACACACACACAATGTAATACTACTCAGTCATAAAAAAGACAAAATTGTCCCATTTGCAACAATATGGATGGAGCTTGAGTGTATGAAGTTAAGTGAAGTAAGCCAGAAAGAGAAAGACAAATACTTCATGACTTCACTCATATGTGGAAAATAAACAAACACATGGATAAAGAGAACAGATTAATGGTTACCAGAGGGTAGGGGGGCTGGGAGGTGTGTAGAAGGGATAAAGGGGAACATATCTATGGTGATGAATAAAAATTAGACTACTGGTGGTGAGCATGATGCAGTCTAAACAGAAATTGATAAGTAATAATGTGCACCTGAAATTACACAATGTAATAAACCATTATGATCCCCATAAAATAATTGAAAAAAAGTGGCTTTGAGAAATAATCATAACAAAATTTTATCCTTTAAATGGAGAAGAGAAAAGAAGATCATTTCTATGTTTCAGGACCAAATGAGCACTATTTGTCAAAAGTATGTTGATGTTGTCACACAGGCACTCAGGAAAGGTCATGGCAGGAAATTATTTATCATTATAAAAATATCTTATTTACATGTATGTATTGCCAAATAGGTTGATGAACTTTAATGCAATTTCAGAATTAGTTAGAGTTCTTGTAAAATACAGATTCTCATGACACAGCAATAGAGATTTAAATTGAGTAGTTTTGCTGTTCGATTGACATATCTACGGTTTAAACAAGTTACCCACGTATCTGAAGGCAATGATCTTTACATATACTTTTACATATTACATTCACATCACGAGCCTATTAATGAAGTCATCTTAATTTTTAATTTTTTTAAATTGTGGTAAAATATACATAGAAGGTTTTTAGATTTATGCAAACATCACCAAAGTCCATCTCCAGAACTTTTTTTCTTCCCAAACTGAAACAGCAAACCCATTAAATAATTGCTCATTCCCATTCCCTGAGCCCCAGGTACCAACATTCTACTTTCTGTCTACGAATTGGACTACTTTAAATATTTCATGAAAGTGAAATTATACAATCTTTGTCCTTTTGTGACTGTTGTATTTCACTTAAGATAATGTATTGCTGGTTAATCTATGTTTTAGCATGTGTCAGAATTCCCTTCCTTTTCAATGCTGTATAATATTTCATTGTATGCATTTTACTCATTTTGTTTATACATTTATCTGGCAGTAGACACTTCGGTTGCTTCTACTTTCTGGCTATTGTGAACAATACTGCCATGAAAATGAGCATAGAAATAGCAGGGTTTTTGAGAACCTGCTTTCCATTATTATCAATATGTACCCAAAAGTAGAATTCCTGGAATCTATGGTAATACTTTGTTTAAATTTGAGTAATTATCATAACTTTTTCCATAGCAGCTACATCATTTTACATTCCCACCAGCAATGTAAAATTGTTCTGATTTCTCCACATCCTCTCCTACATGTGTTATTTTCTGTTACTGTTTTTTTCTTTGTATAATAGCTATCCTAATGGGTGTGAACTGGTAATTTAATATGGCTTTGAATTGCATTTCCCTAATGACTAGTGATGCTGAGCATCTTTTCATGTGCTTACCAGCAATTTATACATCTTCCTTGGAGAACTGTCTATTCAATTTCTTTGCTTATTTTTAATAAAATTTTTTTGTTTTTCTGTTGTTGAGATGTAGAATTTCTTTATATATTCTGGATATTAATACCTTATCAGATGTATTTTTTAAAAATCTTTTCTCCCAGTCCATGGGTTGCCTTTTCACTCTGTTTTAGTGTCATATGATGCACAAGAGTTCTTAATTTTGACTAAGTACAATTTATTACATTTTTTCTTTTCTTGCTTGTGCTTTGGTGTCATACTCAAGAAAACATTGCCAAATCCAAATTTCCTCTGTTTTCTTCTAAAAGTTTTCCAGTTTTAGTTAAAATTTTAGGTGTTTGATCCATTTTGTGTTAATATTGTATATGCTATAAGTTCAAAGTCGTTTCATTCATTTGCTTGTGGATATCCAGTTTTCACACCATTTGTTGAACAGGTTATAATTTCCCCATTGAACGCTCTTGGCATCCATGTCAAAAATCATTTGAAACATTTTCAAAGGTTTCCTTCTAGGCTTTCCATTTTATTTAATTAGTCTATATGTGTGTCTTCATGACACTGCCACACCGTTTTGATTACCATAGCTTTGTAGTAAGTTTTAGAATCGGAAGTCTGAGAGCTCCTACTTTGTTCTTTTTCAAGACTTGTAAGGTTATTTGGAGTACCTTGAGATTTCATATGAATGTTATGATGGATTTTTCGATGTCTTCAAAACACACTTTTGGGATTTAATAGGGATGGTGTTGAATCTGCAGATCACTTTAGGTACTATTGACATCTTAATAATATTAAATCTTCTAGTCTATGAATGTCTTTCCATTTATTTTTGTCTTTCTAGAATATCTTTCAGCAATATCTTGAGGGTCTCAGTGTAGAAGGCTTTTTCTTCCTTGTTTAAGTTTCTTCTCCAGTATTTTATTCTTTTCAATGCTGTCATAAATGGAATTATTTTCTTAATTTCTTCTTTGAGCTGTTCATAGATAATGTAGAAATACAACTTCTTTTATGATAAATGCTTTCAAGAAATTGGGTACACAAGGAAGGTACCTCAACATAATAAAGGCCATGCATTAAAAATCCACAGCTAAAATCATATTCAATAGGGAAAGGTAGAAATCTTTCCCACTAAAATCAAGAACAAGACAAGAGTGCCCCCTCTCACCACTTGTTTTCAACATGGTACTGCAATAAAAATTCCTGTGAAACTTTTAGTTTTCTACATATGAATCATGTTATCTGTGAGGTGAGATAATTTTACATAATTAATCTTTTCTTAATATTACTACATATGTGTAGCAGTGCTTCCAATGGTAGCAACTTCCTATCCTTTGGATCTCAGCTTGTACATCACCTTTTAAGAAAGTTCTTTTCTGATAACCTTATCCATAGTATAATTCTCCCTCTTAGTTTCTGTCATGGTACCCTGTTTGCTGTCTCATAAGCACCCAATAAGACTATAAGTACTTTATTAATCTTCCCTCATTTAATGTCTGACTTTATTATAAGAATGGAATGTCCATTCAGGCAGAACTTTTTAGATGATTTTTTTTCTGTTGCCTTTACTGCTGTGTCCTCACTCATAGCACAGTTCCTGGTGTGGAAATTAATAAAACAAACTTTGAAGTCAGGAAAGCCTGTAGGGGGAGCTCTCACTCCCTATCACCCATTGTCTATTACACCAAACAGGAAGAGACCTACACTTGCATCTTTAACAGGAAGTAAAACTACTCTACTAACAAAGGAAGATTTCTTTCCCCACCAGGCAACAGCCCAGCCAATGAGAAAAGTTGTAGCTCAGACAATGGGAAGCCATTGCCTCCCTGAACTGTTACTGTCCCCAAGGACTTTCATATAGAACAGCCCCTCCCTACTCCCCCTTTTTCTCCATAAAAGCAAACTCCCCTCCTTTGTTTTCTGGATTTGCCTGTGGTTTACCATAGCATGTACAACCCGAATTGCAATTTCTTTGGCTATTCCCAAAGAAACTCATTTTAAGTGTAACATAACTAGAGAATTTGCATTTTAAGTTGACACTGGAATAAAATAGGTGCACTTAATTTTTAAAAAATAATTAATAATTGGATAATCAGTTATTATATCTAAATTGGTGATAAAATTTTTTAACATACGTTACCACACTTCATGGCAGAATAAATTGAGTGTTAAATAAAATAAAATAAAAATTTGCTATGGCAATTGAGGAAATACTTGATAACCTAATCTTCACTGGAACAAAATGACTGGGCTGATATTTTATTTATGACTAGTAATAGTCTCATAATAGTTCTAAAGGTTTTTTTGTTTTTCCTCCATGTTAACATTTATATTTTCAGAGCCTAATTATGTGATTTGTGCTAGTAGTATCTTTACATATAAATGATCTTTTAAGTTTTGTGGCAAATCCCACTGAATTTAATTAAGCAAGAATCAGTCTTGGACATACGTCAATTACAGAACTCAATGATAAATGTGGTCAGAAGGGATAAAATATCCAATGATCTTTGCCTCTTTTGGGAAGAAGATACTATCCTTTTAAGAACTGATATAACATTTTCAGGAGGTCCTTTGTTAGGCTTCAAGCATGCCAGAAAAAAATGCACAAGAACGTCTTTCAAAATCTCAAGTCAAATAGACTAGCCATACCAACACGATAGAATGTGAAGGAATAATTGAATGGTATTTTTCTATTTCGAAATTAGTAGGAAAGAGGTTACCCCAGAAAAATTTCCTGGGAAATGGCTAGTTGCTATCTTCTTATAAAAATTAGTATTTGTTTGTCTTTTTGATAAATTATCCTAACATGATAAATTTTTGTTTTTCTGTGTGCCCCATGGAAATCCTATTAAATAATCTACAGTGTGATAAAAAAAATCTTCTAAATAACCAGAAGACTCCATGGAAAATATGGACAGACAGCCAAATGGAATAAAATATATCCTCAAGTAATAATGCAACATTTTATCCTCTGTCGTCGTACTGGATGAGCGAAGAATTCCAGGTCCTCGGAATGAGTTAAAAAGTCTCCACAGGTAAGACTAACAGCAAATAGTGGGAACCAGCCTTCACAATTGTGTGAATTTCTTCATTTTGAAAGAGATTAAATCACTTTGAAATAAATCAAACTTAGATTCTTAGCCTACTTTTTTCATTTAAAAATGTGTGACTTTTGGGAAAATAATTAGATATTCTGAGCCTCAGTTTCTTTAACAATGAAATGGGGATTATAGTTCTTGTTACTGTAAATATTAAATGTGATACATTAAATTATGAGTGCATGATGGAAATGCACTGTAGGAGGTTTGTGCAATCAAGTGATATAAATACGATAAGATTTAAAATGGATCATTTGGGCTGCTTCAGGAGAAGGAATTGTTCGAGACCAGAATGAAAGTGGAGAGACTTGACAGAAGGCTATTGCAGTGGGCCGGGAAGAAATAGGTGTTGGGAAATGATGAATTGGTGCTATAATAGGAAGTAGAGTCAACAGGACTTGTTCAAGTTATCACTAAGTAATAGGAGAGCAATAAAGGAGTGAAAGACACTGTGAGATTTGTTGTCTGAACAATTACATGAAAGGTGACACCATTTAATGGGTTGAGGAGCAACCATGTTTATTGTGGAAAACTAAAAATTTAGTTGTTTAATAGTAAATTGACATCCAATTGGAGATGTGCATATACAGGTTTGAAATTCAGGGGAGAGATAGAGGTTGGAGACACTAATTTGAAGTGCTTCAGAATTTATTGGTTGCAGAAAACTTGAATATACATCTAAAGATGCTAAGAAAGAGTTCTCAGTGAGAATTGGGACAATCCAGGGCAATGATTTTCCATTCATAATTTGCTCTACTAACTTTGAATGTGTACATTACCTTCAACAAGTCTCAAGTATTACATTTTTGTGACTTTATGATTGGTGCACCTTTTCCTGAAATTCCCCTCCCATCTTCTCTTGTTCTTTCACTTTCCGTCTAAAACATTGCTTCTTCTGGGAAGCTTTCTCTGATTCCAGTTTGATTGATACACTTCTATGCTGTGCCCCTTAGCGTTGTGTGAATATTTTTTAATGATACTTATCACTTTCGCCTGGAAGTGACTGACCATCCTTATGCATCATATCACTGAAGGTGGTGAACTATGTCTTATTCATCTTGGTAATCACAATGTCTATGACACATTTGATACAAAAGGACAGTCTGTAAACATTTTTTATTTGAATGAATTAATAAAAGATTAAACATAATACATTAAAATTTTTCCCACTTGTATTGTAGGTAAACTGTTTCCAATATCTGAAGTCAGCACCTACAAAGACTAGATGGAATCAAGGAACAATGTAACTTACTTTGTCTTCTTGGGCTTCACACAGAATCCAAGTGAACAGAAAGTCCTTTGTGTTATGTTTTTCCTCTTTTACATTTTGACCATGGGGGGCAACATGCTCATTATTTTGACGGTGACTGTCAGTAAGACCCTGGACTCCCCGATGTACTTCTTTCTTGCTAGCCTATCATTTATAAATGTCCTTTATTCCTCTTCCATTATCCCCAGATTGATTTCGGAATTGTTCTTTGGGGAAAATACCATATCCTTCCAATCTTGCATGACTCAGCTCTTTACAGAGCACTTTTTTGGTGGATCAGAGGTCTTTCTTCTGTTGGTGATGGCCTATGACCGCTATGTGGCCATCTGTAAGCCCTTGCATTATTTGGTTATCATGAGGCAATGGGTGTGTATTGTGCTGTTAGTAGGGTGTTGGGTTATAGGTTTTCTTCATTCAATAATTCAACTTAGCACTATTTATGGGCTCCCATTCTGTGGCCCCAATGTCATTGATCACTTTATATGTGACATGTATCCTTTATTTAAACTTGTCTGTACTGACATCTATGTCATTGGCCTCTTAGTGGTGGCCAATGGAGGACTGATCTGCATTATTTTGTTTTTGCTCTTACTCATCTCTTACGGTGTCATCTTGCACTTTCTAAAGAACCTTAATCATGAAGGGAGGCAGAAAGCCTTCCAGACCTGTGTTTCCCACATCACTGTGGTTGTCTTCTTTTTTGTTCCCTGCATTTTCATGTACGCAAGACCTGCAAAGACCTTCTCCATTGACAAATCATTGAGTGTGTTTTATACAGTCATAACCCCCATGCTAAACCCATTAATCTATAATCTAAGAAATTCCAAGATGATAAACGCTATGAAGAAGCTCTGGAGAAGAAAAGTCATATCTGATAGGAAATAACTTTGGCATTCACCATGAAAAGAGTTATTCAACATTAAGGCCAACCTTCCTGCATGTAGAAGTCCTCTTAAATCCCATGCAAACTTTTCTTTTCTTCGCAGGATTTATGTTAATTATAATTAAATAATGAACTATATGTCAGTGCTATTAATAACAGTTTCCCTGTTAGAATGTAAGCTCTATCATGTCTTGTTTATCACTGTAGCAAGAAAGGTGAAATGTTTAATAGGGAGTCAATAAATAGTATGTAATGAATTCACCAATGAAATGTCTATATAGTTACACTATTTTTTAATTAAATTCCGCATTTACTTTTATCACTTTCTTTTTCATTCTTAGTTTTGTTTTCAGTCAGATTCTTGTCCTTTATCTTCATTCTTTTTGTTGTATTAAAATATTTAATGCTATAAAGACTATCCTCTTTATTCAATTCCTTTTGAATAACATGAAATTTTTAGTGTTATCCTTTTACTGTTTTAAATTAAAAAATTGAATGTGTAATAGATAACAAATATTATAAATAAAATCCATACAGAATGGTAAAACATAGAGTAGTCTTCCTACCCATCCCTCACCAGAGTCACCCACTTCTTCACTAACGCACTTAGTGGGTCTGTTTTTAAGGTTCTTCGAGTAATGATCTTTGCCACAAGTCATGCCATAATATCCTCCCATTTTGAACGTGGCTTTTTATTGATTGGATATTTGTCTGGTTGCTTCTTTCTTTGACTAGTTTCTCAAGCTCCTATAAAGTTATTTTGGTTAGTTTAGTTTTTTTCCTCAGGTTTGTGTGGAGAATCTAGGGTCTGCAACATCCTAATCTGTCATCTTTCTCTGTAGGCAACATATTTTTGTATTTCCTAAGAAGTATATTTCACAGGTAAAGTTATGGGAATCATAATATGCTCAAATTTTGATAAACCATGCAATATAAGCTCACTGTCTTTGCAATTACAAAACAAAAAATCTGGGTATACAAGAATGTTTTTGTTCTATATACTCCATTTTCTTTTTTTGTACTTCCTAATCTGCCAAATCTGGGATGACTGTTTCTTTCTTTTTCTACCCCCAAAGAGAAGGTCTGCCATTTATTCTTGCTACATTATTTGGACTGAAACTCATTTTTATTCTTATATTAGCAGTCATTCACATTGAGAGCCTTTTTTCATGGTTTTGCCGTGTGAAGGAGATTTTCTCTATCATTTTGCGAGCACATTTTGGAGAAATGGATGATAAGATTTAGTATATCATAATGATTTAGAGCACATTGTCTGACTACAACAGTCCTGAGATAAAACTTAATTTTTCCACTTAGACTGTGAATTTTGGCAAAATACAACATCTTGAGGATTCAATTAAAGAGTAATTATAGAGATATTATCAGGATCAAATAAATAATCCTTGTAAAGCACTTAGTACCACTGAATGCCTAATAGTTGTTAGTTATTATGAACATTCTTTATTACTGGAGTTTCTGAAAGTATAATAGAAATATTCATTAACAACATCTTTTCGAGAGCTTTAGAAAGAATGATACTCTGCATCTTCCTGCTGTGAAGAATATTCTGAAAGCTGACTGTTCTTTAAGAAGCTCTTGAGGACTGGAATGGTTTCCAAACACGTTGGCCATTACTGAAATTCTGTCACCTGGTTGTCTAATCTACATTTGATTCAGTATCTCCATGTTCTTGGGGCTGATCCATTTGTAGGTCTGATTTTTTCCTGACAGTCCTTTTTGAGTGGTCAAATGGTCATTTTACTAGGAATCTGAGGCCAACAGAGCAGGCAACCAGAATATGAACTGAGAGGATAAAGGGAGATATTTTTTAGAGAAGATAGTATGGTGCAGTGGTTAAGAGAATGCTCTGCGGTCAGATCTCCTGGGTTTGAACATGACCTTGGAAATTTTTTAAAACTCTCTGTGCCACATTTTCTTCATCTGTAAAAACATTAATGATAGTACCTATCTCATAAAGTCATTGACCTACATAAGTGATTTAATATTTGGTAAGTGCTTTTAACAGTGCCTGGCACATGGAAAACATTATATATGTGTTTTTAAAAGCAAAAACTATTGACTTGTATTGACTCAATTTCCACTTGGGGTTGGAACTTTCCCTGTCTTTTGTCTTCTTAGGTAAAAAAAATGTAACCCCTTGTATGACTAACTCAACCCAAATTATGGCCAACATAATTTTTTCCTTGAAGTTCAAGCAGTTCAAGCAGAAGTGTATGGAGTCTTAGGGTCATTATTCAGCCTCTGTAGTCCTGTAAGCAGCAGAGTTTCAGATAATGTGGAAGCATTTGGTAGTCAACTGAATTTTGTATTCCATTTCACTAGTTAATGTAACACTGAATGTGTGTTCAATATCAGAGTCTCATTTGTGTGTGTGTGTGTGTGAGGAAGATCAGCCCTGAGCTAACATCCATGCTAATCGTCCTCCTTTTGCTGAGGAAGACGGGATCTGAGCTAATATCTATTGCCAATCCTCCCCCTGTTTTTTCCCCCCAAAGCCCCAGTAGATAGTTGTATGTCATAGTTGCACATCTTTCTAGTTGCTGTATGTGGGACGCGGCCTCACCATAGCCAGAGAAGTGGTGCGTTGGTGCTCGTCCGGGATCCGAACCCCGGCCGCCAGTAGTGGAGCGTGCGCACTTAACTGCTAAGCCACTGGGCCAGCCCCTCAGAGTCTCATTTTAATCTCAGTTATTAAATAACAAAAGGGTAGTACTTTATTCATAGGGTGATTTTAAGCGTTAGATGAGATAATGTATGCAAAGCATCAAGGAAAATGGCTGGAGATCAGTAGATGCTTAATTAACGTCACTGTATTTGTTGCCTCCATCACTTCCACATCAGTGTATAATTTGTCTGACTTTTTTGAACTGTATGGTTTATTTTTATGATTCAATTCTATGTAGATATTATATTAGAGGCCATGAGAAACTCTCAGAAATCTGGAAGTATACCAAAAAATATTAATGTAAGATGAATGAGATTAACTATGAATGATTTACTTTAGTAATGTTGATGCCACCCAAATTAAACTCAGGTTAATACAAACCTCATAACTGAATGAACATTTTAATGTCAAATAAGAAAGAAGTGGCATAATTTTAGTTGTATTAAAGTCTGTTATTTATGCACTATAATGTGGCACATGCTATGGAAGCATTGTTTTGTATGATCCTCATCAGAGACTTATGAATTAGCTACAATTATTCTTGTTCTCCAGAAATAATTAACTGAAGTTTGCAAAACTTTAATAACTTACCCAAAGTGACAGAGCTGGCAAATGCCTAAGGTAGTATTTGATCCCATGTAGTTTTGTTTCAGATCCTGCACTCTTAAACACTATGATAAATGTCATATTAATGACATATATATACCTGAATACAGCAACAGTTTCTAGTGGTGAGAGATAGGCAATAAATAAGCAAACATCTATGAAAAAGGCAAAGAGTATAAAAAGTTCTTAGAATAAAGAAGCAATGTGATAGCAAAAGACTCAGATGGCAGGGTCCACTTTAGATTGGGAGTTCAAAGAAGACCTAAGAACAAGGATTTACAACATGCATCTAATGATGTTAAGCGATGGGAGACAGTAAACTGAAGTTCTTGAGTAAAACCACTAGAGAGTAATTTCTGTATGTGAGAAGGCGAATTTTATCTGACTTGGATGATTATCATGAACTACTCTTGTCTCTCTTGCCTCAAAAATCTTCAAGCAATCTTACTTACAGTGAATTCAGCATTAATTAAAATCAGAATGAAGCTAAATAAAACATTATACACACATATACATAGATATCATATATATCCAAGAAAATATTACTTCAAGATGCTGAGCTAAGATCATTGGTAGAAAGAAAGCTATCTGTTTAATCAAATAAACACTAAGATATAACTGGCCTTTTCATAGCCTGTAAAGCTATGCTCAATTGCTCCTCACTCAAACACACATCTACTTAAACTTATCCAGTACCACTTTCTCCCATGGTACCTATGTTTAAGTTCCAATGGCTACACTCTTACCCTAGGGCCATTGTGCTAGCTCTTGTTTATTTCCAAAATGCCTGTCTTCTAGAGGTCCACATGACTGGCTCATTGTCTTCACTCAGTCTTCAGTCCAACTGCCACCTTCTAAGAGAGGTCTTTCTTAACCATCCGTGTAAAGCCATCGTCCTTCTCCTTCAGTTACTGTCTATCAAACAACTTGGTTAATTTTCTCTACAGCGTTTTCATCATCTGATTTATCTGGTTACTGTTTGTTTCTTTAAACTAGAATGTAAACTCCATAAATGTAAAAGTAGTGGCATTATTTGTTTTTCTCACTACCAAATCTCCAAGTGCCTAAAACAGAGATTGGCACGGAGAAAATTCTTTATAAGTATTTACTCAATAAATTGCTATGATTTCCACATAACACTTTTTAAAATAAATGCATTTTAAAAAAGAAACCTTGTTAAAAGGAATAGTTCTGAAATTGATGACATTTCACCTTGGTGATAAATTGAAATGGAGAATTTTAAATTAGTTTAACGCATGTCAGGGCTCTTATCTGAAAAGACAGAATCATCTAGGGAACTTAATTAGAAGGGATTTACTATATGAAATGGAAGCGTAAAGAATCTTAGGAAGGCCTAGAGTCACAGATTCTAGGCTTTGACAGGGAACAATTTTCAGAAGCACACCTAACAGGACTGGCATGCTAAAGGAGATGCTGTCTCTGCTGGCACTGTGACCACGCTGGCACTGGCCAACTGCAAATATGCTGTCACTGTCCTGGCCTAGGAACCCATCTGACTCTGTTGACCCCATGCTAGAACCCAGCCTCAGATAACTAATTCCAATTTAAAGACTTGCATAGATGATCCTGGTTGGTGGAACCCAAGACACATGCCTGCACTCAATTGTTAAGGAGATCTGGAAAATAGAGTTCTTTGGATTTTATGTTGGTGAAGTGGATACTTCATACTCTGAGACATGAACAAAATGTCTGGGTGCATTCAAAATTTTGGGCAGTCACATGCCCTTGATTTTCAGTACAGTTGTGGATGGAGTCTTGTGTAAAGTATTTTATTTTGTCAGATAGATAGTTGTCCCTGTTTCTGTTTGCCCTACATATAAGAAAGAAGGGAGACATAAAGAACCAATGTTAAGTTAGCGAGCAGAAAAAATATTGATACTACAGAGAGTTATCGATATATTCATTTAATTTTTACTGAACACCTAGTCTGTAAGCATCATACTTAGGTCTCAAGAATAAACTCAAATAACTGGGATATTTCTTAACCTTATCAGTATAGTATAGCATGTGATTTGGTAGTAATTTTTAAAAAGCTCTTCTTAGTTTTGAAATGTTTTAGATGGATGATTTCTTGAATTAAAAAAAAAATCTTGTCTAAGTGATTTACTCTCACTTTAAAAGACCTGAAATAAAATCCAAATTCCTTGCTAAGCTCTGTACTGCCATGAAGAGTATGGTTCCTATTCATCTCTTCAACTTCAGTTTGTTTTCTTCTCTCTCTTTCCTATTACTCTCCATGTTTACTAACCTTTCGGTGTCTTTTTTTTTAAATTATTGAGATCATATTGACTTACAATTGTGTAAAATCCAGGTGTATATCACCTGTATATTTCGGTTGCTGTCTAGATAGCATCATGTTCACCACCAGCAGTCCAGTTTTTATCACCATAGATATCTTCCCTTTACCCCATTCACTCTCTTCCCATCTCCTTCTCCTCTGGTAATGACTAATCTGTGCTCCTTATCTCTGTGTTTGCTTGTTTATCTCCCTCATATGAGTAAAATCATAGGGTATTTTTATTTCTCTTCTGACTTGTTTCACTCAGCATAATACCCTCAAGGTCTATCCATATTGTTGCAAAAGGCATAATTTTATCTTTTTTATGGCTTAGTAGTATTCCATTATGTATATATACCATATTTTCTTCATCCATTCATTTGTTAATGGGCTTCTGGGTTTCTTCCATAACTTGGCTATTGTGAATAATGCTGCAGTGATCATGGGGTACATATATCACTTTTGGGTATTCTGTGAAGGAGGGGTGAAGATAGTTTTTTTATATGGATATTCAATTGAACTAATATCCTTTATCGAAAAGCCTGTCCTTTATCCATAGCTCTTCTGTGCACTTTTGTAATAAATTGAATGTCCACATATATATGTATCTCCCACTGGACTTTTTACACTATGCTATTGGTTTATTTGTCTATCTTTGCTTCAATGTCTGTCTTAACAGCTGTAATCTTTTAATAACTCTTGTTTTGTTGTTGTTGTTAAGCTGGCCATGAGCTAACATATTTGCCAATCTTCCTCTTTTTGCTTAAGGAAGATTGTCCCTGAGTTAACATCTGTGCCAATCTTCCTCAATTCTACCATTGAGGAGGAATAGGAGAAAGGCCTGGACCCAATACAATTTAAGGTCGTCTATCCCTGGGGGAAGGGTGGTAAAAATCTGTCATGCAAGACTCACCAAAGATACAAGTCAAAATTTGGCTGTCATAACAAACATGGTAAGAGATCAAAAATGCTTTAGGAGGGCTCATCAGTAGACTTGACACAGCATAGGAAAGAATATTGACTTAAAAATATGTTAATATAAATTACCAAACTGAAACAGAAATAGAAAAAAGAGCAGGAAAATACCTGCAGAACAGAGTATCCAGGAACTCGGGGACAATATCAAAAGTCTTCAGAGGAGAGAAAATGGAGCAAAAGAAATATTTGAAAGGATAATGACTAAGAATTTCCAAAAGTAATGAAATAGATCAAACCACAGATCCAAGAATCTCAGGGAACTCGAGCAGGATAAACAACAACAACAACAAAAGTAAATGAAAAGTAAAACCACACATTGACTGATCATATTCCAGCTGTGGAAAATCAAAGACAATGAGAAAACCTTGAAGGCATCCAGAGAAAAAAGAAACATTATGTAGAAAAAGAAGATATGAATTACAGCAGATATCTCATCAAAAACTAGACAACCTAGAAGACAATAGAGTGATGTCTTTAAAGTGAAGTAAAACCACTGCCAAACCATAATTTTATGCCAGGGAAAATAATTTTCAAAAATAAAGATAAAATAAAGATTTTTTTTGACAATCAAAAATGGAGGGAATTCATTCCAGACTTACACTACAGGAAATATTAACATTTTTCAGGCAGAAAAAATATGATATCTGATAGAAACTTTGATGTCTACAAAGAAATGAAGACCTCCAGAATGGTTAAAAAAGGGTAAATATAAAGGACATTTTTTCTTATTTTAGTTGCACTTAAGTGATTTTCTAAAGCAAAAATAGTAGCAATATATTGTGAGTTTATAGCATATGTAAAAGTAAATTATATGAAAACCACAGAAAAAGTGGGAGGAAGGAATTGGAAGTATACTGTTGTATGGATCTTAGAATATATGTGAAGTTGTATAAAAATATTTAAAGGTAGACTGTTATTAATTAAAAATGTATATTATTTATCAGAGGGCAACCACTAAAGTCTTTTAAAAACAAGTATAAGTAATAATCAAATGGCGAGGTAAAAAGGAGTCATAAAAAATGCACAACTAATCCAAAATTAGGTAGAAAATGAGGAATAAAAGAACAAAGACCAGATGGAACAAATAGAAAACAATTTATAAGATGCTTGAATTAAATCAAACCAATCAATAATTACACTAAATATAAATGGTCTAAGCACAACAATTAAAAAAATTCAAATTGCATAAAATAACATTCTCAAATTTATCCTGCCTGTAGGAAACCCATTAAATATGAAGACATACATAGGTTAAGAGTAAAATTATGGAAAAAATATACAATAAAGCACTAATCAATGAAAACTAGAGCAACTATGTTGATATAAGACAGAGTAGATTTTAGTCCAATGAATATGACCAGAGATAAAAAGGGACATTGCATAATGATAGATGGATCAATTCCCTAAGAAGATATAATAATCCTAAGAGTATATTCACTAACAAAGCCTTAAAAATACATGAAAAAAGAACTGATAGTCTTTTGTTGATGTTTTCCCAGTCATCTTCTGGTTGGATGAAGCTCATCAAGTAGTAGATTCCTCAGAAAGGGTGCTTATGTACAGTAGTTACTGAGTTATTGTATGATCAAAACTGTTTTTCCACAGTCTTTTTTATTGAAAGACAGCTTGGCTTGGTATAAAATTCTGATTTATACTTTCTGAATTTTCTTGAAAATGCTGCTACACAATTGCTTTATTTTATATGCTGTTTTCGAGAACTCAAATGCCACTGGAATTTTCTAGCTTTTGTAACTTATTTTGTCATTTTGCCTAGAGTTCCTAGGAATTTCTTTCTTTAATGTCTAAAAGTTTTCTTAGAATATATCTCATGATTGATTGTTCTAGGTCAGTTTTTCCTGGTATCAAGTGTCTCTTTACAATGTGTAGATTTAGATATTTAAAATATTTTGGAATATCTTTTGGATTGTAATTTTATATTTAGTTCTATTCCATGGTTTTGACTTTATTTTTTCAGGGACCTTGGGCCTCCTTTGTCTAACTTCCTTTTCTACCTTTCTCTCTGACTCCTTTTCCTTTTCCTTTTCTTTTAAATCTCACTTTATTTCCTCTGATTATGTGTTTTACTTTCATGTCCTTTATTATATTTTAATTTGAATATTATCCCTTTGATACTTTAATTTTCATTACTGACATGATTTTGTATTTTTATTTTATTTTTTCTTGAGCTTAACTATCATTTCATCCCTTCCTGATTTTTGAAATCCACTTCTCTTATTTTTTTTGTATTTTTAATTCACTGTTTTATTTTCATATCCATAAAAGTGTGTTTGAGTATATTTAATTCAGCATTGAGTACTATGTTTCAGATTTCTTTAGCTTTGTGGTTGTGTTTTTAATGGAGAATTTTCAGCATTTTCACCAGTAGAAGTACTCTGATTTACATTTTCAGATTTTTTCACAGTAGTTTTGTTTGAATATAGTTTTTAAAAAATTCCTATTCATTCTGTAGACGTGGTTTTAAGTGTGAGAGTGACATAGCTCCTTCTCCTTTAGTCTCATTTCCACACTGTAAGCAGGAAGAGGAAGGAAGGGAGAAGAAAATGATGAAGAGCAAGGTGCTGACTAGGCACACCAATTAAGTATGACCTCTTTAAAAAACGTTCCACAATCTCCACCCGTTACATTTGCTTACATTTCATTGGCTAGATTTGGATCCTATGGCCATGTCTTGCTGCTAGGGATTCCGGGAAGGTGATGATTTTCTTCTGGGAAGAAATAGAAAGGAGTAAAGACAATAAAGGTATTAGCAGTGCCTGCCACCAAAGAGGAGGAAGAAATATTTTTATCAGACACTGCTTTGTTTCATAAAAGAAATACTGGTAATTATTTTCAGTGCTACTTATTAGATTTTAATTTAGTGCCCCTTCTCTTATAAAATTTGACAAAGACATACGCGTTAACTGGGTAGTAGTCCAACTACACAATTTAAAAATCCTAATTAACCTTTATGGAACACATAGTATGTATCAAGCATTGTGTTAGTTAAACATTTTAACACAGATTATTTCACTCCACATTCTAACAATACTGAAGGTATGTATGATTATCCTCATTTAATAGATAAGAAAGCTGAGGCTAAAAACTGTTAACTAAATTGTCTATGGTAATTATGCTACCAAGTGGTGAAAACAGAATCTGAAACCATTTTTTCCTGATGCAAACTTTCATTATGATATGTTTTCTTTCAAAACTGAAGACCTTTTGAAGATTATTTTTAGTCATAGCAATATATCTTCACTAGTGTATCAGCTCTTTTAATTTGTTCCAGAAGTTTCCTTTCCTCATGGGCACAAAAGCCATCCCATATGGCATCTGCAATATTTCCCCAAGAATTGACATCTACTTTTCAATGTGTAATTAAAGTTAGAGAATGTTGCAGCTCAGAGAATTCATGAGACTATTGTGGTTGATATTTGTGGCAGTATGCAATTCCCCGGAACAAGTATGGGTGAAGGAAATGGTTAGTGTTATGACCTCATAATGAAGAATCCTGTGAAATTTTAAATTATGTTTCCTTCCTGAATTTGCACAGGATAGTCTCCAAATCTGGAATTTAAGTTTATGATATCTCTGGGAGTCACAATTTCCTCTGTTTCCTTTCTTTTCCAAGGGCAGTTTTTCTTTAATTTTGTAGAGAGTGTTTCTTGAATATTTAGAAACAATCTATTATTTTTTAAAAAGATAAATTTTGTAATATAAATATTATAGATATTTTAGAAACATTTGGAAGCTACCAATAATAAAGAAAAAATTCTAAACACACTTATAATACAACTCCTAGAGATAAACATTAACACTGTTTATGAGTACATGTGTTTAAATACATCTTCACTTTTGGACTTCAGCATTTTCATTTTCCTGGTTTCATTTTTGTCACAAGATTTTTTGGGAAGTATAGATAGGATAACTATAAATCCAACTATTGAGTAACCTTGCATAAATAGGTAGCTTCTTTCAGACTCACACTCCCAACCGTAAGATGAAAATAATAATATTGTGCCAGTTAGGACTGTTTATGATTCAACTGACAGAAAATCCTAGTCCATGTATTTAAAAAAAATAGTAGAATTTATTATCTCATGTAACTGAAAAATCCAGAAGCAAGGCAGGCTCCAGGTGAGACTTGATGCAGTGGCTCAGATGTTACCATTACCTGGTTTATTTCCTACTTGACACTCTTCCCTTTGTGATGCTGACTGCTTTTCTAGGTCTCAACGGGTGGACCTCAGGAAGCTCATGCTTCCTCTTTGTCACAAAGTGACTGCTGCAGTTCTAGACCATACAGGCTCACTCAAAACTATTTAAGTTTCTGTCTCTTCTAATATGTTCTACCTAAGATAGAGTGTGCTTCTTACCTGTGAATCTCTCAAATGCCTCCCTGTCTCCATGACTGGTTGCTTTCCATCCCTTAACCAATATTATGGCCAAGGGGTGCTTTATGTAGATCTGCTTAAGCCAATCAAGATCTATGTCTAAGTAATCAACATCATCCAAATTACTTGGCTGGGATTGGGGTGGTATAGTTTCTGCAAAGCAAAATCTGGGTAGTTTTGACAGGAATAGAGGAAAATAGATGCTATGGAGGAAACAAAAAAAAAATTGCTCAATATGAAAATTCGCCTTGCAAGCTTGCTGTGACTATTAGAGAATGGCTGCAAAATATCTGGTATAATGCCTGGCACATAGTAGGTACTCAATCAATGGCAATTGTCGTTATTGTGATGATCATCATTATCATCTTCATTGTATGGGATGTTTAAGGCATCAGAGTCTAAATGATCTTGAAGCATAGAATGTTAGAGGAAGAAGGGGTATAACAATAATCTAGTCTAATTCTGTCATTTTATGTCTGTAGAACTGAAAACCATAGAGGTGAAAGTACTTGCCTAAAGTCACCCAACTGGCAGCCTCTTCCCTGGACCCATTCTCTCTTTTCTTCTCCCTTCAGTCTAATTCTCCCACAGTGACTCAGAAAATTAGGGCAAAAAACTCTCCTAATGTCATGTCTTTAGCTTCCCTCTCTCAGAGCATAATTACTGGATGTTTGTAATTTTTCAAAGTTCTCTAAATTAATTGAAACACATTTGAACCTTTTCCTAACTTGCAGTTCCTTGGCAAAGTTTCACACTGGAGACAAGAAATATCATGGAGAATTTGGCCCCTTGATCACAGCATGCAGTTCAATTTGTTTTAAATGGTTCAAGTATCTCGATATTGAAAAACAATCCGTTGCCTTCTAGAGAATGAGTGGGTTTTCTAACTGAAAAACAAGATCTAAAACTCACTCATTAGCTGTTTTCTTCAACTACTTTTCTGTTTCTAAATAGTTGATCTAAAGATTGGCCATGGGATTGATTTCCCGAATCCTTCCCTTTGTGATTTGTCCACAACATCAGTGGCTGTTTATTTTTTATAGATCACAGGACACAGGGAATTTTGTTGTGTGGAAGCAAGATTGACGCTATTAATTGGCAATAACAATCACAAAATCAAAATCACTAGAAAGGAATCCTAGTATTGTGGAAACAATGCCTCAGCAACTTGACCAGTAACTAGCTGTGTAACTTTGAGAAGTCAACTAAACTCTCTGGTCCTTCGTTGCTTCATCTGTAAACAAAGGAGATTGGATTAGTGGTCTACAAATTTCCTTTCAGCTCTAAAGTTTCCACTGTTTGACCTGCTCAGCCCATTGGGGGCCTTTGATGCAGAGGAAGGAGCCCAGTGGAAGAGTTTTGTTGTGAAGAGAGCCTCCTGTGTTCCAGGGCACACCCTTTCAGTCTCCTCAGCCAAGGACATCCCTTTGGGAGATGAGCTCTTGCAACAGAGGAAGAAATTTTTCCTGAGCCTAAGAAAACCTTCATATTCCACTCCTTGCTCTAAAATTGAATATTTCCCAAACCAGGAAGATAATACCATTCCTAGAGGATTTCTCAGGTTGACTGAATGTGAGAGGCTCCAAATCACTGTGTGATCTAGGGTGAGTCACTTTTCCTCCCTGGGCCTCAGTTTCTGCCTCTGTAAAAAAGGAGAGGGCTAGGAAGAATATATCTTAAAGTTCTTTTTGGCATTCACATTCTGGGATTCCATGAAGTACCACTTGGGGGTCCAGAGTGTGTTGGGTGTCCAGAGTGAGTCATGGGAATGAAGTCCTTGTGATATGACTTTGAACTCATAGCAATAGGTTTTCCAGGCTTTCTATCACTTTATCATTTTGTTCTTGTCAGATTTCTCTCATTGGGGCTTTATGTAAGAGGATAAAATTCTACCTAGACCACCATTTACCTACCTAGGCTTGTATATGTAATCTGTGAATACCTGGAAATTCATGATTCTAGGATGAGGGTTTTACTTGGGGAAGTGCTAGAGGGAAGAGGAGGTAATTTGTTACCAACTAACTGTCTCTCTGTTGAGCAAGGGGGAAACAGAAAGCAGAGAGAAATGTAAATAAATACCAGGAAGTTTGAGTTAATAATAGCTACTATTTATTGAGAGCTTCCTATTTGCCAGGCAACCCTAAGTGCTTTACATAGTTTATCTCACAGCTAATTCTTGCAACAACCATGTCATACATGAATTGTTACCCACTTCCAAGAAAATAAGAAAACCTGTTCACAAAGACGCATGGTATGTGAGTGGTAGAGCTAAGAGTTGGCTGCCAACTGCAATGTTCGCTCTCTTAACCACTACTCTAGACCAATCCCTGAGGAGAGTGAAAGGCAGCTCAACTAGGTGTCCTTGTTTTATTTTCTTCAGTCCTTCACAGGTCCATGAAACTGGAACTATCCCCTCCACTAAAAGGCAGGTCACTTGCTCCTCTGAGATTCATCACCTCCCTCTCTCACAATGATCCCACGAAATCATCTGATCTAATTGTCTTAAATTCCCCTGATGGATTTTTGTTTTTCAAAATACATATCATGTGGTCCTAAATGGTAATCTTCTCAACAATAAAACTCAGCTGTGATATGTGTGTGTGTGTACGAAATTTGGCCTTTTAAGTGAGAATTGAAAAATTCATGACCAAGTAACCCTGGACAAAATAAAGAGCAACAAATGTCTTCTATGGAACATAAGGATTTTAGGATCCTCCTCACTCAACTCATGGAAAATAATCTATTAAGTAGAGAAAACACCTCAGTTGCAAAGTTTGAGCAAGTGTAGCTTTGACCAAGTGCAGTAAAATGTCTGTTTCTGAAATAGGAATGATCTACATTGTTCACAACTTTACATATTTGGTGAGAAAGAGTCTCACCTAGGTTATATGAAGTCAACACAGATTGAATGGAAAATGCAGACAGATGATGTTAAAAAGTCTAGTTCTTTCTTATCCATCTACTAGTTAATCAATTTATCATCAATGAAGAGTCTACATATATATTGAGCCACATCTGTGAGGTTGACACTTAGGTGCTATGCGGGTTCAAGGAGTAACAAACTTAGACTCTGTTCCCCAAAACAAACAGGCAACATAAAACTATAGTGAGCAATAAAAGCATGTATAAAATAAAGTGTAACAAATTCTGCGGTTTTAACTATAGGTGGTAGAGAATTTCTTCACTTTTTAATTCAACTCAATGAACATTTACTGCGCACTTACTATGTGTCTAGTTCTAAAGATTCAGACATGAATAAACTCAGCAAGGGAGACATATACAGAAACAATAATTACAATAAAATTTGCTAGATACTCTAGTAAAAAGATGTAAAAAACATGGAAGAATTGTTGGATGGAATGGAGTGCTGAGTGATATTAGACTTGAGCATTAAAACAAGAATAAGTGTTAATTAGAAAGCCAATATGTGCACACCAAGCAGAGGGAACAACATATCCAAAGAGCAAGTTTGCAGAAATGATATAAATTTCAGAATGGCTGGAATATAGGCTCCAGGGGGAGGGATGGCAAGTGAGGCTAGAAAGATGAACAAGCTCCAGTTATTACATGCCATGCTAATACTATTGGACTTAATCTTTTAGGCAATGAGAAACCATTGATAGATTTCAAGTCAATGCATAACTTGTTCAGATTTGCATTTTAGAAGTATAACAATAATAATAATAAGAGCTTGAATTTATTGAGAGCTTGCTATGAGCTGCACTGAACAGAAAGTTCCCTGAAATGAATTTCCAGCATTGAGAGCTGGGATAAATGAACTAGTGTTGATGTAACCAGGGAAGGTTTCCTAGATAATGGACATTATAGAGTAGGTAGGACTCGGAGAGGGAGGCAAAGAGAGGCAGGCTCACCATGTAATGTGAAAAATAAAAGGGATGCTCTTGTGGTGGGTATCAACTTCTATCCATGAGAAGGTGAGGAGACCTCTGAATAGAACAATCATATGTGTTGTTTAATGGTCAGTAACATTGATTTGAAGGAGTAGGGGGAAGTATTTTAGAGGGTTCTAAAAGTCAGGTGGAGGAATTGAGACCTGATTTCCAGGCAACAGGGAGACAGTGGTGGTTTCTGAGTGATCCAAGCAGAGAGAGACTCAGGAAGAATTTCTAACTTCAGTATGCAGAAAAAAGTGTGTGTGGGGGGGGCAGGGTGAAGACTAGAGACAGGTGGAGCACGTAAAAACTGCTGTAATCCTCATATGAGCTTATATCCTGCCTGAAGATGGAGGCTGCAGGAAGACAGAGGAAGAACTGGTAAAATCATCAGGATGCGGGGATTATGTATATATGGGAAATGCAGGAGAGGCATGAGTTATAGGCGACTCCAAGCTTTCAAGCCTGAGGGCCAGGGAGAATGGCAGTACTGCTGTAAGACCCAGGTGTGAAGAGGGGTTCTGTCAGTCACTCCCACCAGGATATAATGACAGATTCCATAGCTCAGGCTCACGAGCTGCGTCTCTCACCCCTGTTTAAATCCCTGCCATGGGGGGGAGGAGGAAAGGGAGGTCCCCCAGTCTCACACTCTGCTCAGTATCCCACATAGCTTCCTGGTCTCTCATGTTCTAGAGATGATAGCATTGAAACATTCCCAATAACTTAGAGTTTGCTGGAATTCTCCTGCTATTCACAGGGAAGGCAAAATAAGGAATTTGGACAAGTTTTGCATCAACCATGGGTGTTGATGTCATTTCTCTCAGGCATGGGAGTGTCTCACCCCTTTCTCCTCTGGCTGAGATATGGTGGCTCTCCCTCCATTTCTAGGTAAGTGTGAGTTTCAGCCTTAGCTCAATCACTCACAAGCTGTGTTTATTTGGGCAAGTTACTTATCCTTTCTGAGTCACAGTTTCCTCATCTATCAATTAGCTACCTCAGAGTGGTACAGGGAGAATTAAATGAGGGGATGACCGTAAAGTGCTTACCACAGTCCAGCACACAACGGATACTGAAAAAATGGCAGCAGTATCTGCTGTTGTGGTTGTTGGGATGACAACGAAAATAGTGAACATCAGGTAACCACACACTTTAGTTTCCTTCAGCTCACCAGACTATTGCACGGGCTCTTTGGGTTGTTTTTGATGCCTTCCTTCTTTCCATTAGTCTGCACCAGTAAGGGAGCCTTGTCTCGCTTCCTCCCTCTTGTTCAGCTGTTCTTCCTGGGTATCCTTCTTTTATGCCATGAAATCCCACATTTTTCTCCTCCAGTTTTAGCCAGGTCACTTACTGAGGATTCTCTCTGGATATTTTCACCTTGTGTATGTCTTCAAATTCTCATGATGAGAAAAACTGGCGGGGGAATGTATTTAATCCATTTCAGTATGGAAGCCTAAGCGGAAGAGGGAAAAATAAGAGGAATAAGCGGTATTTCAAAGTAATTTTAAAAGCAGAGCAAATCTTGAGAGTTTTCTTTGCCTCCTTTTATAAAAGTGCTGTTTGATTGCATGAAGTTGTGGCTTCCTGAGAGCGAAAGCCATCTTTCCTTCTTCTTTCACATGTCCTGAATCACCTAAGGATATAGTAGATGCTTAATGAAACATTTGGTCAAAGAACTGAATTAAAATAAATCCTTGGATGCCAAC
>JABWHU010001774.1:28304333-28333998 GCA_014189135.1 Dicerorhinus sumatrensis harrissoni | reverse complement strand
GCAGAGGAAGTCCAAAGGTCTCAGACCTCACGGTACCCCCTGGGCTGCTAGTGGCCCGTTTGTCTAGGGACGGATGGGGTGGTTGGTAACAGAGTGATAGGTCCACTGGCCACCCTCTGAGGGGCTCTTGGGAAC
Source organism: Dicerorhinus sumatrensis harrissoni (assembly GCA_014189135.1). Taxonomy (NCBI): domain Eukaryota; kingdom Metazoa; phylum Chordata; class Mammalia; order Perissodactyla; family Rhinocerotidae; genus Dicerorhinus; species Dicerorhinus sumatrensis. The sequence goes on along the minus strand of JABWHU010001774.1, from coordinate 28,333,863 downwards.
CCGAGAGAGCTTGGAGCCCTGGTGAGGGGCTTCTGGTAACATCAGAGCCCTCGGGACCCAAAATAGAGCACATTCCAGGGCCTCCTGAAATAACAGGGCTATGTGACTCTCCGGAGGCTGGGCTGGAGTCGGCCTCCCAAGGTGGTCGTGTCTGGGCCTGGGCACTGTGGACTGTTGAGGCGGTTATTTTGGTAAACTCCGGAGGAGGCTCTGTTGGCTGGGAGTGTGTCAGGGTGAGATAAACAGCCCTCAGATGCAGCCTGACCGTGGCCTTGCTGGCCTGCATCTTTGCCTGGGTCTGGCTGCCATGCCCGGGCCCAGCATGCGGCCCTGACCCCCTCTGCCCAGACATGGGTGGGATGAGCAGATCCCACCCATGGGGGGGCCCTAGGAATGGTGAGGGAGGGAGGATCGAGCAGCATCCAGCTGGGGTTATACAGAGTTGAGCGAGCACCCCTCACACAGGGGTGGCTCCTGGGGGCCTGCTCCCAGCCCTGCCAGCTCTTCCAGCTGTGCCTGCCCTTCAGGGTCTGTGCGGAGCTGTGCCTCCTCCAGGAGGCCCTCTGCTTGCTCTCCCTTGGCCCCATCCTCGCCCCCTCTGTGGCTCTGGGGATGGTTTCGGTTGGTGATCTTCATTTCCTATCCAGGGAAAGGAAGCCTGGTTGAGGGAGTTGTGACATTATTGTAAGGGCACAGAGTAGAGTGGGTGCTTGGAGGTGGGCCCCCCTGCCCAAGAAGGGCTGGGCATGCATGCCAGGGTCTCTGACTCCAGGAGGGGGCCCCACGGTGCATTGAGATGGGACAGAATTTAGCTGCACAGAAGATGACATGGGTGTGGGGAGGTGAAAGCCTTAAATGCCTGCCCAGAGCCAGTGGAAGCTGCCTGCAGTGTTTCACTTCCTTGGGTTTCATAGGCTCTTTCCACAGTTGGCACATTTCAGGGCCGAGGCCTCAAGTGGCAAGTATGGCCCATCTTCTAGGAGAAGAGGTCTCCTGGGCCTGGCTCGGCTGCTCTCTGTAGGATACAGAGCAGGGGCTACTGAGCTGGCTCAGCCTGGGGCACCATCGTCAGGCTGAGGCTCTGCAAGCCAACACCCGCCCCTCCTTCCCTTCTCCTCCAAGTTTGTCCAAGTTTGTTGTTCATAGCTGGCTTTGGTGGCCAGGGCCTTGAGGTTTCCCATTAACTGGTCTATTCCCATGGGAACTGGCCTTTAGCAGGGCCAGGGATGGGGCAGGGGTCCGGTCTCTCAAGAGCCTGTGTGTCTGGGCTCAGAGCCTGGGTGGCTGGTGGAGTGGTGTCCATTTGGGGATCACCTTCAAGAGCATTGTCCCTATGCTCATTAAGCAGGTCAATCTCACGGATGCCATGGGAGGGTGGAGGGAGAGGGCTTGTCCCTCCCCACACTTCCCCTGTTTGTGACATTTACATTTTATAAGATGCAGTTCCATCCTTCACTCTCTTTTTCTCTCCTCCTGCCTCTCCCATTCAGGCTCCTTTGTCACTTGCTCCCCCCACCTGCTCTCTCTGGAATGATCCAGCCATCCTTGGGTGGGGAGACACCTTCTGCACCGTCCTGTTGCATGGCGGTCAGGCCACGAGGGGTCTGGTCCTCCATCTGCGCTGCCTGTGTGTATGGCCTACCCATCAGCCTCTTGGAGCCTCAGCTGTCCATCTGTAAAATAGACACACCTGTTGGCTCTTCCAGGGCACTGGGGAAGGCCGCCCCTTTTGTCATAGGGGTGTGTCTACCTGATGGCCCTTCTTTGAAGGTGAGGCCTGTGTCCAGGGCCTTCCTGTGCCCCCTGCCTGGGTCAAGGCTGGGCCCTGGTGCTACCACGTGTGCAGATGTGAGACAAGAAGTCTGGCCTGGCCCTGTCCTCCATGGTTGAGCAAACACTGACATGGCCCTTCGTCTGGGCGCCTTCACCCCTGCTGGGTCCCCACTGCACAGACTCTCCCCAAGGCCCATAGGAGGCAGGTGGGGTGAGGGACTCGCTTTGTGTGATATGTTCTGAGCAGTCGTGCCTCGGCGCCTCAGACAGGGAAATCACACCCTAGAGTTACAAAGCAATTGTTCAGCTCAGCCACTGAATGAGCGTGAAATGGGGCAGAAAGCAGCTAAATAAAACCAGCCCAGGCCGATGCAGAGGAGAGTGGGGACGCACACATGCACATGCAGGGCCTGGGTGTGTGCACACTCTTACTCACACTTTCTCCCTCTCAGCTGACTCTGGCTACACCACACTCTCGCCCCTGCAGCCAGGCTTTGCCTGCCGCTCTGCCCGGTGCTGTTCGTAGCGTATCCCTATGTCTGTAAGTCCCTGTGACGCCGAGTCTCTGTGTCCCCATGTCCCTGTGCTCCTGCATGAGTGAGGCGGCAGCTCAGGGCCTGACTTCCTCATCTCCAGGATCCAGATGGGTCTCTGTAGTCCCTGGCTGTCCCATTTTTTAAAATTCTCCCAACTTTCCCAGGGCCTTGCACTGTCCTTGCGAGAATGCTGATGGCTCCATCCATTAGGCGCCTGCCGTGTACCTAGGACTTGATTTTCAGGACCTCACGGAGGCTTCACAGAGATGGGCCCACTGAGCAGATGGGGAAATCGAGCCTTCCCGTGGGGCCCGTCATGGCCCTTGCACTGGCACTGTGCCTTTGGGTGGTTCTATTTTCTTTTTCTCAGCAAATTGATTGTTCCCAGTCTGGGAACCCTGAGCACACAAGGTGAATGAATGTTAACTAGACTTATGGTTATTATTTTGCAATATATACATATATCAAATCATTGTGTGGTACACCTGAAGCTAGTAAAATGTTATATTCAATTATATATGGCATGGGAAAATGTGAATAAAACATTTTTTAAGGAAAAAAAGGAATCAGAAGTGGCAAACATGAAAAAGAAGGAAAGAAAGCAAAACCATGGAAATTTTAAAATTATATAATTATATGATAGAATTAAATCCAACTATATATAAGTAGTCACAATTAATGTAGGATGACTGAATTCTCCATGTAGGAGAAAAATAATATTACATTGGATAAAAACTCCTCAGATTTGAAAAACAATATGATATCATGCATACTTAAAAGCAGCAGTTCTACCCCGAAGAATACAGTCGGCCTTTGTATCCATGAGTTCCGTGTATAGGCATTCAACTAACCGCAGATTGAAAAGTATATGATGGTTGCATCTATAATGAACACATACAGACTTTTCTTCTCGTCATTACTCTCTAAACAATACAGTATACCAACTATTTACATTGTATTTGGTATCATAAGTAATCTAGAGATGATTTAAATTGTACAGGAGGATGTGTGTAGGTTATATGCAAATACTACTCCATATTATATAAGGGAATTCAGTATCCACAGATTTTGGTATCTGTGGGGCATCCTGGAACCAATCCTCTGTGGATACCAAGGACAACCATATTCCCAGAGAAACTCTTGCACGTATGATAGAGGATACGTGTATAACAATGATTATAACAGCAGTGCATGTAATGGTCAAGAACTACAGTCCATCAAAATATTAATTGTCAGTACCCTCCAGTCAGAGCTCACCAGGTACACACGCATATCTGAACAAGTCAGGTTCATCTCTCACTGTAGTGAGGGAAAACACACACGACATAGAATCGTGGGCTGTCTCAGTAAGTGGGTGTTAGGAAAAACCTAGTATAGGATTTGGTTGGATGATTTGGTGAGGGTCCAAAGAAGTGGGAATTCATACTAGATTAGATACTGTCAGAAAGTGGGGACAATTCTATGGTTGGGTAAAGAAGTAGTAGTTATTCATTTAGCAAGAGGGGATGTTGGGTATTTGTGTGTGTGTGTGTGAAATTTTTGTTGTACATTATTGTTTATCAGTCACCATATAAGTGCATCCCTCCACCCGTTGTGGCCACCCCCCACCCCCCTAGCCCCTGGTAACCACCAAACAGTTCTATCTTTCCGTGTGTTGGTTTATCTTCCACATATGAGTGAAATCATGCACTGTTTGTCTTTCTTTTTCTGGCTTATTTCACTTAATACCCTCCAGGTCCATCCATCTTGTTGCAAATGGGACGATTTTGTCTTTTTTTATGGCTGAGTAGTATTCCATGGTATATATATATATACAACATCTTCTTTATCCATTCGTCATTTGAGGGACACTTGGGTTGCTTCCACATCTTGGCTATAGTGAATAATGCTGTGATGAACATAGCGGTGCATAAGCCTCTTTGGATTGTTGATTTCAGGTTCGTTGGGTAGATACCTCGTAGTGGGATAGCTGGATCATAAGGTATTTCTATTTTTAATTTTTTGAGGAATCTCCATACTATTTTCCATAGAGGCTGGACCAGTTTGCATTCCCACCAGCAGTGGATTAGGGTTCCCATTTCTCCACAGCCTCTCCAGCATTTGTTGCTTTTTGTCTTGGTGATTATAGCCATTCTAACCGGTGTAAGGTGATATCTTAGTGTGGATTTGATTTGCATTTCCCTGATGACTAGTGATGTTGAGTATCTTTTCATGTGCCTATTGGCCATGTGTATATCTTCTTTGGAGAAGTGTCTGTTCATTTCCTCTGCCCATTTTTTGATTGGGTTGTTTGTTTTTTTTGTTATTCAGGTGTGTGTGTTCTTTATAAATTATGGAGATTAATCTCTTGTCAGATATATGGTTTGCAAATATTTTTTCCCAGCTGATGGGTTCCCTATTCATTTTGATCCTGGTTTCATTTGCCTTGTAGAAGCTCTTTAATCTGATGAAGTCCCACTTGTTTATTTTTTCTTTTGTTTCCCTCCTCTGAGCAGACATGGAATTCAAGAAGATCCCGTTATGGGTGATGGCAAGTAGTGTACTATCTATATTTTCCTCCAGGAGTTTTATAGTTTCAGGTCTCACCTTCAGGTCTTTGATCCATTTTGAGTTAATTTTTGTGTATGGCGAAAGAAGGTGGTCTACTTTCATTCTTTTGCAAGTGGCTGTCCAGTTTTCCCAGCACCATTTATTGAACAGACTTTCCTTTCTCCACTGTATGTCTTTAGCTCCTTTGTGAAAGATTAGTTGCCCATAGATATGAGGTTTTATTTCTGGACATTCAATTCTGTTCCATTGACGTGTGTCTGTTTTTGTACCAGTACCATGCTGTTTTAATTACCATCGCTTTGTAGTATGTTTTGAAGTCAGAGATTGTGATGCCTCTGGCCTTGTTCTTTTTCAGGATTGCTTTAGCTGTTTGGAGTCTTTTGTTGCCCCATATGAATGTTAGTATTCTTTGTTCTATTTCTGTGAAGAATGTCTTTGGGATTCTGATTGGGATTGCATTGAATCTGTAGATTGCTTTAGGTAGTATGGACATTTTAACTATGTGTATTCTTCCAATCCAAGTGCATGGAATATTTTTCCATTTCTTTATGTCATCATTGATTTCACTCATAATGTCTTATAGTTTTCATTGTATAGGTCTTTCGCTTCCTTGGTTAAATTTACTCCTAGATATTTTATTCTTTTTGTTACAATTGTAAATGGGATTGTCTTCTTGAGTTCTCTTTCTGTTGGTTCGTTGTTGGTATATAGAAATGCAACTGATTTCTGTAAGTTGATTTTGTACCCTGCAACTTGGCTGTAGTTGTTGATTATTTCTAATAGTTTTCCAATGGATTCTTTAGGGTTTTCTATATATAAGATCATGTCATCTGCAAACAGTGAGAATTTCACTTCTTTGTTGCCTATTTGGATTCCTTTTATTCCTTTTTCTGGCCTAATTGCTCTGGCCAGAACCTCCAGTACTGTGTTGAATAAGAGTGATGAGAGTGGGCACCCTTGTCTTGTCCCTGTTTTCAGAGGGATGGCTTTCAGTTTTTCCCCATTGAGTAGTATGTTGGCTGTGGGTTTGTCATATATGGCCTTTATTATGTTAAGGTACTCTCCTTCTATATCCATTTTGTTGAGAGTTTTTATCATAAATGGATGTTGGATCTTGTCAAAAGCCTTCTCTGCATCTATTGAGATGACCATATGGTTTTTATTCTTTGTTTTGTTGATGTGGTGTATCACATTGATTGATTTGCGGATGTTGAACCATCCCTGTGTCCCTGGTATAAATCCCACTTGATCATGGTGTATGATCTTTTTAAGGTATTGCTGTATTCGGTTTGCCAATATTTTGTTGAGGATTTTTGCACCTATGTTCATCAGGCATATTGGTCTGTAGTTTTCCTTCTTAATATTGTCTTTGCCTGGCTTTGGTATCAGGGTGATGTTGGCCTCATAGAATGTGTTGGGAAGTATTCCATCTTCCTCTATTTTTTGGAATAGTTTGAGAAGGATAGGTATTAAGTCTTCTTTGAATGTTTGGCAAAATTCTCCAGAGAAGCCATCTGGTCCTGGACTTTTATTTTTGGGGAGGTTTTTGATTACTGTTTCAATCTCTTTACTTCTGATTCATCTATTCAGGTTCTCTATTGCTTCTTGATTCAGTTTTGGGAGGTTGTATGAGTCTAGGAATTTATCTATTTCTTCTAGATTGTCCAATTTGTTGGCATACAGTTTTTCATAGTATTCTCTTATAATCTTTTGTAGTTCTGTGGTATCTGTTGTAATTTCTCCTTTTTCATTTCTAATTTTATTTATTTGAGCCTTCTCTCTTTTTTTCTTGGTAAGTATGGCTAAGGGTTTGTCAATTTTGTTTATCTTCTCAAAGAACCAGCTGTTTGTTTCATTGATCCTTTTTACTGTTTTTTTTATTTCAATTTCATTTATTTCTGCTCTGATTTTTATTATTTCCCTCCTTCTGCTGCCTTTAGGCTGTGTTTGTTCTTCTTTTTCTAATTCTGTTAGGCATAGCTTGAGGTTGCTTATTTGGGCTTTTTCTTTTTTGTTAAGGTGGGCCTGTATTGCTATAAATTTCCCTCTCAGGACCGCTTTTGCTGCATCCCATATGAGTTGGTATGGTATATTTTTATTTCCATTTGTCTCCAGATATGGTTTGATTTCTCCTTTAATTTCACCAATGATCCATTGGTGGTTTAGTAGCATGTTGTTGAGTCTCCAAAGCTTTGTCACTTTCCTGGTTTTTTCGTTGTAGATGATTTCTAACTTCGTGGAATTACGGTCTGAAAAGATGCTTGTTATGATTTCAATCTTCTTAAATTTATATAAACATGCCTTGTTTCCCAACGTATGGTCTATTCTTGAGAATGTTCCATGCGCGCTTGAGAAGAATGTGTAATCTGCTGTGTTTGGATGGAGTGCTCTGTATATGTCTATTAAGTCCATCTCATCTAGTTTTTCATTTAGGTCCATTATTTCCTTATTTATTTTCTATCCAGATTATCTGTCCATTGACGAGAGTGGGGCATTAAGATCGCCCACTATTATTGTGTTGTTGTTAATATCTCCTTTTAGGTTTGTTAATAGTTAGGAGTTGCTTGGTGCTCCTGTATTGGGTGCATATACATTTAAAAGTGATATGTGTTCTTGGTGGAGTGTCCGTTTTATCATTATGTATTGCTGCTCTTTGTCTCTCATTACCTGTTTTATCTTGAAGTCAACTTTGTCTGATATAAGTATGGCAACACCTGCTTTCTTTTGTTTGCCATTAGCTTAGAGTACTGTCTTCCATCCTTTCACTCTGAGCCTGTGCTTGTCTTGAGAGCTGAGATGTGTTTCCTGGAGGCAGCATATTGTTGGGTCTTGTTTTTTAAACCATCCCACCACTCTGTGTCTTTTGATTGGAGAGTTCAGTCCATTTACATTTAGGGTAATTATTGATATATGGGGGCTTGTTATTATTTTATCGCTCTTTTTCCGGTTCTTTTGCATTTCTTTTGTTTCTCATCCCATGTGTTTAGGACTACCAATTTAGTTTGGTAGTTCTGTATGGGGGTTCTCTTAGTTTTCTCTTTCTTTATCATGTGTGATTCTGTTCTGATTATTTGGTTAGTGGTTACCATGAGGTTTGTATAAAAAATCTCGTGGATGTGATAGTCCATTTTTTGATGGCCCCTTATTCCCTTGGACTAAGTCAATTTCATCTCTTTCCTCTTCCACTTCTACGTTATTGTTGTCACATCTTATTCCTTCTTGTGTTGTGAGTTCATGTTTAACATGATGAGGTTATATTTATGCTTGTTGCTTAACTTCCCTTGATCTTTGGTTTTATAATTAAGTCTTTGCTAATCTATTTTGATAGAGGACTGCTATTTTTCTGGTTTTGTCAACCTATTTTTCTCCTTGTTCAAAATTTTGAATCCCTTTTCTCTTTTTTTCCTCATGGATGAGGGCCTTGAGCACTTCTTGTAGCGGGGATCTTGTGGCAATGAATTCCTTTAGCTTTTGTTTATCTGGGATAGTTATTATTTCTCCATCATATCTTAAGAATATTTTTGCTGGATAGAGTATTCTTGGCTGAAAGTTTTTGTCCTTCAGAATTTTGAATACATTGTTCCACTTTCTCCTAGCCTGTAAAGTTTCTGTCGAGAAATCAACTGAGAGCCTGATAAGAAATCCTTTGTCTGTTATTTATTTATTTACTTATTTGGTCTAGCTGCCCTTAATATTTTTTCTTTGTCATTGATTTTTGCCAGCTTTACTACTATATGCCTTGGAGTGGGTCTTTTCATGTTGATATATTTAGGAGATCTATTGATTTCATTCACTGGTATTTCCAGCTCCTTCCCCAGGTTTGGGAAGTTCTCAGATATTATTTCTTTGAACAAGTTCTCTGCTCCTTTTTCCCTCTGGAATACCTATAATCCTTATGTTGGATTTCCTAACTGAGTCAGATATTTCTCGGAGAGTTTCTTCATTTCTTTTTAGTCTTAGTTCTCTTTCCTCCTCCATCTGGAGCATTTCTGCATTGCTGTCCTCAATATTGCTAATTCTTTCCTCCATATTGTCAGTTCTGATGCTTAAGGCTTCCAGATTTGTCTTTATCTCCTCTATTGTGTTTTTCATCTCTAAGATTTCTGATTGGTTTTTTTGTTTGTTTCAATCTCTTTGAAGAAACTCCTGATTTCATTGAATTGTCTGTCTGTGTTTTCTTGTATTTCATTAAGCTTTTTTATGATGGCTATTTTGAATTCTCTGTCATTAAGGTTATACATTTCTGTGCTTTCCAAGTTGACATCTGGGTGCTTGTCATTTTCCTTTTGGTCTGGAGATTTAATATATTTTTGCACGGTGCCTGTCGGTGTTGGCTTACTTTTCCTCATAATGAAAATATATGGTCACAGTTTCCTCTTGCTCCAGTGGGTGGGGGTCAAGGGCTGTGTATTCTGGCCTGCCTCAATCCGCAGGTGCTCTTGTCGGCCCCTAGCTGATCTTTGGTGTGGCTGAGTGGAGGCTGCTGGGGGGGAAGCATGGGAACAGGTGGGACTGGAGCACAGCTAGGCCGAAGCATCTGGGGTTTGGGTGCAGGTGGGTTGAAGCAGCTGCAGCTGAAGTGCCACTGGGCCAAAGAAGCTGGAACTGGAGTGCACTGGGCCAAAGAAGGAGGAGCTGGAGTGCCGCTGGGCCAAACAAGCTGGAACTGGAGTGTGGTGGGCTGAAGTTGCTGGCGCCAAGTCAGCTGGAGCCTGAGCACAGGCCAAGCCGAAGCAGCTGGAGCCGGGGGGAGGGGGGGCGGTCAAGCCAAAGGAGCTAGGGTGGGGAACGGTCCAGGCGAAGGAGCTGGGGCTGTGGCACAGTGGAGCTGGAGAAGCTGGGGCTGTGGTGTGGTGGGGACTGAGCTGCCACTACCTCTGGTGCAGGGATGCAGGCTCGCCCCACTGCTGGTCAGGCCCGGGCACCTGGGGGCTGCTGCCTGTGGTGACAGGGCTGAGCTGAACTGCCACTGTGCTGAAGCGCCCGTCAGGCAGGCCGGGTTGGGGAGGGGCGCTTACTTTTGCCTCCCCGATCTCAGAGGTTTCTTGCCTTGCTGTCACTCTCTGCTCTCCTGAGGGGCTAGTGTGTTGAAACTACCCTCGAAACAGTTCCACTCCCTCCACAGGGGGATTCCCTTGGCCTGTGAGGGATCTTGGAGAGCACCATTTTTCACATGGCGAGCTGCCCCTCCCTCTCCTCTGAGAGCTGCATGGTCTCAGTCTCTGGGTCGCAGTCCTTGGGGAAAGAAGGGAGCTCCTCTTACCTTCTTCCACTTACTCTGAGGATTCCAGCACCTTGGTCCTCAGGCGAATGGCTGCCAGGGTGCCTCAGACATTCCCTGTGCTGTGTGAATAGCTTGTGTTGGAATATGAATGTCCTTTGTGTTGTGTCTTAGAGGGGGGAATTCAATGGGGGAAGCTCACTCCTCCATGATGCTGATGTCACTCCATATTGGGTATTTTATGGCTTGCACAATGACCTTGTTTTTGTCTGTGCTCAAGATTATGAAGAGTTTCTGCTTGGTCTCATTTTATCATGGTCTCAGAGAAACTCTGTCTGAGGTTTGTGTTCTGTAATATTCTTTATGTCTAATAGGAGAATAACACAGCCTAGCTGTGAATGCCAGGTCAGCTTCCAGATGTCAATAACTGCTCCTTTTTCCCCCTTTCTCACAATTGGCATTAAATTATATACATAAAGTAGGGCTTCTTCATAGAATACTTCATGTCAGTTGAATTGAATGAACTACAGTAATATAGATAGACTGCACAAATAAAATATCAAGGCACAGAATAAACATTTCTATAAAGTTCTGAAATCAGTGAAACTACATATTATATTTTAGGGCTGTATCATCACAAGGCAAGTCTCTAAAGGAATAAACAATAATAAGCAACATTCAGGAAGGAGCTTTGATTGGGGAAGGTTTAACAACAGGCTTCAACATTTTTGGTAGCAATTTTTTAAGCAGGACTGAGGTATAAAAGTGTTCAGCATTTGTTCAACTACATTCCCATGTTCCGTGCATTGTTCTTTGTATTTAAGAGTCATCAGTCAACAAATCAGACAAGAACGCTGACCTCCTGGAGCCCACACTCGAGCTGGAGACACTAAAGAGTAAGCAATGTATTGTATTTACACGTCCTTAGAAAAAAGAAATTCTTTGGAAAAATGAATGGATCAGTGTAATTGAGACATGGAGAGGAGATGGCTGCAATTTTGAGCAGGCTGGTTCACATACATATATGCATTCTAAATACCTATTGCTTTTCATATGAAATACTTGATAATAAATATGTGCTGTGTAATGGGAAAGAAGACTTTCGCTTCTATTCTCAAATTTTTAATTATAATTTTAATAACTTATTTTCTAATGCATTTATTTTGTCATGGTCTTTTCACACATTTGTATCTTCTATTGAACTCAGATGTCCTTAAAGAGAGTGATATTACCTTATTCACTCTTTTATCACCACTGCAGTGGAAAATAATAGCTCTCTGTAAAAATATTTGCAAAGAAATAAACAGAATATGAATATCTGAATACACTATGTAATTCTGTAACTCTTGGATATAAGTGAAAATTGATAGAGCTTTGAAAATTATTTTGCTACCACAGAATTTCACTATTGCTTTGTAATGTGCATTATGTAGCGCCCAAATATCTTATTTTAGCTAATTCAAAGATTAGAGCTGCTCCAATCTAAACTTGTAATAACTACTTTAAAGATCACTAATCTCCAAGGAGCCACTGTCCCTTGTGGAAGGTGATTACAACATGGAGTCAAGCATGCCAAGGGCATCTAAAATGGAGCTGGGAGGCCACTAGGGAAGTGGGGCTTATACACGTCTCTACCCAGATGAACTGTAAACTTTTGAACTGAGCTTCACGGCTGTCATCCTGATCTTCTTCCAAGAAATATGCTCACTCCTATAGATAAGAACTTTCTGCCTTGGAGATGGTCCTAACAACCAATCATGTAGCCAACAAGTAACAGTTGTTGCCAGCACCGATCACAAATCTTGCAAAACCACCTGTGACTGATCTCTTTTTGCCTTTATAAACCCATCTCCTTTGTCTTCCTCGGAGCACATTTGAGTTTCTACTTGAATCTGTGTCTCCCAAATTATAACCTGTGTATCACAGACAACATATCTTCTAAGTCCAGCTGGGAATGACATTTCAAGTTTTGTTTACAGAAGGACGCCCAAGAGAATTTGGAAAATATTGTGGGCATTTATACAGTGAGTAAATTAGAAGGCCAAGTCAAATTTTAGTCTGCTCCATGTTTCCATAACTTGAGCCTACCTAGCTAAAATGAGACATCCCCCTTATTAATCAGCTCACCATCATGGGACTCTAAGTTCATTGAGATATAATGGTCTTGGTTCCAGAATTTGGAACTCGCTGGCTCTATTATTTTGAGTATTGTTGCCAAAAGAAATCTGGCACCAGTAATTAGTCTATAGTGAAGAATTAAACTTATCCCAAGAGGTCTGACCTTTTCTTTCAGTTACTAGGCAGTAATCTCTAGGCCCTTGGAATGTCATGACTGACAGTAGTGTCTTTGTTTGCCTGGGGGCTTTGGCCACTAGACAGACTAGCCATATGATTTACAATTGTGGCTTTGGGCGACATAGCAGTTTTGCTTCTGGGAGGGGCTGGAAACTAAAGGTCAGATACATGGGCAGTTTGTCATTGGCCCCAATAAAAACTCTGGATACCAAAGGCTCACATACACCATGCATCCTGTCACATGTCATGGTCGGGAGGAGTTAGTGTTGTCCATGACTCGGTGGGGAGATGACAATTGGAGGCTCTGCACTTGGACCCCTCCTGGGTCTGCCCTATTTGTCTATTTCCTTGTCCGATTTTAACATGTGAGTTCTTCTAGATAATTATTGAAACTCATGGGCGTTTGGGGAACCCCCCAAATTTGGAATTAGTGTCAGAAGTAAGTGGAGTCTTGTGGGGACTGTTCCTTCTAAACTTCGAAGTTGGCTAAACTCTTGCAATCTGGAACCAATAGTTAATTCACGATTCCCTATCAAGTAAAGTTTGGTTTGGTTTTCTAGCTATAATTATAATGTACATTATTACAGACTATTTAAAAATGAAAATAAAACAAAAATCAGATATTTGGCCTTGACTATGTCTATATATGAAATTACATAGTTTATATTACTGATTATTTACTGGGAATTCAATTATAATTGAGGGAAGATTCATTGAACATGGCTGGTATTATTCATCATTCCCTTAGGGCAACTGTGGAAACAGGAAGCTCCCACTCCTGCGAGTCACAGCAACTTAAGACAACTCAGCCACGGTAACAGCACATCCTCTACTTCTTCCTGACACGTTTCAAATGGAGCCTCTGACATAAGATATGTAGGCAGTACATAATACACATCACAAAGCAACAGTGAAATTCTGTGGTAGCAAAATAATTTTCAAATTATTCACTGATCCAGACTCTGGAGAACACTCCATATTCTACAAACCTTCCCTGACGAGGTGTGCAGTGATCTCATGCTACATTCCACTTCTTGAACCAGTCCTCTGTCACCAGGTTTTCTTCTATCTCAAGTTCTCTATTTTCCTGAATTACAAGTCTTTCCCACATTCCAGTCTTGAACATGTTTTCCTGTTTTTTCCCAGCATTTCTAGAGGTTAGTTTACAGCTTTAGGTCTTCTACTCCTCTGGCATTCATTATTGCGAATGGTCAGTGAGGAGCTACCATTCCTTTCCAAGGAAGACAGCAGGGAGAGGGTCTGTGGATCACCTGTTTCTGAAACTCCCCATGTGTGGGCTCCACAAACCAGCGAGGAGGGAGCAGCTGGGCCCAGGACTGGAAGGGCAGGACTGGAGGGAGGATCAGGCCACGGGACCAGCTTTTGGTGAATCCCACAGGGGCACAGAAGGTGGACAGACTAGGCTGGGGGCTTCCTGGGAGCCCCAAGACACCTGGGGTATGTGCAGTTGCAGGTGGCTACTGATGGGGCTCTGAAACCTTGGGGGATGGAGGGTGTATCCCTGAGCCCGACCTGTCCAGGCATCCCGAGGGTGGGAGATACACTTCTACTTTTCAGGAGACAATGGGACTCAAGTAACGGGGAGAGTCCCCCTCTGCTGGAAGGAATACAGTCCTCAGAATGGGCCATAGGGAGCAGAGCAGGTGCTGATAAGTCTGTAGAACCAATGATCTATTTTACTAAAAACCACCATTTACATCACATTTTACAAAACAGCATCCATTCTGACCTCTTGGTCCCTTCTCTAACCCCACAAAAGACAGGGAGTACTCAGGGAGCTATGAAGACAGGGTCCTTCCTCCAATGCTCAAGGCTGCCCCAATCACCCGCAGACCCCTGGTCCAGTGCACAGGAGGGAGGTGGGAACAGTGGAACCTGCATACTGCTCCCGCCAGCCTAGGGCACCTGGGATCCTGTCCAGAGTTCTCATCACCATCCCAGGGGAAGGCCCTACCAGAACCACAGACACACTAACCCACAGCCTGAGCCTCAGCTGGACTCACAGATGGGCCCAACCTGGGCAGCTCTCAACCCTAGGAAGAGGAGACCAGTCAGCACAATGGCTGTGGTCAACCTTGCCCAGAGCCAGCACAGCGACAGGCTGGGTTTCCATTCCAGCTCGTCCTCCTCCAGGAACTGCTGGAGGGCCAAGCTGAAGAAGTCCAAGATGTTGCCAGACTGGAAGAGGGGAGGAAGGTGAGAGCTGACTGGGCAGGGCCGTGGGTAGCAATGAGGGACTGGGGCGGGGGGGGATGCAAAGGTCTCCTGAGGGAGGAGTGGGATGTGGGATACTGGGTAAAATGCAGGGTGAAAGGAACCCAGAGGGGAGGGTTATAAGAGTAGGGCCTGGGGCAGGGGGAGAGCAGGATACTAGGGAAAGAGTGGAGTGGGAAAGACCAGGGTCCTGGAGCAGGAGGAGAGGACGAGGGGAGCCCCAGGAAAGGACGAGGGACTGGGGAAGCGGAAATAAAGTCCCTGAGTGGGGTCTCACCTGAGTGGGTCATAGGGCTCATAGTGAAGCCAGACACCAACATCCCTATGGCGGCCAGATGAAGACATTGTCCAGCAGTGCTTGTGTCAGACACACGGGTGTAGCCCATGTAGAGGGCAAGGGTCACCTGGAAGAGCTACAGGTGAGCTGCAGAGCCACACCTCCTCCTATAGAGCCATGGAGCTGGTGTTGGCCTGAGACCCCCACCCCGACACATGAGGGCCTGCTGCATAGACCAGAACACTGAGGCCAGAGAGCAGAGCAGGTGGGCCAGGGCCTCCAGTCAACCTCGCCCACCACCACCTCCACTCACCCTTTACAGATGGGTGAACTGAGGCCAGTGGGTATGACTTAGCTGTGGTTGCCTAATGTGCAAGCCAGAGGAAACACCACCAAGAACACCTCTGGGTACAGGCCAGCATCCCAAGCAGAAAGATGGGATCCAAAAATGAAGAAGGCAGCAACGTCAATGGCCCACCCAGAGGCCAGGGAGCGCCCTTGCATCTCGTCTTCAAATGCTTCCTGTTTTGTGGTACCCTCCACCAAGTTTCCCTAAGTCCAAGACCTGCTATAAGTGCTCCCTGTGAAGCCCAGCAGTGTTACACAGCAGTCCCCTCTGTGCCCCCCTCCCCTGCCTCAAAATGATGAATGACAGGGCAGCTACTTTCTCAGTCACAGCTGGTGTTTGCTCTCCCAGAAGCCACTCATACTAAGATCTGGAGGAAGAGCAATCAAGCAGAGGGAACAGCAGTACTGAAGACCTTGAGGCAGGACTGAGTTTGTTTACTTCAGGAGCAGACAAGAGGGGCAGTCAGGAGCCTAAACGTGTGCAGGCCCTATATGAGGTCTCATCCACCAGCCTTCACGTTGTATCCTAGGTACAGTGAAGTCACTGGGTCAAAGAAATAGGACTCGACATACAGGGAGGATCGCTCTGGCTACTCTGAACAGGCGAGAGTGGGTGTAACGCAGACTAACACCTGGAGGCTCACACAGCTTCAGGGTAAGAGATGGGGCGAGGACTAGAACGCCTAGCAGTGAAGACAGAGAAAGCACAAAAGATGAGATTTATTTTGCAGACAGAACTCACATACCAGCTGAAGTATTTAGCATATGTGTTGGAGAACGAGAACAACTGAGGATGCCCCAGGTTTTTGGCTTAATCAACTAGGTGGACAGTAGTGTCATTCACTGAAAAGCAGAAGACGAAGGGAGATTTAGAGGCTGATTGGATGTTTTGGACATGCCAAATTTGAAATGCCCATGAAACATCCAAGTAGAGATGTTGAGTAGGCAGCTGGGCTCCAGGCTTCTATCTAGTCTGAGATGCAAGTTTGGGAGATACCAGCAAAAATGGCATCACGGCCACTGAGGAGGATTAAGCTATCTGGAAAACCTGATTCAATGCAGCAGAAGGCCTGGGACTATCGCCTGGAGCAGCCAACATTTAGAGAGGTCATCCACTGAGGTTTAATCCAAGTCTTTGGCAGGGACTGTTAGGGCAAGAAGCTCTCTGCTCCTAAGAACAAAGCCTGGCCTGCTGGGGGCCACACTGGCTCCCTGAGGATGAATTGCTCAGAAATGAAGGCAACAAAAATGACCAAGCACTGGGGTGAGAGCCTGGATCCAGCACTCCCAGACGCCTGCCTCATCTGTACTTCCTCTAGCACACACGGTTAGCACACGCTTTCACTCATCCACTTTTATAAAAATTAGTTTTATTGGGGCAACGTGACATCAAGAGAGAAAGCACCACACCATGTGGCAGGACCTCCTTTCATAAGTGAGCACCAGTGCGCAATCACACAGCTTTCCCGCTATTTCCCACCAGACTCACTGACCAGCCAGGGACAGACCAACCCCACATCTGTCCCACAGAGCATTCCTGGAAAGGCTCTGCACCCAAGATAAACCCCCACACCACTCAGGGAAGGGGACTGTTCCAGGATGGGGGAGAGGCTAAAAGAAATTGAACCTAAACTCTTCATCAGGAGTGTCCAGAGTGTCCTTGGCTCCCCCTGCTAGGTGAGGCCTGCAGACCCTTCCACTCTTCTTTCTGGCGGCCTCACCTACAGGCTGCACCTGGGCTGAGTGGGCTGCTGCGGGAGAGGAGAGAGACAGCATCAGGACTGAATAATAACAGCTAACATTACCTCTGCCCACACAATTCGAACTGCTTTGTATAAATTTAACTGACTGACTTCTCAAAATTATGAGGTAGGTAGTATCATCACACTCCTTTTAGAATCAAAGAGAAATTCACTAACTCTCCTGCTCGTCTCCCTGGTCTACGCCCAAATTCTGTGTTCCCGAGGTCCGAGCTTTCTCATTCCCTGCTCCCTGAGGTTTCCCTGAGCCGGTCTCCTCCTCCTGCCAGCCCTGTGGCTCTAGGCTTCTTTCTTTCACTCCCTAGGCTCTTCCTCCCCAACCCTTGAATTAGGCTGCCCTAAATCAACCAGTTCCCGGGTCCTCACCAGTCCGGAGGGCCCGCAGGGCTTCGCGCCACTCGCCTTCCATCTGAGCCCTGTAGTCCCCAAACAAGGAGCGCATCAGCTGCCTCTTCCGGGGCAGGGGGGTTCTTTCGCTGCGCAGGGTTCGGATTGCCCCAACAGCCTGCTCTCCTGCGGATAAAAATAAAGGACTAGTGGCCTCCTCTATCCTCTCCTTCTATCGTCCTACCGGAAAGGCAACAATTCCACCCGGGCAGCACCTACAGGCCAGAGCACTGTCACCATTCACCGCCCCACCAACTCTAGAGACGGGCCCCTCACTCTGTCTCGGGCTGGGTCTCTGCGTCTTGAGGCCTAGCTCCAGCTGCTCCACGCACCAGGCCAGTTCCCGAGCCAGCTGCTCCGCCTGTGATGGATGGGGGTAGTGGCTGCGAGAGGGCCTCCAGCCCCACCCCACAGCGACCCCAACGCCCCCATCCCATCCTCCGCCACCTCCCCCCGCAAATCTGAGCGCACACCGCGGGCGGACTCCACCCTCCCGACCGAGGCCGCCCTTGCCTGGGCCTCCGCGCTCAAGGGTGCTTCCTCTGGGGCCGGCTCTTCGGGGGCCTTGCTGCCCCCATTCGCCACAGAGGGCCCCTTCCGGGTTTTCTTTCTCTTCTTCTGCTTCTTAGCGTTCGCCTCGCCTCCACCGCCTACGGGGCGCGCGTCCCCGCGCGCGGGGGACCCTGGGCGGAGACGGACCGGGTGGGACCCTACAGCGGAGGGACCCGGGAAGCCGGGGCCGCAGGGCGCGCGCGCGGTACCTGGACCTGGGGCTGCCGCTGTCTCCCGAGCAGGATGTCCCAGGGCCTGGAGAAAGGGGGCAGCACGAGGGTCACGCCGGCCGCCACGGCGCCAGGCCCCGCCGCCAGCGCGCCGTTCCCTTCCCGCTCACCGCCATGCGTCGGGTCGCCGCCGGAACCCACGTAGGGCCTCGGGTCCTACGCCGAAATCGCTCCTCTAGCAACGCGCCCGCGGCGCAGCGTTCCGGGCGCGAGCGGGCGGCGGCCAGGGCCCGCGCGGAGTGGAGCCAGGCCCAGCCCTCACTCTGTTCTGGCCCCGTCGATTCTTCAGCGCCTCACAGCCGCCTCGTTTGTTTTCCCTGGCGGTACTAGCGCCTATTCAACCCCCAGACCCCGGCAGCAGGTCCTTGAAGAACTTGAGAGAGGAAGGTGTGGAGGACCCAAGCGGCCCCGTCATCGGTCCCCGAACTCCTCTCCGCGCCCCGCCCTGGCGTGTGGTGAAGGCTCCCGGGCCCCGCCAGCTCTCCCGCTGTCCGCGCCTCGCGTCCACTCTCCGCCACCACGGCTGCGTCCTCGCTCTTGAGACACACCAGTCTCCGCTAAAACCATCTGCTCGGCCTGCTCTCCTAGCCTCCTTGGAAAATATATTACCACCTTCATACGTGCAAATATGCAGTCAATTCTCATTATGTGAGGTAGTTCTGTGAAGTAGCTGAGAATACTGAACCATTGCTTCTAGGGGAAATACAGTTCCTGGCAGCCGCCGTTCATGATATTTTCAACAACCTTGAAAATAACCTTGTTTTACGTGTGCTTCTGTTAAGGACACTTGTTAAAATATATGTAGTTGATTTACTAACATTGAGCTCATGGCCAACAGCACTATGACTCATGCCTGAATGAAGTTATCTGGACACATATTTCCTCCATGAGGCACATCACAGCCTTCTTGCAGTTAGGAACACTAGACAGCACTTCAGCACTATGCTTGAGGGCCATTTTAAACAGCAAAAGCACCAACAAAAAGCACAAAAAATGCAAAAAGTGTGGCACTGAATATACTGCGACAAGGGCACTGGTTTACAATATAAGAGCTGAAACAAGAAAGCAGAGTGTCACCTTGTTCAGCCTCAGCTGTGAGTCTGGTGACGGATTTTTCACTGCTCTGTGAATGTCCGTGAATGACCATGAAAGCACTAGTTTAGATTTTGGGGTTAGAAATAAGTTCTAGCAAGTAGGCAAATTTGCAAATATGGAATCCACAGTAATGAAGATTGACTGTATATATAAATGTATTTTAAGGTAAAAAGCATTAAAATGCATGTATCTACCACCCAGTTTAAGAACCAGAACATTATCAATATCTTTGAGGACCCTATGTGCCCTTCCTTCCAAGGTCATAATCCATTCCTCCCTTCAGAAAAAACGACGACACTGAAATTGACCATTTCTTTGCTTTTCTTGATACTTATATAACACAAATATTGATCTCTAAACAATATTGTTTAGTTTTGCATGTTTTGAACTTTAAATACATTAAATCATCTGTATGTGTTTTTTTTGTTTTGTTTTGTTTTTGGTGAGGAAGATCAGCCCTGTGCTAACATCCATGCTAATCCTCCTCTTTTTGCTGAGGAAGACTGGCTCCGAGCTAACATCTATTGCCAATCCTCCTCCCTTTTTTTTTCCCCCCCAAAGCCCCAGTAGATAGTTGTATGTCATAGTTGCACATCCTTCTAGTTGCTGTATGTGGGACGCGGCCTCAGCATGGCCAGAGAAGCGGTGCCTCGTGCGCCCCCGGGATCTGAACCTGGGCCGCCAGTAGCGTAGCGCGCACACTTAACCGCTAAGCCATGGGGCCAGCCCCTGTATGTGTTCTTAAGCTTGTTTATTCCTCAGTATGTTGTGAGGGTTATGCATGTTGCTGTGTACAGCTGTAGTTCAATGTCTTCACTGGTGATGATATTCCACAGTATAAGGAGACACATCAATAAATATTTGCACTTCTTCCATTTTTTTGCCATTATTCACAATACACTAGGAATATTCTTGTATGTCCCCTTTGTGCAGGAATTTCTCTAAGATATATCTAGGAGTGGAAAAGCAGAGTTGTAGGGTTATCCACATTTTCTACTTTCCCAGATAATATCAGCATCAATTTTCCAAAGTGATTGTACCAGGTTACACTCCCACCAGCAGTGCATTAGAATTTATATGTTCACAGCTTCACTATTTGGTATTATCAGACTTTTAAATTGTCAGTGTGATGGGTGCAAAATAGTATCTCACTGAGATTTTAATTTTCATTTTTCTGAGCATCTTGTCATAATATTTATTGGCCATTAATGTTTCTCTTTCTATAAAGTTCTTGTTTATGTCTTCTGTTTATTTTTCTATTTGATCTACTGTTTCTTATTGAAGGCATAGAAGTTATTTATATATTATAAATATTAATCTTTTGTCAGTTGTATATGTTATAAACATCTTCTCCCACTCTGCAGCTTGTCTTTTCACTTTCTTTATAGTGTACTTTGATGAAAAGAAATTCTTATTTTTTAACAACATTGAATGTATCAATCTTTTTATTTCCCTTTTTGTGTCTTAAGAATCTTTTCAACTTGGGATCATAGAGCTAACTTCAACTTGGGATCATAGAGCTAACTTCCTCTTCTAAAAGTTTATGGTTTTGCCTTTCAAATTCAGATTTTTAGTCTAACTGAAATTGATTTTTGTGTCCATGTAAAGTAGAATTCAATTTTATTTTTAAAATATGGATAATCAACTTTCCTAACCTCATTTGTGGAATTCTGATCTGCAAAGCCACCTCCATCGCAGTTCATTTCCACATATACATGGGTGTGTTTCAGAACTCGACACTTTGTTCCATTAGGCCTTTGTATGTCCCAGCACTAATGCCACTCTGGTTAACTGCCAACCTTTATAAGTCTGATATTCAAATGAGCTTATCCATTTCCAGTAAAAAATGGAAATGTCTTCTTGGACATTTTTGTGAGATGAGTTAATTCTATAGAGCATTTTGGGAAGAATTGATTCTCTGTATTAAACAATCATGACTCTAACATGAACCTGGTATACCTCTCATTTAATTAGGTCTTCTTCAATATTTTTCAATATGCAATATTATATTTCAATAAACTTCAATAAAGCTTTATAACTTTCTCCCTAAAAGTCTTTCACATTTTGTAAGTAATCCTACATATGCTATTTTTAAATTGCTATTAGGATTCAAATTGGGGCACAAATCATATGTATACTTATGGTATAATAAGAAAAATATTTTATTTTTGTCCTTAGTTCATGGCACAGAGTTCCTAAACCCCTTGGAATTTCCTGAGTGATAAGGATGATAGGAGCATCTTTTGTTCTAATGAGATGACTCTTGGCCAGCCCCTAGACAGCTTCAGGATGGGGGCTGGTCACCAGAAATACTAAGCCTTATTAGAAACTTGGAACTTTCAGCCCCACCTCCCAATTTACAGGGAGGGGAGAGGGGCTGGAGGCTGAGTTAATCATCAATGGCCACAATCATGCCTACATAAGGAAACCTCCATTAAAACCCCTAAACGAGGTGATCTGGGGGAGCTTCTGAGCTGGTAAACACATCCATGTGCTGGCAGGGTGGTGCACCCCACTCCACAGGGACAGAGGCTCCTGCACTCGGGACACTTTCAGACCTCCCGTATGTACCTCTTCATCTGACTACTGATTTGTACCCTCTATAATAAACTATAATAGTAACTATAGCATTTTCCTGGGTCCTGTGAGTCGTTCTAGCAAATTATTGAATCCAGGGTGGCGGGATGTGGGAACCCCTGACTTTGGAGCTCAGTCACACAGAAGTGTGAGTGCCCCAGGCACTTGACACCTGTGACTATGTCTGAAGTAGGGACAGTCTTGTGGGCTGAGCCCTTAATCTGTGCAGTCTGCACTAACTCCAGGCAGTTAGGGTCCGAGTTGAGCTGAATTACAGGACTCCCAGCTGGTGTTGGAGAAGACACCATGTATTTGGTGTCAGGAGGGAAAAAACCTCAATCTTTAATGATTTTCTTGTCTGTCTGATCTACCAATTATTGAAAGAGGCATGTAACACCCTCCCACTATGATGGTGAGTTTGTGTATTGCTCTTAGCAATTCTACAATTTTTGAAGTATATTTAAAACTATTTTATTCTGTGAATTTAAAATATTTGTATCTTTCTGGCTAAATGAACATTTCAGAATTATGTAATGGCATTCCGTTATCTACAGTAATGACTTTGGTCTTAAAGTTGATTTCATCTCATACAACTTCAATAACTTTCTTTTTTCATCTTCTCACTTTCAAACTTTGTGTCCTCAGGTTTTGAGTAGGTCTCCATATAGCTTGATTTTTTTCAAAAAATACAGTCTGGTAATCTTTGCCTCATGGAGGAAAGTTTAACCCACTGATATTTGTATGACTTGCATCCTGCTTGTCTTTTTTTTTTCCCCCTCACCTTTTTTCATTTCTCACCTTACTTTGGATTGACTGGGGATTGTTTCTTTCTTTCCTTGTTTCCCTCTCTACTAGTTTGGAAATGATACACTCTATTTCTATTCTTTTATGGTAATCCTGAAATTTTAACATGCACTCTTAAAGTCTTAGGTTAAACAATATTTTTATCTTCCTCCGGAACACTGCAAGGACCTCTGAATGCTCCAGCTGTAACCCCACTTCCTGACTCCTCTGCTATTCTTGTCTTGACTTTGTTTCTATTTTGGTTTTTAAACTTCCCAAATTAGACGTAACTTTTATTTACAGTCAATGTTTTCAAATATACATCATACTCTTTGCTTGTCATTCCTTCTTATATCTCTGTTCTTCCATCTGATATCTTCTTATTTAATGCACATACTTTTGAAGTTCCTTCAGTGAAGTCTTTTGGTGGTGTTTTGGGTTTTGTTTATCCCAAAACATCTATTTTTATTCTCACTCTTGGAAGATAGCTTGGATGGAAATAAAGTTTGAGGTTAGCAGTTACTGTCTCTCAGAATTTTGAAGATGAGCTACCTCTGCAGACCTCTCCCGCCTCTAGGACCCCACCCACCCTGTCTCTTACCTCCACTACTGTCCTAACGTGGCTGCCTGGCTCGAAGTACATTTGTCTCCCGACTAGACTGACAGCCCTGAGGAAGAGAGACATGTCTTTCTGCATCTTTGATTAGCCATTGCCCAGGACACCACCTGGCACATAGTAGCTCCACAATAAATGTAGACTGACTTAATCATGAATCATATTGGATTTGAACTGTTACTCTCCCAATATCATATTTTCTATGGTTCCTCTCCTGGCATGAAACTTGTGAGTTCTTAAGAAAGATTTTTCCACAATTTCCATAGACCAAAATATTTATTAAGGGCTGATATGAATAAGGTAATGAGAGAAGTATAGCGAAAGAAAAAGTGCCCTGACCTTGAAAAACATAGTTTAAGAAAACATACACCCAAACATACTGTGTCTCCATTAACATAATTACAAATTTGGATCAAACTTTTATTTTTTCTCATTTTTTCCCTATGATAAAATCTGATTTTTTTAAATTTATTTAACCTGAAAACTTTGTCACCATCTTAGTTTCATAAAGTTTTTCTTCCAAGTGGGTTTTCTGGTGCTGAATAAGCATCACCCAACGCATTAGTGAATATGTGGGTATGTCTCTTGAGTACTGGTCCTTGGTGTAGATGGGCACTGAAAGAGGGCAGCATAGTTAAAACCCACACAGGGCACAGTGTTTGCAGATGGTCGATGATGACACTTCACCAGAGTTATGGACCCTCCATCTCAGACCCAGTGGACTACTTAGGGACAGAGCCCAACAGGAGGAGGCTGGGGTTCAAAACTGACCCCATCACTGAGCCTCATACCTACTGAGCACTCACTGACACAGTACTAATGAATGAAGGCTGGCTCCTCTTTGCTCATCTGGGCAGCAGTGGTCATCTCCTGGGAGTTTTCTATCCTTGGGTTTGTGTCTCTCTTGGGCCCAGAGCTCTCTCCCTTGTTCCAGCTGGGAGATCACCCCAGGTTTGGAACATAGGATTCCTGCTCAAAGAAAAGTAAATGATATGTCTTGGGCACAAAGAACACACCTGCACCGGTGCCAGTCTCTAGGCATACAAAGGCCTATTGTTAGAGACAGGGACTTCTAGAGAAGCCATAATTTTAAAAGTCCAGGTGAAGCTGTGTCTATGGGAGGATGGGTTTACATGGTGGGTTAAGAGTGATATTTGAGTACAGAGAAATAACAAGCTTGTGTGTGCTTTCCTCACTGGACAGCAGAAAAGCAGTATGGTGCAGTGGTCAAGAGCACGACTGTCAAGGCAGGCAGATCTGCATTCAAATCTCAGCTCCAACACTTACTGTGTGACTTCAAACAAAGTACTTAACCTCTCTGATCCTCAATTTCTTCATCTGTAATGTGGGGGGAGTAGTTGCACCTGCCTTCATTGGTTTGTTGCTGGGATTAAATGAGATAACATTGGGTAAAGAGCTTGGCACAGTGCCTGGATAAAGGTGTACTCATGGTTGGCATTTGTTGGTTTTGGGCTCTCCAGCACCTGCCCCCTTTCTCATAGGAACCGTTTTCCTTTTGGGGAACTACTTCTGCCACACTGTGTGTAATCCTGGAGGGACACTAATTCAAGTTTTCACATTCAGAAGCTGATGGGTCATTAGCGTCCTCTCCCTGCCACAGTCCAGTCAGGGGGAACATGTGACCTATGCATGTGAATTGGAGAAAGGCAGCGGAAACACTGGTGGTAATTTCACTCAGCAGAGCAGACCATTCTGGCTTTGTGGGGCCTGCTGTCCCTTGTTCCTCCAGAGCATCCTGGCTTCCTACACTCTCTCTCTTGATTCTGTGAGCCTCCCAACTTCTTTCCAATACTTCCTTGCAATCAAGAATCCTAGATGAAACAACAGTGACAATGCCAAATCAGCCAACACTGGGCTGTGGGCTCCATATGAGACCTTGGGAGGAGTCCTGGAACTGGAGTATTTAAGTTGGTTATCAAAGGAGCTCAAAGAGGAAGAAAGTGTAAAATCAGGGACTCCAAAAGGGGATGGCCCATTTCCAACTCTCTGTAACAATGTAGAAGAGAAAACTAAACTTTTTTTTTATCTCTACTATGTGCCAGGTATTCAACTAGGAACTTTAATATACTGGTATCATTTAATTTAAACAACCCTATGAGAAAGGAATTATTCTCCTCTTAATAGAAACCAAGGCTCAGAGAAGTTAAATGTCTTGAACAAGATCCTAAATACAGAACCAACCCCATCCCAGGTCTGACACCAAATCTATGGTCTTCCCAGTGTAAGTAGAAGTGTAAGACAAGGCATTCCCTTGTTTCACAGACTTGATGGATCCTGAGCCCCAAACTCACTCAGCTTCAGAACCTATGGCTGTGGCCAAGAGAGGATGAAGCTAAGATGCACAGTTAAGAACTGCAGGGCAGTTTTTACCCAGCAAGACCAAGTTCCTGAAGGTCTCCAGCATCATGTCCCCGGAGTGGCCCACTCCACCAAGGAGAGGAGTACGGTCCTTGAAGCTCATCTTGCTCTGAAGCAGAGAGCAGGAGGATGCCAGTCTGCCCACTTGGAGGGTGAATCAGAACCCGAGCATGGCACAACCAGAGTGCCCACTGGAGGGGGCACCTGCGCTCTCTTCATCCTACTTCCCTTTTCTGCCCCCAGCTCCTGGTCCCTCCCATGTCTCCTGCCCTCACATGGTCCTGGGCAATCCCACTCTCCAACACCAACCTCCTTCCAAACTTGTGTGAACTCGCCCCTCGAATTCACTAACTTGCCCAGATGATGGGTTCATCTAAGGGCCACCAGAGAAGAGCCTGGTCCACATGCCAGGAAGCCCCCGGGCTTTTCCAAGAGCCTCAGAGACATTCTGGTTTGTCCCTCCCACCCAGGTAGCTAATTCAGGAGACAACTGGTGTGGGTGCCCAAAGGTAAGAAGATTCCAGTAATTTACTTACCTTTGCACTTTTGTCACGCAGCATGAAACATTGTTAAATGTTCCAGGCTATCCTTGGCTGTTCTTGATCATGGCACTAAAAATGCAGGTAGCCTGGAGGGGCAATAGGAAGCGACCCCAGAACCTGGAAGTGAGGCTACCTCTGTGAACCAGATAGAATCAACATAGAATTTGGTCACCTGTAGATGTGATCCTGAGATTAGGATGTGCAGCTGAAGATGCTGGAATATTCAGTCCCATCACGGTGACTCGGTTAAAACCTAAGACGATCTTTGTTAGTGATAAATTCAATTTTCCTAGCCCCCACAGGAACCACGGACTCAGATCCTGACCCGGCAGCGGCTCCGCCGGACTTCCGGTGGAAGGGACCTCGGGGCCGTGTCTGTTGGGGGCACATGACGGGCAGGGACCACGCCCCCCCCACCGCCGCCATGTTTATTGGGAGCAGAGAATACGGCGAGACCCTGGGGCTTTGTTTGTTAGGGGGGCAAGACAGGGAGAGACCCCCGGGGCTTTGTTTATCGGGGGCACGGGACTGGCAGTACCTGTGGCTGCTACGTTTGTACGGCCGGTGGAGAATAAAGACCCATGGCTGCCCTGTCCGCTGGGGGCGCTGACAGACTCCGAGACGCAGAACGGTGGAAGACTCGGGGGAAACCCGGAGGCGGGCGGCGAGCCCCCAGCGCTGGCGGGGGCGGGTTCCGACCGCCCCGGGCACCGCGGCCTCCAGGCTGCCCATCCCGGCTCGGGTGAGTCCAGGAGGCGGGGTCGGCGCGGTGAGGGGGTCGGGGGCAGGGCCGGCCCGGTTCGGTGTCGGGGCTCCCCTGCTGCGTCCAGAATGGGACGGGCTTGGAGGGCGGGGACGCAGGGCCGGAGATCGCCCCCGACAGGTACCGCGGCCCCGCGCCTTGCAGTCGAGAGTCCGAGGAGGAAGAGCAGGGGCCGGGGAGCCGGGTCGGGGTTGGACCGGGGAGCCGGGCCAGGGAACCGGTCGGAGTCCCGGGGCCGGGTCAGGGCTGAGGAGCGGTGGTAACCGCCCTAAGTCCGACCCCCAGGTCTGCCCAGCAGGCCTCCCACCACCCGTGGGCGGGCTAAGGACTAAGATGAGGAAGGGAAGTGGGAAGCCCCTACACATTCTCGGGTTTCAACACATGATTTCCGCTACACGTAAAAAACAAGCCAAAAAGAAAAGTCATTTGTTTCCAAAGACAGCAATCCGACCTCATTAGCGGATTGGCCATTTGGGTCAGGCTGGTCAGTCCTATGGTAATCCTCTTGCGTAAACACTCACTCCATTCACACCCCCCTTCTAGAAACCCTTCCGGTAGGTTGCTGGGGCAGGAGGACTGGCTGGGGCAGAGAGATGGATTTCAGTGCCTCAGCGACTGGTCTCGGGCAGGGAGCCGGTCGGGGCCACTGTCATGGCGGGAGCCTGTGAAGGTTCTCTGCTGATGCCTTCTCTGTTAATTGGGGAATAATCAAGGTCATGCTGAATGGGTGAGGAGAATCTTGAAAGGAGCTGCAGAGAAGCGGCTCATCACGTACAAGGGATCCTCAATAAGATTACTAGCAGATTTCTCATCATAAACTTTGGAGGCCAGAAGGCAGTGGACCAATATATTCAAGGTGCTAAAGGAAAAAAACTATCAGCAAAGAAACTTATATCCAGCAAACAGTCCTTCAGAAGTGAGGGAGAGGGGCCCGCCCAGTGGCTTAGCGGTTAAGTGCGCCCGCTCTGCAACTGGCGGCCCAGGTTCGGATCCTGGGCGCGCATGGACGCACCGCTTCTCGGGCCATGTCCCACACACAGCAACTAGAAGGAGGTGCAACTACGACATACAACTATCTACTGGGGCTTTGGGGGGGGGAAAAAAGGATTGGCAATAGATGTTAGCTCAGAGCTGGTCTTCCTCAGCAAAAAAAAGGAAGATTAGCATGGATGTTAGCTCAGGGCTGATCTTCCTCACAAAAATAAATAAATAAAATAAAAATGAAGTTTGTTAAAAAAAAAAAAAAGAAGTGAGGGAGAAATTAAGACATTCCCAGATACAGAAAAGCTGAGGGACTTGGTTATCACCAGTTAGTTACCACCAGACCTTCTCTGCAAGAAATGCTCAAGGGAGTCTTGCAGGGTGAAATGAAATGATGCTAGACGGTAACGTGAAGCCATATGAAGACACAAAGATCTCAATAAAAGTAAATACATGGGCAATTGTAAAAGCTAGTATTATGTAACAGTGGTTTGTAACTCCACTTTTTGTTTTTTACATGATTTAAGAGACTAATACATTTTTTAAAAACCCAATTATTAGTCTAAAAGCTAGTATTATTGTAAGTTTGGTTTGTAACTCCAAATTTTGTTCTTTACATAATTTAAAAGTTCAGTGCATTTAAAATAATTATTAGTTCATGTTTTAGGGCACACAGTATATAAAGATGTAATTTTGTGAAATCAACAACCAAGAGGGATGGGCGTGAAGCTATAAAAAAAACAGAGCTTTTCTGTTATTGAAGTTAAGCTGGTATAAATTCAAATTAGAGCATTATAACTTTAAGGTATTAAATGTAATTCTCTGGTATCCACGAATAACAATAGAATATACACAATAGGAAGTGAGAAAGGAATGTAAACTTCACCACAAAAAATCAACTAAATACAAAAGGAAACAGTAATACAGGAAATGAGGGAGAGCAAAGCTACAAGGCATATAGAAAACAAATAGCAAAATTATAGAAGTCCCTCTTCATCAGTAGCTACTTTAAGTATAAATGGATTAAACTCTCCAATCAAAAGACAGAGATTGGCAGAATGTATAAAAATACATGATCCAACTATATGCTGCCTATATGGGACTTACTTTAGATCCAAAAATACAAATAGATTGAAGTGAAAGGATGGGAAAAAATACTCCATGCAAATAGTAACCAAAAGAGAGCAGGGGCGCTATACTAATATCAGACAAAACAGACTTTAAATCAAAAAAGTTTACAAGAGACAAAGAAGGACATTATATATTAATACAAGATTCACTACAGCAAGATGATATAACAGTTATAAACATTCACACACCTAACAATGGACCATCAGGGGGCCAGCCCCATGGCGTAGTGGTTAAGTGTGTGTGCTCCACTACTGGTGGCTGGGGTTCGGATCCTGGGCGTGCACCAATGTATTGTTTCTCCAGCCATGCTGAGGCAGTGTCCCACATACAGCAACTAGAAGGATGTGCAACTATGACGTACAACTATCTACTGGGGCTTTGGGGAGAAAAAGGGAAAAAGAGGAGGATTGGCAATAGATGTTAGCTCAGGGCTTGTCCTCCTCAGCAAAAAGAGGATTGGCATAGATGTTAGCTCAGGGCTGATCTTCCTCACAAAAAA
>JABWHU010001774.1:28248708-28300484 GCA_014189135.1 Dicerorhinus sumatrensis harrissoni | reverse complement strand
TTTTCCCCCAAAGCCCCAGGAGATAGTTTGTATGTCGTAGTTGCACATCCTTCCAGCTGCTGTATGTGGGACTCGGCCCCAGCCTGGCGGGAGAAGCAGTGCCTCAGTGCGCACCCGGGATCCGAACCCGGGCCGCCAGCATCGGAGCGCACGCACTTAACCGCTAAGCCACGGGGCCGGTGGAAGGGCCTTTTGATGTTTGAATAGTAAGGAGTTGAAGTGTCTCCCCCCGCCCCACCCTGAAGATGGCTGTTTCTCCTTGTGGTGGCATTTGACTGTAGAAGTGTCCCCCGTCTTTTCTTCGCTGCCCTTTCTGCACAGTTGTCTTTGGGACTTCTCTTTTTCTGCCTCCCCAGATGTTGATGTTGTGGGACTTTGCCTTTCTCCTTCTATCTCAGCACCTTCTCCCTGGGCGGGCTCATCCCCACCCATGGCTTAAGTGCCGTCTCCCCGAGCCCCAGACACGCCTGATTCCAGGCGCTGTACACAGCTGGCTCAGCAGAGAGGTTACAGCGCCCCAGTGTTTGTGAGGTTTACCTGTGTCCCGTGTTGTAAAGATCGTCCATCTGTGCTTGCTGCTGTGTGCATGCCAGTGTGGGAATGTACTTCACATGCTTTATCCATTCCTTTGTACATAGATGTTCCTATTGTTTCCAGTGTGGGGCTCTTACAAATCCTAGTGCTATGGATACTGTGTATCATAGTCATAATTCTTTCAATAAGGATAGTGCTTAGCTTTAGAGACGGTCACCACTAGGGGATGGGAGAGTGAGAGGCTTCTGGAGTGCTGGTTCCACGAGTGTTTTCTTTTCTTTCTTAAAAACAGATGTGGCACATTTTTGGCAAAACATTAACACATGAAATTTAGGTACACAAGTATTTGTAAGTTAATTCCTGTGCTTTTCATATATTTTCATATGAAATATTTCATAGTTAAGAATTTAAAGTGTAGAAAGTTCATATAAAAAATGTAGGTGAGCCTCCCTCCCTCTCTTCCTTCTTTCATAATTCAGACCAAAAGATATCAGGTGTGACTGAGCAAAGTGTGTGCCTACTTGGGGGTGGGGGCCACAGCCTGGCATAATGGAGCCCAGGCTTGCTGAGGATAGTGTTTGTGTGGAGTAGTAGCAGCAGTGTGGCAGGGCAGGCTGTTGGAGCCTGAGCAAAGATAAGGTGCCCACAATAGGGGTGGTAGTGATCCAGCATGGGTGTTTGTGTTGGGTTGGAATTGGAGGTATTAGCATGAATTCATGGTTTTCATGTACACAGGTAGATACAGAACTGAATATAGATATAAACGTGTGCATGTGCATGTAATGTATTTGTATAAATACATATATCTCTAGCTCTGTCTACTGAGAGGGCCTGGGAGCACTGAGCACACTGTGCAACCAGATCCTAGGGGTTTTTTTTTGTTTTGGGGGGGTTTTTCTTGGTGAGGAAGATTAGCCATAAGCTAACTCTGTTGCCAATCCTCCTCTTTTTGCTCAGGAAGATTGGCCCTGGGCTAACATCCGTGCCCATCTTCCTCTACTTTATATGTGGGACACCTGCCAGAGCATGGCTTGATAAGCAGTGCACAGGTCTATACCCAGGATCTGAACCTGCGAACCCTGGGCCGCCAAAGCAGAACACACAAACAACCACTCCGTCACCGGGCCGGCCCCTGACCCTTGTTTTTAAGTATTACTCAACTTAAAGGAACCAGGCTCCTTGAATAAATGCCTAATTCTAAGACCTGGCAGAGAAAGTACAAAATAAGCTTGGAACATCTTATCGTGCCAGAAAGTAAGGAGGCGATCAAGGAACAAGATCATATCATAAGAACCCTGGAGCCAGCTTCAAGGGGCTTCCACTGGCCAAATCTGGGACAATTTGAGTATCAAAATTAATAATGATAATTACAGATTATAACATTAAATAAAATGGGGAATTATGACTCATTACCAATATAAACAAACAAATAAAAAAATAGTGGAATTAGAAGGAATGATGAATTTAGAATCATCATTGGCAACCACCGTGTTACCAACGTAAGAAACATCAATAGGTGCTAAAGCTGGTGGGTGAAAATTTGACAAGGAATGGAACATTTATACAGTTTCAAAGTACCTCCCTACAAAATACTTGTTAATTTCAAAGGGGAAAAGAGTCACTTTGCAGTGGGGAAACCTGGTGACACCACCGTGGAGATGAATAATGGGACAAACCACCATCTCTGTGTTCTGGCGGGAGGCCCAGACAGGACAGTGTCACTTCTGTGATGATTCTGACAAAAATGCATCCACAGAAACATCACACAGTGAGGGAGGTTCTACACAATGGTGGCCTGTGCTCATCAGAAGTTAGGTCAGAGTCAGGGAACACAGAGGAGATGTGAGAATGTGTGACTTAGATCTAGATATCACGAACATCATTGGGACAACTGGCAAACCTGGAATGGAGTCTGAGGATTAGTTGGTAGTAACATATCAACATTAATGTCCTAATTTTGGTGGTTGAATTGTGGTTATGTGGTTATATGGGAGAATGATTTAAGGAAAAAATGCATTGGTACTATTCTTGCAACTTTTCTGTAACCCTGAAACTTTTTCAGAAATTTTTAAAAATGTGTTGGTAGAGTAAATGAACACATGTACAGATTTTTTTAAATATAGATGAGAAATGAGGAGGGCTTGCACTCAGGCAGGACCACTGGTGATGGGGGAGGAAGTGGATGTTAGAAATAGGTTTGGGAGTAGAACACTTGGATTGACTGGACCTGGGGAAGAGGGAAGGATTTAGGTGCCTGGCTAAGGCACCTACATGGACAAAGGGGCCATAACCTGGTAGGTTAGTGGCCAGGATGCTGCCACCTCCATGTGGCACCTGATGTGGGTGGGTTGCCAGGGAACAGGAGGGTGGTGAGATGGGACTAAGGGGCAGATGCTGAGAAGAGGGCGGGAGCACACATGAGCATTCCACACATTAAACTCTGCAGAAGTCAAGGGGAAGCCTGGCCACGGAGAATCACTGATAGGGAGATGTGTCTTGGGCAGAGTTATTCGTCAGCCACTTTTTCCACAGAGGATTCTTCTCATTTGTGCTTTTCAACTTTATTTTGAAACCTATCACATCTTACACCCTTTCCTGTCCAGCTCTAACCCTGACGTGGCTCTGTTACACATTTGGATATGTAACCCCATGTTTAGCTTGCTGTTCCACTTTTTGTTGTACACATATGCCCTTTTACCCCTTTTGCCCTCCCCTCTTCCCTTCTGGTAACCACCAGTCTATTCTCTGTGTCTATGTGTTTGTTGTTGTTGTTGTTGTTGATCTTCCACAGGAGTGAAATCATACAGTATTTGGCTTTCTCCATCTGACTTATTTGCTTAGCATAACGCCCACAAGGTCCATTCATGTCGCAAATGGAAAGATTTCCTCTTTTTTTATGGCTGAGTAGTATTCCATTGTGTATGTACATCTTCTTTATCCATTCATCCATTGATGGGCACTTAGGTTGCTTCCAAGTCCTGACTATTGTGAATAATGCTGCAGTGAACATAGGGGTACATATATCTTTTTGAATTAGTGTTTTCATGTTCTTTGGATAACTATCCAGAAGTGGAATAGCTGGATCGTGTGGAAGTTCTATTCTTAATTTTTTGAGGAATCTCCAAACTGTTTTCCATAGTGGCTGCACCAATTTACATTCCCACCAGCACTGTATAAGGGTTCCATTTTCTCCACATCCTCTCCAACACTTGTTATTTCTTGTCTTTTTAATAAGAGCCATTCTGACAGGTGTGAGGTGATATCTCATTGTAGTTTTGATTTGCATTTCCCTAATAATTAATGATGTTGAACATCTTTTCATGTGCCTGTTGGCCATCTGTATATCTTATTTGGAAAAATGTCTGTTCAGATCCCCTGCTCATTTTTTAATAGGGTTATTTGCTTTTTTTGTTGTTGAGTTGTATGAGTTCTTTATATGTTTTGGATATTAACCCCTTATCAGATATATGACTTGCAAATATCTTCTTTCAGTTGTTAGGTTGTCTTTTTGTTTTGTTGATGGTTTCCTTTGCTTTGCAGAAGCTTTTTAGTTTGATGTAGTCCCATGTGTTTATTTTTTCTTTTGTTTCTCTTGCCTGAGGAGACATGATATTCAAAAAAATACTGTTAAGGCCAATGTCAAAGAGCGTACTGCCTATGTTTTCTTCTGGGAGGTTTATGGTTTCAGGTCTTTCATTGAAGTCTTTAATCCATTTTGAGTTTGTTTTGGTGTATTGTATAAGATAATGGTCTACTTTCATTTTTTTGCATGTGGCTGTCCAGTTTTCCCAGCACTTTTTTTGTCTTTTTTTTTTTTTGGTGAGGAAGATTAGCCCTGAGCTAACATCTGTTGCCAATCCTCCTCTTTTTGCTGAGGACGATTGGCCCTGGGCTAACATCCGTGCCCATCATCCTCTACTTTATATGTGGGACACCTGCCACAGTGTGGCTTGATAAGTGGTGCGTAGGTCTGCCCCTGGGATCCAAACCTGCGAACCGCGGGCTACCAAAGCAGAGTGCGTGAACTTAACCACTGTGCCCCTGGGCCGCCTCCCCAACACCGTTTATTGAAGAGACTTTCCTTTTTCCATTGTATGATCTTGGCTCCTTTGTCAAAAATTAGCTGTCTGTAGATGTGTGGGTTTATTTCTGGGCTCTCGATTTTGTTCTGTTGATTTGTATGTCTCTTTTTGTGCCAGTACTATGCTGTTTTGAATACTATAGCTTTGTAGTATATTTTGGAATCAAGGAGTGCGATACCTCCAGTTTTGTTCTTTTTTCTCAGAATTGTTTTGGCTATTCGGGGACTTTTATTGTTCTGTATAAATTTTAGGTTTCTTTATTCTATTTCCATGAAAACTGTCACTGGGACTTTGATAGGGATTGCAGTGAATCTGTAGATTGCTTTAGGAAGTATGGACATTTTAACTATGTTAATTTTTCCAATCCATGAGCACGAAATATCTTTCCATTTCTTTATGCCTTCTTTGATTTCTTTCAACAATGTTTTGTAGTTTTCAGTGTACAGATCTTTCACCTCTGGTTAAATTTATTCCAGGTATTTCATTCTTTTTGTTGTGATTGTAAATGGGATTGTATTCTCTTGATTTTTCTTTCTGCTATTTCATTGTTAGTGTATAGAAATGCAACTGATTGCAGGGGTCGGCCCGGTGGCATGGTGGTTGGGGTTGCACGCTCTGCTTCTGCGGCCCGGGGTTCGAAGGTTCAGATCCCGAGTGTGAACCAATGCACCCCTCATCAAGCCATGCTGTGGCAGCATCCCACATACAAAATAGAGGAAGATGGGCACAGATGTTGGCTCAGGGCTAATCTTCCTCAGGAAAAAGAGGAGGATTGGCAATGGATGTTAGCTCAGAGGCAGTCTTCCTCAGAAAAAAAAAGTAATGCAACTGATTTTTGTATGTTGATTTTGTACCCTGCAACTTTAGTGTATTTGTTTATTATTTCTAATAATATTTTTAGTGGGTTATCTACAACCTTATCGTAAGGTTATCTGTATATATAATTATGTCATATGCAAATAGTGACAACTTTACTTCTTCCTTTCCAATTTGGATCCCTTTTCTTTCTTTTTCTTGCCTGATGGCTCTGGCTAGGATTTCTAATGCTCTGTTAAATAAAAGTAGTGCAAGGGGTCATCCTTGTCTTGTTCCTGTTCTTAGAAGGATAGCTTTCAGTTTTTCACCATTGAGTATGATATTAGCTGTGGGTCTGTCATAAATAGTCTTTATTATGTTGAGGTACTTTCCTTCTATACCCATTTTATTCAGAGTTTTATCATAAACGGATGCTGTATCTTGTCAGATGCTTTCTCTGCATCTATTGAGATGATCATGTGATTCTTATTCTTCATTTTGTTGATGTGGTATATTACATTAATTGATTTGCAGGTGTTGAACCATCCT
Source organism: Dicerorhinus sumatrensis harrissoni (assembly GCA_014189135.1). Classification (NCBI taxonomy): domain Eukaryota; kingdom Metazoa; phylum Chordata; class Mammalia; order Perissodactyla; family Rhinocerotidae; genus Dicerorhinus; species Dicerorhinus sumatrensis. The sequence continues at coordinate 28,294,524 of JABWHU010001774.1, read as the reverse complement.
TGCATCTCTGGAGTAAATCTCACTTGATCATGGTATATGATCCTTTTAATGTATTATTGTATTTGACTTGCTAATATTTTGTTGAGGATTTTATGTATCTATGTTCATCAGTGATATGGGCCTGTAATTCTCTTTTTTTGTGTTGTCCTTGTCTGGTTTTGGTATCAGGGTAATGTTGGCCTCATAGAATGAGTTAGGAAGTGTCCCCTCCTCTTCAATTTTTTGGAAGAGTTTGAGAAGTACAGGTATTCAGTCTTCTTTGAATGTTTGGTAGAAATCACTGGGGAAGCCATCTGGTCCTGGACTTTTGTTTTTTGGCAGGTTTTTTATTATTGTTTTGATCTCTTTACTAGTGATCAGACTATTCAAATTCTCTGTTTCTTCTTGATTCAGTTTTGGAAGGTTGTAAGATTCTAAGAATTTATCCACTTTTTCTAGATTATCTAATTTGTTGGCATGTAGCTTTTTGTAGTATTCTCTTATAATCCTTTGTATTTCTGTGGTGTCTGTTGTAATTTTTCCTCTTTCATTTCTGATTTTATTTATTTTATTTATTTGAGCCTTCTCTCTTTTTTTCATGGTGAGCCTAGCTAAAGGTTTGTCAATTTTGTTTTTATTTTCAACGAATCAGCTCTTAGTTTCACAGATCTTTTCTATTGTCTTTTTAGTGTCTATTTCATTTATTTCTGCTCTTGATTTTTATTATTTCCTTCCTTCTACTGATTTTGGGCTTCATTTGTTTTTCTTTCTCTAGTTCCTTTAGGTGTATTGCTAGATTATTTGATAGTTTTCTTGTGTCTTGAGGTAGGCCTGTATTGCTATAAACTTCCCTCTTAGTACCGTTTTTGCTGTATCCCTTGCTGTTCCGTTTTAACCAGCACCACCAGAGTGGGAGCCACGCCGTACTAGTGGCCACTCTCCTATCTCCTGAGTTCTGCTCATCTCCACAGGCTTGGCATGGCCAAGGCAGGACCCTATGCCCTGATGAGGGAATAATACCTCAGCTCATCCTGAGGAAACCCAGAGGGAGAAATTGATACAGAGGCTGTGGCCAGCCCTGTTTCTCAGCCCCAGAACCCAAAGGGAGGTGGAGACCCCCCCGCACAACTGGGTCCTGAGCTTGGTCTCTACCATCCATATCCCATCCTTACCTGCCTTGTGTCCAACTGTTCCCAGGTCCAGGCAGCAGCAGGAGCTCTCCGAGGAGATGAAGGTGGCAGTGAAGAGGCTGGTTCCAGAAGTGTTGCCAGCATCCCCTCTCGCCCAGCCCCACGGTGAAATCCCCTCAGCAGGTCATCAGGAAGTGCCTTTTGGTTGTCACAATGCCCAGCATGGTGCTGGTCACTCACATCCAAGGGTCTGATCCTTGGCTTGTTCCTGAGTTTTGGAGCATACCCCTTTGTATCATGTTCTGTGATCACCCCCACCCCAGATTACCAAATGACCCACTTCTTTCTGGTTATGCCCCTCCCCCATCCTCTTCACCATACCAGGCCTTCAGCCCTTGGCCACCCTGTGATCAGCCTGCTCACTCCAGACCTGAGGGAGCAACATGACATCTGGCTGCACCAGCCCAGGGCAGAGTCCCCTCTGCTGAGATGTGATGGCTGCTGCTCCACAAGGTCACTTTTATCTGCCTCCATCATGGCATCCTTGACATAGGTCACTAGGACTGACTCCAGCATCCATCCACTTGTTGGTCCCCCCCCCCACATCTGTATATTGTCTCTGACCAAGCTGTCCCTTTTACTCATTATTTTGATGAATATTTATGGAGGACCAGGCACTGAGGACAAATGTCCCTTTTCTCAGAGTCTACAGTCCCGGGGGGTCACCTCAGAGATGAGGCTCATCCTTCCTCCTTCCCCTTCCCCAGGACTTCATGATGGGCTGGATATAGGGAGTGAGGAAGAGGGAATGTTGCAGATTTCTAGTTTTCTGGCTTGCATAAAGGGATGTCTGGGATGTGGTAACAGGGGTCACTAGAAAAGAAAAAAGTTTGCACAGGAAATTCATGAAACAATTTTTTGACATCTTGGTTTTGAGATGACTTTGAAACATCTTAGTGGATATGTTAGTAGGCAGTTGGGGCCATAGGCCTAAAAATAAGAAGAGTCTAGGCTGTTACACATTAGGTTTTCCTCAGCATATGGGAGATGTCAGAAGCCATGGGGGTAGATGAGATTTCTGAGAGAACAGAAATAGGCCCAGGACCAAATCTTGAGGAACTCTAACATTGAATGCCCAAGTAAACAGGATGAGCCAGCCAAGGACACTCAAACAAGTATCAGAGAAGTAGAAGGAAAACCAGGTAAAAGTGGGATCCCAGGAGACAAGGGTAGAGGGAATCAAGAAGGGAGTCAGATGTGGAATGCTGCTGAGAGGAACAGAAGATGAAGGCTGGATGATGCCCTTTGGATGCAGGATCCAGGGTCACTGGTGACCTCACTGATAGGTGGAACACTGGGGCAGAAACCAAATTAGAGTGGGTTAGGGGCGAGTAGCGATGAGGAAGAAGAGACAGAGTGTGAGCAGTTCTTGCTCGTAGTGTGGCTGTGACAGGAAGGAAAGGTTTGGTTTCATGGGGAAAGTGGGCAAACTATTAGAGAGGGAAGAGTTGTCAGTGATGGGCAGTTTCTGAAGAAGTGGGGCGATGGGATGCAGGACTCAGGTGGGAGACTGACTTCAGAGAAAGAACTGAGAAGCAGGTGGGTCCAGATGTGGGTTCTTGTGCAGGTTTTGGTGGGAAGTTGAGGGAGCTCCAGTCTGATGGCTTCTGCTCTTTCTGTGATGTAGATGAGGCTCTAGATTGGAGTTGGGAGGTTGAGGAAAAGGAGAAAGGTTGTGATGGTTGTGGAGGAACTAGAGCTGCCTCTTGTTGTCACCTCTTCTCCTGAGAACACTGCTCAGCACTTGGCCTTCCCTGCCTTCCCCTTCCAGAATGAGGCCAGTGTTAAGACTGCAGCCAAGAGGAGTCATGGATTTCTAATGAATTTTGTTTTTTCTAACTGGGAAGTTTTCATTCTTCTATCACCAGGAACTGACATGTATACTGTGTATCTTTTGTCTCAGATTGTGAGACCAGACCTGAGAACAAATTGTGGATGCCCAAAGAGGAAAGTAATGAGGCCCTGGAATCTCAGGAGCTAACACTTAAGCGAGTCATTGGGAGTGAACCTGGAGAAGCATGCAGTTCAGAGAGATATCAGGGAAACTCTGAAGGGGAGAGGCTGAGAAAATCTCTTTTCCAGGAGAGAACTTTACGACAGGAAACAGTCATCCATAAAATAGGCCACTGTGGAGAAAGAAGCCAAGTGTGTGATAAATTTGGGCAAAGCTTCATTTTGAGCTCGAGCTCTGCTTCCCTTCAGAGAGTTCTAACAGGGGAAAGATCTCATCAGTGTGGTGACTGCAGCCAAAGCTTCAAACAACAAGCAGATTTGACTCCACATTACAAAACCCATATATCAGAGAAACTTCTGTTAGGAGCTGCATGGAGAGAGTCACTCTTTGATAATGCAGACCTTCTCGGTGTCCAGAAAACAGGCCCTGTATGGAAACCTTTTGAATGTCTTGAATGTGGAAAGACTTTCAGCCGAAGTGCCACACTTATGGAACATCACAGCATCCACACAGGAGAGAAGCCCTATGAATGCAGAGCCTGTGGGAAGGCCTTTAGCCACAGCTCAACCCTCATACAACATCAGAGAATTCACACTGGTGAGAAGCCTTATGAATGTCATGAATGTGGGAAAGCCTTTAGCCGAAGTTCTAATCTCATGGAACATCATAAAACTCACACTAAAGAGAAACCTTATGAATGCAGTGAATGTGGCAAAGCCTTCAGCCGAAGCTCAAATCTGATAGATCATCAGAGAATCCATACTGGGGAGAAACCTCATGAGTGCACTGAGTGTGGGAAAGTTTTCAGCCACAGCTCAACACTAATTCAGCATCACAGAATTCACACTGGAGAGAAGCCCTACAAATGTAGTGGATGTGGGAAAGCCTTCAGTAGGAGCTCATCCCTTATTCAACACCAGAGAATTCATACTGGAGAGAAACCCTATGTGTGTAACACTTGTGGAAAAGCCTTCAACCAGCGATCAGGCCTCCTTCAGCATCAGAGAACACACAGTCAGAAGTAACCGTCTGGCTTTTGAAGAAAACTTAGCCCCACTGCTCCTAAAATCCAGTGAATCTACAGGTAAAATTTACTTCCAGAAGACGAAAGCTCCTTACAGGACACCCATCCATCTACCAAGAGCCTCCATAAGTGCCAATTTAATGAAAGATTAAATATACAAACAGCTCTTACAGTATAACAGGTGATCTCTGAGAGACTGAATATAGGCTCTGAAGTCAGAGCCTGGAGTCCAATCTAGCAACTGACTCTGGTAAATGAGTAACCTTCATTTCCTCATCTGTGTGTACAGTGAGAAAGTATACCTTGAAACACTGCTAAAAGATAGAATGGGATGATCCTCGTGGAACATTTTGCCTGACTCCTGGCATACACTAAGCACTCACAAAATGTTGGTATGGCTGTTACCCTCTGGGGGTACAAGCATTCAGCAGGGGCTGGAGCCACCTGTGCCAGCGCCACCAGGAGGTGCTGGAACCAGTTCCTGCGGCAGCTCTCTCTGATGAATTCAATTTGGTAAACATTCCTGAGCCCTGCAGTTACTGGGCGATCATTGTGGGAGGACACGCATGAACTTCTCAGCCTGGGGCTGCCTCTGACCCTGGTGAGGTCTTCCGCTGAACCCCTGCTTCCCTTGCTCTGACTTCGCCCGTGTCCTGCAGCCTGGCTGATGGCAGCTAAACATGCAGTACCAACCCTGTTACCCAAGTTCCCAGTGGGCCCCAACTCCCCAGACCTGGCCACTCACCTTCCTCCCCACACCTCAGAGCGTGTGTAAGAGAAGAAGAATTTATTCTAATTTTAGTAAAACATTTCCCTCAGGGAAATTTTGCAGGGAGTGGGGGATGGTGGAGGACTTTCTGGCTGACCAGAAACATAGTCCCAGAGACAGAGCTGGCACTCTGGCACCCGTGGTCCAGGCTGCTTGGGCTGACCTGGGGACATCTGCTCCCTTGGGAGCATATAAGTGGGATCTGTCCATCCCTTCTTTCTTTTCAGGTTAGGAAAGGCCTAAAAGAAATGCCTCAGTTTCTTTTTGAATCATACCTGTGGCAGCCCTGGGACTTCATGTGCTCAGGAGTCTCTGGCGATGCTGCATCCTGAGCAAGGGGACTCGTCGTCCTGGGCTGAGTGGTCCCTCTTCCTGCAGGCTCTATCTCATCTCTCACGGGTCCCCCAGGGGCGTCTCTCCCCTCTGATGTTAACTGAGGGTCCTGTTGGTTATCTGCTCCAGTCTGAGGGCTTTCTCCACCCACAGGGGAGGGGGCAGGGAAGGAGCACTCCAGGCCAGGGACATAACTGTTTCTGAGCACCCCTTTTCCCTGATGTACTTGGGAGTTTCCCCCATGGGACACCCAGGCACGGCTGGGGAGAGAGCCCTGGAAGAGTGGACAGGAAAAGAATCTACAGGAGACAGGGAAAGAGCCAGGGACTGGGTCTTACACACAAGGAACACTGTCTTGTGTTCACGGATCTCAAAGAGTGGGCCCCACCTCTGGTGCCCCCCAAACCACATGATGTTGGCACCTTGGAACACTCAAGGGCCCAGATGGAGAATGGGATTCCCTTGAGAGGAGCTGTGGTGATACTGTTGGCACAATGAGGGAGCCAAATTTCTGGTGTTAAAGCAGCGAGGGGCCTCCTCAGGATGGAGCCATGAGGAGTGGGCAGTGACCCCTGCTGGATAGATCTTCCCCATCTTCTGACTCTCAAAGGGGAGCTTGTGCAGGTGCCTGTAAGAGACAAGAGGTGAGAAGTGCATCCTGGAGAGAAAAGGGCAGATGGGCCAGACAGGGCTGGCAAGCATCCCATTTCCCTACATCCCTGATTTCTGATGGTCCTTCTATCCCTCACCCCAAGGCTCCTATCACATCCCTTTCCCTGTGCTTCTCCCTCACAGGTCAGCCCCGTGTTGCATGGGCCCTGGAAATCCACAGGGAAGCTAGGGAGAGGGAACCTGGAGTTACAGAGGAGATAAATTACCTTTTCTCTAAAAGGTGGAGGTCCATCCATTGCCACTTGAGGGTCTCAGGAGAGCTCTCTCAGCTGGGAAATAGGAGCCCAGGTTGTAGTGTTGAAGGGAGGAGCAAAGGGACTTTATGGGATCCTGAGCAGAATGTCTTCTTGGGCATAGACTACTTCAAAATTTGACCCTCAGCACCTCGAGAATTAGTGGTCAAGGTCAAAGGGTCAACGACCACAGCAGTAAGGCTTAGTCTGTGACTGCTGGGTCATGTGGAAGGTGCTTCTACCACGTATCCAGGTGGCCGTCACAAAAACCTGTCATGTGGGGCCAAGTGCACTCTCAAAGGAGGAATCTGAAAATTAGGGACCTTAACAACTTGTCCAAAATCAGAACCCCAAAATTTTGCCTCCTAAACATCCAAGAATTCTTCCACTATGTGTCACTGTCCCCTAGAGGGTAAGACCCCTGCCCAGCTCCATCCCACAGAGGGCAGAGCAGGGCTAGGAGTGTGCCAGGCCCTGATACCCCTGATGAGCTCCTCAGAGAGCTCCAGTTTCTGAGGACTGGTGTTCTCGGTGACAGGGGGCCTGGGCCTGGTAGAGAGAGAGAGGTGAAGGTCAAACCTGTGAGAGCCCAGAGTTGAAGAGCAGAGCCTCACCTTTAAAAGCTCCCACTCGTTTCTTTCTGCCTCTGTGTTCCTGCTGAAAGACACAAAGAAAAAGAGACCAAAAAAGAGTTTGGAACCCTTTTCTTGCTCTCTTCATTCTAATAAAGCAGCAGACATATTGAGATATTCCACATTAATTTGAGATCTCTACTGTTCCATGTTCATTTTAAAGGTGATGAAAACATTTTCTACTGGTCATTTTCTGTCAAACCCAAATAAAGTGTTTTGTGCATTGGTCCTCACTGATATTTCAGTGTCCTCTACTGAAAAGGGGCCCAGATGTCAGATCCGGGGGAACATCTCTGCTGCATTCTATGGATCCTGGTCCCTGAGGACAGATGGAGTCATTTGTGGTCAGTGTTTGAGGCTAAGCATTGGCTCCATGTAGCCCTGACACAGGGAGAGGCTTGGCCCAGAGATACCTGAGATGGCAAGGTGAACCGGTGTGAGGCCTGTCCTCTAGGTGTCCTGAACTCTGTTAAGGAGTCAATCTACAGTCCAGAATCATGGTGTTTGGGATTTTACCCTGGATCCTTCCACCACACTAGGAATATGGGCTGTGAGTTTTGGATAGAAGCTCTAGTCTCCACCTGACCCCCTACCATGCCTGACTTGTTCTCATAGGTTGGTGATGTTATCATTTCATCTGAGAATCCCCACTGGGGATGGCCCTCTGCTCCAACAATTCCATTAGAAAAGTGGGAATGGGACAAGAAAAGAGTGTATCTCTTTTGTGGGCTGGGCCTTGGGTTCCCTTACCTGCGTGACGTTTGTGTGTTTTTGAAATGTTCTGACACCTGGAAACCAGTGAATTCAGCAAGATGACAGGGCATACAAATGCTCCCAAGGACATACAAATAAAGGATGGAGCCACAGCCCCAGGGCTCACTAAAATGAAAGTTAAAGGAAAGTTTTCTATCATGGAAAGTGCACTGCTGCCTCAGGCAACTGGACGCAGGAATGTGCTCCAGTCCAGAGGTCCAGGCCCACATCACAGAGTGAAGGATCAGTCACAGGGCTCCTGAGTGCAGGGGAGGGGACAGGAAGGTGAGGTGACAGCCAAGCCCCTCCCCACCATCTGCTCAGCAGATCCCACTTCCCCTCATGGCCACTAGATCCCTTCACCCTTCACTGTTCCTTCCTGCTTTCCACCCACAACCTTTCTGCAGCACATTTTATAGGATTCAGAGGGCTGACTGTATTCATTGTACTACGCCATTTTATATAAGAGACTTGAGCATCTGCAGATGTTGGTATCCATGGGGTGGTTCCTGGAACCAATCCCCTGTGGATACAGAGCAACAACTGTATATAAGTTGTATATAAATGCAGATGTGTCTATATATTACCAAATTGCTTTTTTCTCTTTACTGCAACTCTGTCGTGTATTAGCTGGTTTCCTCTTTTCTCTCGGAGATAAAGGCTTGGGCCCCACCCATCCAGGTCTGGTCTGAGGATCTCCAAAGGATTTTACCAGGTACACATTTTTAAACCATCTTTGTAGAAGTATAATACTTCTATAAATAAAAGATCAGAATTGAGAATACCTCCAGCATACAGCACGATGAATATTTTTTTGTGTGTGTGAGGAAGATCAGCCCTGAGCTAACATCCATGCTAATCCTCCTTTTGCTGAGGAAGACCAGCTCTGAGCTAACATCTATTGCCAATCTTCTTCTTTTTTTCTTCCCCAAAGCCCCAGTAGATAGTTGTATGTCATAGCTGCACATCCTTCTAGTTGCTGTATGTGGGACGTGGCCTCAGCATGGCCGGAGAAGCGGTGTGTCAGTGCGCGCCCAGGATCCAAACCCAGGCTGCCAGTAGTGGAGCGCGTGCACTTAACCGCTAAGCCACTGGGCTGGCCCAGCACGATGACTGTTCACATCCTGAATGCCCTCTGAAACTAGCACCATATCAACAAGCTGATTGTGCCCAGGACCTTGAAGCCTCCTGGGGCACCCTTCTGGTCAGTCTCTCAGACCACCTCTCCTGTCTGCACCTGAGCGTGGCCACTCTGTGACTTCTACAGCCCTGGTGATTTTTGTGTGTATTCATTTAACCCTCACAGTAACCCAAAAAAGAGTATTACTGTTCCCGTATTAAAGATGGTGGGAACATAGTGTTCTGTTATTGCCAAGTCTCACTGCTCATAATAGTAGAGCTGGGATCCAACCCACCAACTCTGTCTGCAGGCCACATTCTTTAACCATTAAACTGCTGGGAAAACATTGTGGCAAGAGGGAAAAACAGGCCAATTCAATAGACTGGATGTGAAAAATTTCCACTCACCTCCACATAGCACTTTGCGGATGATTTCTCCCACCCTTTAGGTTCAGTCATATCCTCTGAATTGTGGGCCAGAATCCTGGGAGGAGGTGTGAGACTCAGAGACAGGAGGGGACTTGCCCCAGGGCTGCAGCTGTTAAGGAGCAGAGTCGGATTTCAGTACAGGACAGACCAGAAACCATTGTTTTCGCTCCTTTTCATAACAGATAGGAGGAACCTGGGCCAGGAGGGTGGCCTGAGTTGGAGACTCTCCCTAAGCTGGCCCAGCCCAGTGCTGTGCACGGGGGTGGTGCCAAACCTGTATGATGTCCAAGTCCGTCCTTGTCTCTGGACTGAAGGTTTAGATGCTTCTGGACCTTCAGACCCTCTGGGAGAGCCTGGGGTGTCACCTTCACCCACGCTGGTGACAGATTTGCTTGTGACCCACAGGGATGTGGTGAGGGGATGAGAGGAGATGGGGTAGTTAATGAGGCACAGGCTGGGCAGGGCAGAGGCACTCTGAATTCAGGGCCTGGCAGGGATGATTTGTATACTGGAAGTACTAGCTAATGCTTTAAGACCTTAAAAGGAAATAAAAGGTATACAGATTGGGATGGAGGAAATAAAACTCTTAGTTCACTGATGACTTCTCTTCACAGAAAATCCTGAAGAATCCATGCACACAAAAAACCTCCTGGAACTAATACGTGATTATATAACAAGTTTGCAGAATACAAGGTTAACATACAAAATTCAATTTTTAAAAATATACTAGAAGTTAACAATTGGAATTTTTTTTTTTTGTAGGGAAGATCAGCCCTGTGCTAACATCTGCCAATCCTCCTCTTTTTGCTGAGGAAGACTGGCCCTGGGCTAACATCCGTGCCCATCTTCCTCTACTTTATATGGGACGCCCCCACAGCATGGCCTGACAGGCGGTGCCTCGGTCTGCGCCTGGGATCCGGACCTGGGCCGCCAGCAGCGGACCGAGTGCACTTAACCGCTACGCGACAGAGCGGGCCCCACATTTGTTTCTTTTTAAAAATCTTCCCCTCTTTTTCTGCCTTCTCTGGTTTAACTGAGCATTTTATCTTATTCCATTTTTTATTCTATTTAGCATAACAATTGTGCTTTTGAAAAAAAAATTTTAGTGGTTATTGAGAACCAATCGAAGTCCACTTTCAAATAACACTATACTGCTTCACAGGTAGCATAGGTACTTTATAACCATGTATTCCCAATTCCTCGCTACCATCCCTTAAGACATTGCTGTCGTTCGTTTTAATTATCCATATGGTGTAATTATCCAATACATTGTTGCTATTATTACTTTGAAAAGCAATGATCTTTTAGATTAATCAGAAATAAGAAAAATAAGATTTTATTTTACCTTCACTTATTTCTTCTCTGATCCTTTTCCTTTCTTTATGTAGATCCGAGTTTCTGACCTATATCATTTCCTCTCTCTCTGAAAAACTTCTTTTAACACTTCTTGCAAAGCAAGTCTACCGGCAACAAAACTTCCACCAATGCCCAGGTCTACGCCAGCAGCATTGAGTCCTCTGAGCTGCCTAGAGCGGCCCAACAGAACCCTGGGATCCGATTGGCCGGTGGGCCGTAGGGCGGAAGTTCAGGGCGGGTACTTCCGGCCGGCTCGTCTGGCGCTGCGCCGCGGCGCCGGTCGGCTGCGCTCATTCTTTATCTGCTGGCGGCGGAGCTCCGTGAGTCCGGCCTCGGTGCCTGGCGCGGAGGAGCGGCGCGGGGCCGGGCGGGCGGCGGCGCTTGGAGGGCTGCAGGACGGTTCCGGCGCCTGCATGGCCCGGGCGGGCGGCGTGGAGGGGGAGCGCCCGCCTTTGTGGGTGGAGGGGCTGGCCGGGCAGGAGAGGCGCGAGGGGCTCTGGCGCCGCTGCGTGGGCGGCCGTGGGTGAAGAGGGCTCTCGGAGGAGGCGAAATGTGGGCGGAGTCGGGGCGAACGGAGGAGGGGACGGTGCCGCTGGCCGGGCGGGAGCGGCTGGAGTGGACAGAGGACCCGCGGGAGCGGCGCCGGGAGCGGGGAGGCGGAGAGCACGTCCCGCGCGCTAACGACGCCCGCGCCCGTTCGCTCCCTGAGTGGGCGCTCGGTGAACAGTGCCGTAACGATAGTGGCTGAGGTTTAGTCAGCGTGTCTGTCTGTGGCTTGCAAACGCCGTGGGAAGTTCAGTGTCCGTGTTTCTCACTTAACTCTGAAAGCAGTCCCTTATGGTCAGTGGTGGTGCTCTCGTTTTACGGTCAAGTCACTTCCCTGAGACCCTGCGTGAGTAGGTGGTGTGTCCGAAACTGGAACTGTGTCCTGTTGGTGTCCAGAGCCCATGCCTCTGACAGCAGCTGGTGCCTCCCAGGTGAGTCTGGGTGAAGGCACAGTGCATTAGGATGGACGCTTCTGATTCAGAGGGGGCCCGCGCTAGGGACCAGTCAAGGCAAGCCATGGCTGAGGACCAGGAGCTGCCTCTGGCCCAGGTGGCCTCAGGTGGAGACTCAGGGAAGGCCCAGGAGAAATGAGTTGGGCATCAGTAAGCGTGGGTTCAACTGCCAGTCAGAGAAAACTTGTGCAGTGGTCCAGGCCCAGAAGTCTCAGAGTTGCTGTGGAAGCAAGCTTCATCACACTCCTCCCTCTCCTGCAGCAGTGCCTGCGTCCTTGACACAAGCTGCAGAGACCCAGGGATGGCGGTCAAGCACCTCCTTTCTGGTGGGATCCAGGTGAGTGGTCCTCATGGAGACATCTCTCTGTGACTTCAGACTTTGGGTGGAGTTTCTCCATGGTTCCCTCTCGGAGGGACTAGTCTCAGACAGTGGGTGGCTCCCTGTCTTCACCAATGTTCTCAGCCCCTGAGTTCAAGTCCCTGAAATGTGCTCTACACTGTGTCTTTCAATCCCTGGACTGGGAACAGTGGAGGGCAGCGGCTGGGCAGACAAAGGCAAATCAAATGGTGCCTGCCTCAAAGAGCTGACTCTTGGGAAGACAGAATGGTACACGTGCTCAGAGAGGTTTGCCTGTCCTGAGCCTAGAGCCTCCTCCCAGCCCAGGCCCACCCTGAGATTGCAACAAGATCTTGTCATTCCAGGCCTTGGTTTCCTTTGAGGACGTGGTTGTGCTCCTCTCTCGAGAAGAGTGGGGCCTTCTGGACCCTGCTCAGAGGGGCCTCTACAGGGACGTGACGCTAGCGACCTACAGGAACCTGGTCTCACTGGGTAAGACTCCTCGCTGGAGCTCAGCTCTGGGCTTCCTGCTCCATGAACGGCCCTGGGGACTGGGGCTGGGCTCGAGGCTCAGAGTCTCCTCAGCTTCCTGGGCCCAGACATTGGGCATTGCTGACCCTGGTCCCAGGCAGGCCTGGTCTGCACAGAGGAGGGGACAGGTGGTGCCAGGGACCTTGTCGTCACAGTTTTTTTGTAGGAGTACAGAAGGGGAATGTTATTCGTTGATCACCAAGTATATTAACATCCCTTGAGTTAATCTTCATTAATCTTCAAGTTCAGTGGTGGGATACACTGTTCATAGATGACCCTGAGGCTGACAAATATCGTAACTTCCTTAAGTTCACACAGGTAGTTAGGGGTAGATCTGGGATTTGACTCCATTTGGTTTCAGAGCCCTTCCTTATCCTGGAACATGCTGCTCCCCTTTGGTCCTTCTGCTGGGCATCAACACCTCAGTCGTGAATCTTCTGCTGTGATGTGTTCAGGCCCCAACTCCATTCCTTATCCATGGCCCCCAGAAAAACTGAGTTTGATTTTTCTTCACCTGGGCCAGAGGCCTGCATCTGTCTCTGTGGTTTGGAGACTAGGTGACAGGGGAGGTCATGACAGGCATACAGGCACTGCCCACAGGGCCATCTTGCCCTGGACCTGATGAATAATCAGTCTTGCTTCTTTCTCTGGAGCAGGACTTCAAGGTTCCAAACCTGATATTGTCTCCAGGCTGGAGCAGGAGGAAGAGCCATGGGCCCCACACTCACCAAGAATTGAGGGGAGCAGGGTCTGGAGGCACAGGAGTGGAGGTGAGTGTGCAGGAACACTCCCATGCTCTCCTGCCCCCGCTGGCAGGTGCTACGCTTCACCAGGCCCTTCTCTGTGGCCTCTGGATGGAATCTCTCGTTACTACTAGGGTTTTGCTTTCCATCCTCTATCTCGTCTTTCTCCTCTCCTCTTTTTTTGTTGTTAATAGCCCCTATTCTGTGGCCATAAATGGGTTCATTTTTATCTCCCTAGCAAATGCTCCTATAATCTCAGAAAAGAACTCAGGTGTCTTTCTCTGGCAACTAGCTCCCTACCCTGGCTGCCTCCCCATCACTTCCGTGTCACCGACTTCTCCTCAGACCTTGCTGGCCAGCTCTGCCTTGGCTGCTTGGAGGCACCACTTGGAGAGACCACCCAGAGACATGGTCTCCTGCCTAGACTCTCGCTCCTGCCATTGCTCCCTCAGAGTTCCCAGGCCCTTTGTATTTCCATATGAATTTTAAAATTGGCTTGTTGATCTCTGCAAAAAAGCCTGCTAGCATTTTTGTTGAGATTGCATTGAATCTATAGATCAATTTGGGGAAAATTAAAATGTGTTGAGTTTTCTGACCCATGAACAAGGTGTATGTCTCCATTTGTTTATGTCTTAATGTCTCACTGATATAACGTAGTTTTTTATGTACAGGCATTTTACATCTTTTGCCAGATTTATCCTTGAGTATTCCATGTTTTTTGATGTTATTGCACAAGGTGTTCGTTACTTATATGTAAAAATGCAGTTGGTGTTTGCAAATCCTTCTCGTACTCTGCAACCTTGCAGACCCCATTCATCTAAGCTCGTGCTATATAGCCTCTTGTACACCGGTGGTTGCACACCATGGGAACAGTGGGCGTGTAGGAGAATGGGTCCATGCTGGCAGGAAGGAGGTGGAGGTAGCAGTAAAATAACTGAGTGGTAGCATGGTCTCTGTATCTCTCTCACCTGGATTTTCACTGATGAAACAGAACCAGTTAAACTTACTTTTGGGGTCCCGCTCAGTTTCTCCACATGCAGTGGGAGAAACCCCTCTGTGGGTTATACAATCTGTTTAACATTGACCGCTGATGACTCTTTTCTTTCCTGTCATTCCCCTTTACCTGGACAAAGACGTAATTTATCTCCCAGGAGATTTCCCATAGCCTATGATGCAACCTCCCACTATCACTTCTTGAGGGTTCAGTCTGTGCTAGGGTGGTAGGTCCTTTGTGTGAGTTATTTCTAATCATCATATAATCTGCAAGAATGAAACTTCACAGAGACATTATTTTCCCTATTTCACAGGTGAGGAAGCTGGTGATCAGTATATGTTATTACATATACTAACCATAGTTTTGGTTTGGTTTTTTCTTTCTTTTTATCTTGGTTCATGATTGTCTGATTCAGCTGTGGGTTAGTTTCTATTGTGTATTTTTTTTCCTCTTAGTTTCTTGTCGTTTAGTCTTTCTTTAAAACGTGCTTTCTGATATTGTCACTTATTATAGATAAAAAATTATAGAGGCTCTATATGATGTTACACTCTTGAGAGAGGATTAAGTCTCCTTCTGGCAGACAGACAACATGCCATTGGATCACCTTGTTTGTCAAGGGCTTGGTCTTAGGCATTGTTAAGGCTGGTCTGATGTACTCAGAAAAAAACATTCCCTACTCATTGGTTGCCTTTGAGGAATGCTAGGAAACTGACTTATTATGCTGCAAACTGGTAAATAAAAGAATCAAGTATTTATTCTGCCTTTACTAGATATATTATACCTCAGGATAACTAAGCAGTTGATGAGTAGAAATTTCTCTTCATTGAAGCTCCAGGTAAAAAAGAATGAATGACAGACTTAGGAATCACTATTTTGCACTCCCAAATTTAAAAACAAATATAAATAATGATTGCTAATGGCTGTTAACATCACAAAGAAGAGAGGCAGCCAGACATTTTACACCTCCTGATAGAAAAATATTCGACTACTTTTGGAGAGGTGTTTGGTCAAAAAAAAAAAAAAAACCTAAATCCTGAGATATCAATTAAAAAATCTAAATACAAAAGCAGCTGATACTACCACATCCTTCCTCTAACCCTGCATGAAGAATACCCAACAGTAAGGCGTCTTCTACCTATGGCAAAAACTAGGGGGTTGCCTCAAAAAAAACAAACAGCCCTAGAGCAGAGACCTCCAAATTTTGGCATTTGGGGGTTCTGTGGCCTTACAGCTACCACCTCACTCAAATGCCCTTCTAATTGACAAGACCACTCATACACAGGGTTCCCAAGCATCTTTTGTTTGCCTCTGTTTAAAATGCAAACAGGCAACCAAGGACCACCAGAAGTCTGAGGGAAAATGAAAGCATGAACTAGTGTGAGGCATTGCTTCTTGATTCACAGATCACTCTGTTCTGTGGTTTTTCATTTTGTTCACGTTTTTTAATCTGTTTCCTACCTGGTGAAGTAACACGTCTTGATTAGGATCATCTTTTTAGACTCTAGTCCTAAGGCGTTGAAGACTCTTAATACCTCAGGTAACCCTGACAGAAGCCACAGGAATTTGGGATGTTTACCATCCACAGCCTGCCCCTTCAGGCTGCTTATGGGTTTCTAGAATAAATTATTGTTTGCTTTTTACTTTAATACTTTGAAGTACTGTGAGTGGTTCACTAAGAGACTAAGTAGTCTCTTAAGACTACTTAGCCCAATTTTAGACCCCATCCAATTAATATTTTCAGCTCAGACTCCTTGTTCTGGCTAAACAGTCTGAAAGTAACAGCCTGTTACAGCTCTGGTAATAACCACTGTTTACAAAAGAGAGAGAACATTGTGCTTTCATGGTATCTCAAAACAGGGGTACCCTCTGCCTGTTCTGACCTGGGTTGTCCTTCCTGCAGTCTTTGTATCCATGTGATTCAGTGTTTTTGTTTGGGTTTTGGGGGCGGGGGTTGGTAAATTTCCTTTCATTGGGACTCAGAATTCAGTTGTATCACAGTTTTTACAAATTTTCAGATACTTTTGTTCGTTGGGAACGTGTGGTGTGGACTCTTACACACATTTTGCCTTGTGCTGCACCTGCTATTTGAGTAGGTTGCTTCTTTGTTTCTATTTTTCTCTGTTTTCCCTCCTTTGCTTCTGTGAAACTAAGATGTCCAGATCAAATGGTTTTTCCCATTATCCATTACTCTGTATACCTTTCATTCATTATAAGTTATTTATCATTCATTTATTTTTTCAACAAATGTTTGAATATCTGTTCTGTGTAAGCCTTAAGATACATTGTTTACAAAGTATACAGCAGTGACATGATCACCAGAGGTGGTAACCTTCTGAGCCTCCACTCCCTTCTTCCTCATCACCCCTCCTCACCTCTCTCGGAGCCATTCCCCTCAGGTTGTGCCTCGCTGTGGCTGCTCCATCTGTGTCTGGTTAGCCTATCTGCAGATGTAAGCCTTTGACCTTGGGCTTCTTTCCTTCCTCCTTCCCACACCAGCTCGCATTGCTCTCTGGCATGCTTCTCTCTCCTCCTCTTCTCTTTCTTCTCCTCTTCCCAGTGAGGTCGTTTTTTGTTTTTGCTTTCTGAGAATCCAGTATCCCCCGGGAGACAGTTGTTTCATATAAATGTTCCTATTTATTCTCTAATTCTTTTTCTCATAGTAAAACACAAGTAACTCGTTTTGTCTTCATTCTTTTAGGTTATGAATCTAGAATGGAAAAAAAGGAGCTAACTCCAAAGCAGGAAATTTCTGAAGAAATGGAATCCCAGAGAGCAAAATCAGAAGAACATGTAAGGAATATTTCCAAGGAACCTGATTCTGAAAAGATGAGTAAAATTGAGGGGAAATTGAAGGATTGCTGGAGAAAACTTTCAGTGGAAGGACTTAAGAAATCTTTCTGCCAGAGGAGCAATTTCAGGCCAGTGACAGTGACCCATGTGAAAACCCCCACAGTGGGGGAAGGCCAGAAATTCCATGCAGTTGAGGTAAACTGCACTGCAGACTCAAACCCTGTCAGATATCACAGAGTGTCTAGAGGGGAGAGTCTCCATCAGAGTGTGTCATGTGTAGAAAACTTTCGACAAAGTGAGGACCTCATTAACCTCCAGAGTTTCCATCCAGGAGAAAAAGCTTGTCAGACAGACGTGTTCGTGAAAGTGCCCAGGCAGAGTTTAGTTCATAGTGAGAATCAGAGGATTAACAATCCAGAGAAACCCTCTGAGTGTACTGAGTGTGGAAAAACTTTCAGTCACGGTAGAGCTTTTATTCAGCGTCAGAGAGTTCATACTGGAGAGAAGTCCAATGAATGTGGTAAATGTGGAAAAACTTTCAGTCGACACTTTGTCCTTAGCAAACATCAGAGAATTCACAGTGGTGAGAAACCCTACATCTGTGATGAATGTGGCAAAGCTTTCAGTGCTCGTTCATACTTTGTTCAGCATTGTAACATTCACACTGGAGAAAGACCCTATGAGTGTGATGAATGTGGGAAAGCTTTCAGTACATGTTCATCTTATGTTCAACATCTTAAAATTCATAGTGGGGAGAAACCGCATGAGTGTAATCAGTGTGGGAAAGCCTTTAGTCATAGCTCTAACCTGATTTATCATCAGAGAATTCATAGTGGAGAGAAACCTTACAAGTGTCGGGAATGTGGGAAAGCCTTCAGTAGACAGTCACACCTCATTCAGCATCAGAGAACTCATTCTGGAGAGAAACCGTATGACTGTACTGAGTGTGGCAAAGCCTTCAGTGCACGATTATCTCTCATTCAACACCAGAGAATTCATACAGGAGAAAAACCCTATGAATGTAATGAATGCGGAAAATCCTTTAGCCTGAACCGAACCCTTACTGTCCATCAAAGAATTCACACCGGAGAGAAACCCTATAGGTGTAATGAGTGTGGAAAATCCTTCAGTCAGCGCTCACAAGTTATTCAACATAAAAGAATTCACACTGGAGAGAAGCCTTACATCTGCAATGAGTGTGGAAAATCATTCAGTGCTCGCCTGTCCCTTATCCAGCATCAGAGAATTCACAGTGGAGAAAAACCTTATGGATGTAATGAGTGTGGGAAAACCTTCAGTCAAAAGGGACATCTTATTCAGCATCAGCGAATTCACACTGGAGAGAAACCCTATGAGTGTAGTGAGTGTGGAAAAGCTTTCAGCCAGAGTTTTAATCTTATTCACCATCAAAGAACACACAATGGTGAGAAGCCCTATGAATGTAATGAATGTGATAAAGCCTTTAGTGTGCTCTCTTCCCTTGTTCAGCATCAGAGAGTACATAATGGAGAGAAACCCTACGAGTGCCACAAGTGTGGAAAGGCCTTTAGCCAGGGCTCACACTTAATTCAGCATGAGAGGAGTCACACTGGAGAGAAACCCTATGAGTGTAATGAGTGTGGGAAAACCTTTGGACAGATATCCACTTTAATTAAGCATGAGAGAACACACAATGGAGAGAAGCCCTATGAATGTAGTGACTGTGGGAAAGCTTTCAGCCAGAGTGCACACCTTATCCGCCATCGAAGAATTCACACTGGAGAGAATCCTTATGAGTGCAGTGACTGTGGGAAGGCCTTCAATGTTCGTTCCTCTCTCATTCAACATCGCAGAATTCACACCGGTGAAAAGCCTTATGAGTGTAGTAAGTGTGGCAAGGCCTTCAGTCAGCATTCACAATTTATTCAGCATCAGAGGATTCACACTGGAGAGAAGCCCTACGTATGCAATGAATGTGAGAAGCCCTTCAGTGCACGCTTATCCCTTATTCAACACAAGAGGATTCACACTGGAGAGAAACCCTATGAGTGCACAGAATGTGGCAAATCCTTCCGACAAAGCTCTCACCTTATTCGACATCAGAGAATTCACAGTGGAGAGTGACCTTATAAGTGTAATGACTGTGGGAAAACTTTCAGTCAGAGAATAACTCTTATCAGTCATGAGAAAACTCATAAAATTCCCCTTGGAGAGCAAGCCTGTAAGTGTAGTAAGTGTGGGGAGCTCTTTAGTGCACAGGTGGCTTTCATTCAGCATCATCAAGTTCACAGTGGAGAGTGACTGCTGTATTTGATAAATTTTTCACTGTTTTACATCAGAAGATGTAAATACTGATGAGAAAGCTGTCATTTTATGACTCATTTTGGAGATTCAACTCTTAGGAGATTTATCTCCCAATGAGCTGCTAACTAAAAGCAGGCTCCCAAATTATGTGGTAAAAATTCCAAGGTAACATACCTTCCCTCAGATTCAGAGGATGGCCCTCTGCTTTAGTTACTTTAAACAAGTGCAATTTAAATATACTTATTTAAAAATCTTTAAAAAAAAAAAAAGGGCCGGCCCTGTGGCTTAGCGGTTAAGTGCGTGTGCTCCACTGCTGGCGGTCCGGGTTCGCATTCCGGGCGTGCACCGACGCACTACTTCTCCCGCCATGCTGAGGCCGCATCCCACATACAGCAACTAGAAGGGTGTGCAGCTATGACATACAACTGTCTACTGGGGCTTTGGGGGGAAAACAAATAAATAAAGTAAAATCTTTAAATATACTTATTTAGGGGCCGGCCCGGTGGCACAAGCAGTTAAGTGCATGCACTCTGCTGCGATGGCCCAGGGTTCACCGGTTCAGATCCCAGGCACGCACTGACGCACCACTTGGCAAGCGATGTTGTGGCGGCATCCCATATAAAGTGGAGGAAGATGGGCACGGATGTTAGCACAGGGCCAGTCTTCCTCAGCAGAAAAGGAGGATTGGCAGATGTTAGCACAGGGCTGATCTTTCTCACAAAAAAAATAATAACTATTTGGATCGTGTTCTTATAGCACCAGACATTAGGGTAGTTAGGTATTTCATTTGGCCACTTGTGTTTCTTTTCTTGTCTCTTCATTGTCTGTTTCAGCTTCAAGAAAAGTAACTGGGATCCTTGCATTTTGAAGTGTGGTGGAACCAGTTTGGGCTTTCTTGTTTATTTAGGCCTCTTCAAAATGTTTTTGTTCTATTGTGAGAGATATGGTACCTTTAACTTCAAAACTTATTTCTTTTCAGCATCAGGTAATCCACACAGGAGAGAAACCTTATGAGTATAAGCAAAGTTTGTTAAGCAATGAGGTGAGGCTTATGTGTAGATTCAAACTGTTGAGATCCTGCTAAGAAGTCAAATGATACATGTAAAATGGGTTTTTCTACAAGGTAATTTGGACAGAAAAAAAGAGAAAAGCCTGAGAATTGGGAGGAAAATAGGTGTAAAGTAGATACATGGTGGCATGGGACACAGCTTATAGATTCTGTTCTTAAAACCAAGGTTGGTATATCCCATCTCAGTTTCTAAGGGAGAGAAGGTGAGTAGTGGCAGCTGCTTCCTTTTCCTGGGCAGCCTGGCACTGAGCATTCTGGGAGGAGGGGCAGGTCCTTCTGCCAGAGGACAGGACTCCAGGTGAGGCAGGGTGGTGGCATTAAGCAGATTTTAGTAGGCAGGGATCATGCAGGTTGTCTGTCAACATGTGAACTCGTGTGTGTGTGTGTGCTTTAAAGGTGCCTTTTGTCCTCTGGAGCGATGTTGATCAGCAGTGTCCTTTGGTTCTCTCACCTGGTGTTTGAGAGGATAAAAATCTCAGGAGCTCTGTTTTTATAAGCAGAGTCGTTAGAGTTGCTGCCCCTGTCCTGCGGTGCCTCTGCCCCTGATTCACTCATCTGTGGTTCACTTCAGTGTCCTCAGAACCCCGTTCTCCAGAAACTTCTGTAGCACTTTCTTCTGCGTTCTTTGTGGAGGAAAGAAGATCAGCATGAAAATGGGCTGAAATAGGATTATAAATATGAGAAATTCAGCAAAAGCAGTCTGAGAGACGGTTCTAGAAATCTAGCAACTGAAAGTGGCTGTAGAGTCTTTGATGAACAAGCTGCATACCATGTATGCAGACACTTGAGAAGGAATTTACCAATTATGATTTGGGCTAAGCCAAAATGGAATGGTGTTTTGTGTATGAGAATCAGGGTAAGAAAGAAATGAAAGAAAAGGTAAGGGTAATGGGTCATTTAATAATTGGACATTCTATTCCTTTATAGTATTCTTTTCACTAATAAAATTATTCCAGTTTTCCTGTCTATTAAAGGGGCCTTCTCTTAGAAGTTGGCCAATCTTTTCTCCTTACATTGACTTGGCCTGTGGCTCAGGCCTTATTTTCCAGCGTTTGTCCATATAGTAGTAGTAGTGGTCTTTACTCATTTTAGAATTTTGAAAAGTGATTGGAAAATCTGCCCTTTGGTGATAATCCTCCTAAGCACACTTCACCACAAATAGCTTTGACTTTTTTTTTAATGAATTTACCTTGATAATAATGGTTATCATGTGCCGAACAAAAGTTCTGATTCAGTCAACAAACCTTGACCTTTTTTACCTTAGTATGTGCCAAGCACTGTGATAAATGCTAATGGGTTTTCTCATTTAATCCTCACATCAACTCAGTGAAGTAGGTACTTTTATTAACCCTGTTTCACAGTGAGACTCAGCCACAGAGAGGCTGCTCAGTGGCAGCGTTGACACTGTGGGGCTCCACTGCCCAAGCTCTTGGAACGCCTTCTTGAGCACCTGCCACAGGCCAGCACCCTAGGCACCCCAAGAGTTAAGGCACTGCTGGCAGGGAGCTTACCTGTCTGACTAATTCTAGGTGGGAAATTGTACGTTTTACTTAAACATAGTTTGGTAGGGGGGTCTTGTAGATGTGTTATCAATGAAGGAAAATGAGAAAACAGTCTAACGGTGGGGCCTCTGGCTTATGACTTAGTAATCATCACCCAGGGGCCATGTTCCCCCTGAAAGGGAGAGAATATCTATCTTTTCCTAAGGAGGCCGGAAAGCTTAATCTCCTGAAGTTGTGTCAAAAGCAGCTTCTCAACTAGCTCTCCTGGCTTCAGTCTGATAGGGCCTTGGAGCTTTTTATTCAGTTAGCAACCTCTGCTTCTAGAGAAAGAACTTTTAGGAAGGAAGAAATTCACTATTTTTTGCTCTGAGGATCTCTGGCACCCTTGCAAGAGACAAGAGGACTAGGACGCCATGACGGTGTCTTCCTCAAGGCCGCATGATTAGAGTGCCAAGTCAGGAGGAAATAGTTGGGTTTATTCTTTTGCACTTCCACCTTTACATACGTTAGAGATGTTTGCTTAATTAAGAACCTCAGCTTTTATTCTAATCCTGTTTTAGGTTGTATGACTAAAACACCTTTATGACTAATTTCCATGATCAGTTTGGATTGTTTTAGTTTTCAGTTAAGTATTTCATCCAGTTTTTATTGAATTTTATTTACATAGTTGTTAATGTTCTTGATTCCAGTCAGAAATTTCTGTTACCCAATTTCTTACTTAGCTTGGTGATGGCATTAATATCGGTTGGTAGCCGGACTGTCCCCTGATAGTACAAAGTCTCTGTTCTACTCTTGATGATTACCACAGAGCAGTCGTCCCCTTGGTACCTCCTGGCTTCTAAGCCAAGTAAATGCGTTACAATTAAGGGCATTTCAGTTTCTCTAGCTGATGGAAGGAAACTGTTTCTGGAGGAGTTTTTGCCAGTGCCAGCAGACATACAACCTTCCAAGAACCCCATCGTGGCCCACACCGGTGGCACAGGCCTTTGTCGCCTGAAACACTCTAGAAAAAAGGAGACTGACATTAGCCAGGGGAGTTTTGAAATCTAGGAATTGGAGCTCTGCTCGGTGGACATCATACTCATCTAGTAACTCATTCCAAAGACTCCCTTATTTCTGCTGCTCTATTAGTCAAGCCCATTGCCCTCGCAAGTAGGGTATTTTCAAGTCACTCTGGAAGGCTGCTGTTCTAGTGAGGGAACAGGTGTTTTCTCATAGTTCTCTCTTACTGTGTGGAAGGTAGATGAAGTCTGCTACCTCATATGTCTGTGTATCAGTACTTCTTACCACAGGCTGTGTGGGGTCATGACAGGAAAGAACTTAGCGTGGTTAATGCTTTGAGATGTGGACATTATCTAGTACTCATTGAACTGGTAGAATTCAGCAGTTCGGATGGTCTGCTGTCCATGAACTACTTTTGTAGCCTGACTGGACTTGGGAGCCAGAGATATTGGGAGGGGGAGTGTTGAGAAGGACTCTTACCTTCAAACTTGTTTTCCAGGAACTGCCCAAATACTCAGCCTTCCTGGCAGACAGTCATCACAGTGAGCTGGTGGGCCAAGTAGTTTAGCCAGGGTCTGCTCCATGTGTGGGGGTCAGGGGTGTAATATTTATAAATCCAGGGTGGTTTTGTTAGTTCTGGGGTCTAGCTATTGTCAGAACATGGAGTTATTAAGTAAAATTCCTGGAGATTTTGGGCAGCCTTTGCTGTAAGCAGAAAGGACGCCCCAGGCAGTGGAGGTAGGGGCTGAAAGGTCACAGGAGCCCCTTCACTTTTTCCTCGTGTCTGCCTGTCTCATGGGATTTCCATCGATGCCTTGGTGTGGTGGACTCTTGAAGCTGACCCATGTCCTTGACCTCCACCACTAGCTCTTGACCCACAGCTGAAGATGTGAATCAGAAAGGGACTGAGGGGCCTGCCCCGTGGCTTGGCGGTTGAGTGCGCATGCTCCACTGCTGGCGGCCCGGGTTCGGATCCCGGGCGCGCACCAATGCACTGCTTCTCTGGCCATGCTGAGGCCGCGTCTGGAAGGCCTACATACAGCAACTGGAAGGAGGTGCAGCTGTGACATACAGCTATCTACTGGGGCTTTGGGGGAAAAAAATAAATTATTAAAAAAAAGGGGGGGACTGAGATTGGTCTTTCTGCTGTGAAAGGTGTTCTGTCCGTCTGTGCCTGTTAACGTGTATATTCCTGTGCCAATCCTCCTGGTTTATCATGTGTATTTGATATTTCATTTTTACCCACCAATTCTTAAGGTTTATTTGAGTTTTATATATGTTCATTCACAAGCATTAAAAGGTAATGAGTGAATTCCATTATTGCCCATTTTCATGCAGGAGTGCGAGGCCCTTGGTATCATTGAGAAACTGCAAGATCTTTAAGACTCAAGTCCCTGCCTCTGATCTCAATTTCTGAGGGCCTGACTCCCACACAGCAGGATTGAGCTGGGTTTTTTTCACTTTAACACTGCATACATGCAGCATCTTCTGTGTTATCTGAAGGTGGGGCCAGAGAAAAGTGCAGGATTGAAGTTGGAGGGGTGTGTGTTAGGGCTTCTGGTTGGAGGTGCAGAAACCTACTTAAGATAACTTGAGCAAAGAAGGGAGCACTGTCTGTGAGGATCCAGGGATGCCTCAGGAACCCCAGGCAGGAAAACAGCTGGAGTCAGGAACTGGGAAGATTTCATGATTTTCCACCCCTGGATGGTATCCTGGTTTCCCTGAAGACCTGCTTTCCCAGTTTCCAAGTCCACTGGGCTAAAACTGGCCACCACAGTTACTGGGTTCATATCTGCTGCTTCTGAGAGGCCTGCCAGAATAAGGCTGGGAACTTAGTGTTTTGATTCATATTCTAAGGAGAGGACTCTGGCCATTCTCTTGTCAGGTGTCCACTCATATTCTCATAAACCTAAGAGACTCCAATAAACATGGCCATAAGTTCAGAGGCTGGCTCACCTGGGTTAGATGTCAACACCTGTCCAGTTGACTCTGGCTCACCTGGGTTAAATGTCAACACCTATCCAGTTGACTCTGGCTCACCTGGGTTAGATGTCAACACCTATCCAGTTGGCCGTGCCAAGAGGGGCAGAGTGGCTGCAGGGGCCACTGTATTTGTTGAGTGGGCAGGAGCATGCCCTTGAAAAGGGTGTGGGCATTGGAAAGCCAGAGATGACGTGAGGAAGAGAGCGCAGGATGGGAGGGCCTTGTGAATGGGAAGGGACTAGAAAGGAACTTGCTGCTCTCAGCAGGAACTTCCAAGCACCCAACCAGTGCCAGGCTCTGCAGAATAGTGTGCCAGAAGTGGGGTGAGGGAGTCCTGCCTCCACTGTAGCAGCCTGTTCTGGGCACTCAGTCCTAGCAGCACCATCCTTGGACATGGCCGCATCACCAAGTCTTGGAGCATCAGGCCAGGTGCAGGCTGGTCTGCACAGAGGGTTAGAATAAGCAGGGGAGGCAGTGCCTCTGAGGTGATGCATGAGGATCCAGGGGTGAGGGAATCTGGACTTAGGTTCCAACTTCCTAAAATGTGGGCCTGGGGTGGGGGCATCTCAGTTGTACCTGAGGCCATGGGCTCTGGAAGAGAGCTGGGATTCAGGGGTCATGTTGGAGGCCTGATGCGTGGAGAGGCTTGTTCTGCAGTGGCCAGAAGTTTTTGAAGATGCCCTGTCCCTTGTGTGGGGGTGGCACCATGTGGACTCCCATCTGCACTTGTGTCCAGCCCCCACGATTTCCTGCCTCCACAACCAGCCTCTGCCACAAAACCCACTAAAGCTTCTCCACTGCTCGAGATATTCCCACGACCAACCTGTATGAAAAGATGGGCAAAGCTCATTAATTATCACGGATATACAAAATAATGTCACGATGAGATGCCATATTACACTCACCAGGCTGGGAAAATTAAAAGTCTGACGATAACAAGTGTTGCAAAAAATATACAGCAACAAGTACTCATTCATATTTATGGGAGCGAAACTGGAACAACACATTGGAAAATAATTTGGCATTATTAATAAAGATGCACATAACCCACAATGCAATTCTACTCCTACACGTACACGCAGGAAACACTCTTGCATGAAAACCGGGAGATGTGCCCCAAAATGTTGATCACAGCAGTGTATGTAACAGCAAAATCTGATAATCCAACGTGCATGGAGAGAAAACAAAAAGTTTTATTTGTATGTGCAACAGAAAATAGTACGTCAAAATGAATTACCTGTAGCTACCTACATCAACATGCTAGAAGCTGTCACCTTGCAGGGGAATGTGGATTTTCCTCAATACACACCAACTTTGATTGCTTCTAGCAGTGAAACTCCAGCAGACCCAAGAGACGAATGCAGTTTGACCTGAGAAGGATACCATACATAGCAAAGAATGGCAAGATTTTGCCAGTTTACTATCAACAGAAGCCTAGGTAATGTGAATGGGAACAGACTCTTAGGCTGTTAGACTAGAGAAGAGAATATAAGGCTGGATTGGACTGAATTCGTTATATGGGTGCACAGATGGCAGATTGTGGATTCAGTGTGCTAGCTCCAGCAGCAAATGGTTGATGGCAGTCTGTATTCAGTCGTGGGCTACATTGATGAAGCTGGCATCCTAGAACTGCCTGAGATGACAATGGAGGATACTCAGAGACTCAGGGAGATGGGAGTGGATGCTGTGGAACCTGCTCTCTCACCCTTGCCTGTGTCCCCCGGGAAGGTCTAGAGACACTACTTTCACCCAGGCTGTGAGAAATGCTTTGGTGAGCGGGTACCAACATTCATGGAAGACTCTACAGTGGCTATTTTCTGTAGGCTAGGAATGACAGTAGGAGGGGCTGTCATGAAAATGGGT
The DNA here is from genome assembly GCA_014189135.1 of Dicerorhinus sumatrensis harrissoni. Taxonomy (NCBI): domain Eukaryota; kingdom Metazoa; phylum Chordata; class Mammalia; order Perissodactyla; family Rhinocerotidae; genus Dicerorhinus; species Dicerorhinus sumatrensis. The sequence goes on along the minus strand of JABWHU010001774.1, from coordinate 28,267,986 downwards.
TTCATAACTCAGTGGGGTTGATTGAATTCCAGACAGCAGCTTGTAACCCTTTCAAAAACAGGGAAGTTGTGTCACTCTAACAGGCACAGGGCCAGAGCAGTAATCAGAATGGTTTGACCACAGACATTTTGGCCCTGGATGATGGTGATGGTGTCTCTAGGACTGAAATAGGTAGACAGCCCCCAAGGTCTTTATCAGTATAAGTGAAAAACCATTAAATCTGGTGAAGAGATACCTGAACTTTATGAAAGAAGAGCCCAGATTTCCCTTGAGGAAAGACACTTTTACTCTCCCCCAAATTTATACTCTATCTCGTACACTTCCCCAAAGGGAATGTGGCTATTTACTGGGTTAGCTGTACATTGGAGGACAGGAAATACCCACACTTCAGGGATGAGAAAGTAAAAATTAGCTCTGACTGAGAAAGAAAAAAACATCTGTTAATTCCAGGCTGGAATAACAGACACAGATAAAACCAGCTTCCAAGTTAACAGAAACAGTGTTTCTCCCAAAGAGGTGTGTAGCTGTAAAATGTGATAACATTGTACCTCTGTTTTCTTACTGAGAAACTCTGTTCTCTAATATCATAGACTAACAGAAACATGTTAGAAATTATATCAAGAATGAAACGCTCCACTCTTTCCTGGTGGCTATAAGTCACTTTCACACGGAGAAGCAACCTTGACTTACAGCTGGAATCATAAGGAGTTTTGAACATCATATCCCTCATGTAGACTTTGTGATTTCCAAGGAAACAGGAGCCTGGGTCCACTTCACAGTCGAGATCTGATGTTGACCCACTATGCACAACCCTGCTTTGCTGCCTGCCCATCAAAACGCTGCTTCATTTAGATTTCACCTAAGCACCCTTCCCCAGGGCCCAGGCTGGTGGTGTAGAGGTTAAGTGGGTGCACTACACTTTGGTGGCCTGGGGTTCACAGGTTCGGATTCCGGGCGCGCACCAACGCACTGCTTGTCAAGCCATGCTGTGGTGGTGTCCCATATAAAGTAGAGGAAGATGGGCACAGATTTTATCCCAGGGCCAATCTTCCTCAACAACAACAACAACAAAGAGGATTGGCATCAGATGTTAGGTCAGGGCTGATCTTCCTCACACACACACACACACAAAAAACCCTTCCCCAAGTACTGTAAGAACTGTTTTCCTTTGTTTGGTGATGGAAACAGTTCTCATGTTTGTTGCCCTCATAGTGGGTCCATAACCCTGACTTTGTCAGAGTTCAGGCTTGTTTTTGGTGGTCTGAGGCTGATCCAGCTAGGGCAGGGATTACTGGACTCTGGCTCTGAATTGATGTTAATTCAAAATATTGCTATTGTTGACCAGTCAGAGTAGGAGCTTATGGGGTCAAGTGGCAAATGAAGTTTTAGTTCAGGGCCATCCCACAGTAAGGTCACTGTGGGACCCAGAACCCACCCCATAGTATTTACCCAGATCCAGAAAACAGGTGGAGTAGGCATACTACACCTGGCAGAGTCTCCATGAGTTCTCTGGCTCATAGAGTGAGGGCTCTTATGAAAGGAATCTTTGGATTAGACGGGCCTGGAGGTGAGTCCACCTCCCTCCTTGTAGGCTGTATTACTCTGGGCAAACTAATATCTCCCAGGGTAAGTCTTCTTATCTGCAAAATGGGAATAAAAATACCAATCCTTGAAGGGGCCTTTGGGGATTAGGTAGAACCAAGTATGCAGAGTAACCAGTGTGCTGCTCAGAACACAGTGGGCGTACAACAAAGCAAACTCTTCCCTGCCAGTCTTGCCAGGGCAGCAAGAACGGTAGGAAGAGCACATCGCCTTGGGAGAGGGACAGCCTGGTTATAATCCTGGCTCCACCTCCCTGGCCTGTTTTCTCATTTGTAAAAGAGAACATAATATAACTCGTATTACAGAGAGATTTATGTGTGATAACCTATATGCTGTGGCATAATTCTTTCAAAAATACCACTCTCTCCTCTTCTTAAAAGAGAACTAATATAGTTGATTCATGGATCCATTTAATCAACAAATGTAGATAATGAGTACCTATTCTGGCCATGGTTCTAATGCTGGGATAGAGCAGTGAATGAAACAAAACCCCTGCTCTCGTGGAGCATACATCTATGAGGAGAAAGATGGTAAGCAAATAAATTGTCTGGTGGTGGTGAATACCCTGAAGGAAAATAACGCAGAAAAGGGAACAGAATAGCTGGTCATGGAACAAGAGAAGTGGGTATCCTTTCCATCCACCGTGGCTAAAGAAACATATCTAGGGCCGGCCCCGTGGCTTAGCGGTTAAGTGCGCGCGCTCCACTACTGGCGGCCTGGGTTCCAATCCCGGGTGCACACCGACGCACCGCTTCTCTGGCCATGCTGAGGTGGCGTCCCACAAACAGCAACTAGAAGGATGTGCAACTATGACATACAACTATCTACTGCGGCTTTGGGGGAAAATAAAAAAAGGAGGAGGATTGGCAATAGATGTTAGCTCAGAGCCGGTCTTCCTCAGCAAAAGGAGGAGGATTGACATCGATGTTTGCTCAGGGCTGATCTTCCACACAAAAAAAAAAGAAAGAAAAAAGAAACATATCTAGAAGCTCTCATCTCAGAAGAATTTAGCAAGTAGCTACAGGGCTTGGATCCCCAAGCCCGGTAGGCTGGGTGCTCTGGGATGGAGACAATTGTTTTTCACTCAACACTATGGGGCCTGCTTGAGAATGGGGACTGGCTTTTATTTGCTTCTGCATCCTAAGCATTTTGTGTAGATCAGTGGTCATTGCGTGTTTCAAACCATGGCCAACCATGGAGAAATCTCACGTCACTCATTCCCCACCCCTTACACCCACCCCACGCCCTTGGAAGACCAGCCTTTGGGAAGAGGTTAGGCGGTCAGATTTCTGGGTTGGGGGTCACAGGCTTTGCTCTACTGCAAGGCTACAGCACCCAGGCTTCAAGGACTCACCTGGGTCCAGCAGCTGAGGGAGGAGAGAGCAGTGGGAGAGAGTCCAGGCTACCCAGAGCCCACCTATCCCAAACTTCCTCACCAAGGCAGTCACCTGGTCCTCAGCATGGGCATTCACTGTAAGCAAAACTAGAGAACCAGGCAACAGTAGCCCCAAGACCCGACAAATAGCAGAGAGCCTAAGTGGAAGCCAGGAGCCTCATGGAGCTCCCATTCCACCCGCCACATCCATTTTCACACCTCCAGTTTCTTGGGCTGTTCCATTTGCTCTTCCTCTGGGGTTAGTCTCAGTTCTCACCCGCCTGGACTTCAAGGTTGTCATTCTAACTGTGTGGAAGGAGAGGACTGAGATCAGGAAGGCTCTCTGTATTATTCACAATCCCATTTTCCAGAAACCTACAACTGAAGGGGCCTTAAGAGGCATCCAGCTGTGTTGAGAGTCCCTTTCTCTGGGGATGAAGATTCTCGGCCACATTGAAACATCCATCATGTTGTCCAACTCCCCAGTAGTGGGAAAGGTCTGCACCGCATCCAAAAGCCCCCTTGCTGCATTTTTCAGGGCAGTTTCTCTGGTCTTTTTTGTTCCAGGTTTATTGAGGTATAATTGACAAAAATTATATATATTTAAGGTATACAACATGACGATTTGATACACCTGTAAGTTGTGAAACAATCACCACAATCAAGCTAATTAACACACCTATCGCCTCCATAGTTTTTCACACTTTTCTTTGTGTGATGAGAACACTTAAGATCTACTCTTAGCAAATTACAAGTATAATATACAGTATTATTAAGTGTAGTCACCATGCTGTACATTAGATCCCCAGACCTCATTCATCTTATAAGGTTGTACTCTTTGACCAACATCTCCCCATTTCCCCCACCATAGTTTCTCTGGTCTTGATGTCTGTTCCAAACTTCATCAGAACACAAAAACTTCCCACAAACCATTAAAATGGAGGAAACACCACCCAAGTGGACAAACTCATAGCTATAAACAGCCTCCCTTCTAACCCCCTCCCCCAAAACTCTGATAGCCAGCCCTCCCTCAGTACCCACATAGGGACATACAACTCAAATACCCTCAGTTTCTGAGGTGAACAGGAAACAACCTGTGGCTGTTTGAGCAGTAATGTCACCTTCCCTCTCCTCCATCCCCAAGTGAAGACTGAGAAAAGGAGGGAGGCAGGAGAGGGAGGACCAAGTCTGGGTGGGCCAGGGGCATCAGCCAGGCAGTGAGGGGAAAGGGATAGAGAAGAACCAGGACAGGTGTGACAGCATGTGAGTGTGAGCACAGGGGAAGTTTGCATGCTGGGTGCAGAGTCCCAGGCAGGCAGAGGCAGAAGCTGAGGCTGAGGAAGCAAAAAAGCAGCCCAATCTTATAGAACCCTGTGGATTGAGATTGAGCGTTGGCTGTAAACAGAGGGGCACTGAAAGCTTCGAGTGTATCTGCACTGGATCCTATTGGGACCTTGGACTGATGACTAATTTCAGGGAGTATTGCTTTAATCAGCCAAGGTAAGAGGCTGGGAAGTGGATGTTACAGGCCTAGTGGTAGGGAAAGGAATAAGGAGATTGTAGAGGTGATCCAGGTACAAGTATATGGGACTTACCTGGTGGCAGGGAAATAGGCAAAAAGGATGTTAATTCGGGTGAAGGTGATATGGAATTGTGCCTATGGGAGAGAAATGGGTAAGGAAGATGTAGGGGTGATGCCAGGAAAAGGTGTTATCAGACTGAAAAGGGTAGGAACCATCCAGGATAAAGGTCGTATGGGACTGAATTCATGAAAAGCATGCAGGAGAAGGAAGAGAAATGTTTAAGGAGCAAAATTGGAAGGACCAAGTGACAGGATGGATTTGGGGAGTGAGGAAGAAATAAGATCAAGGATGACCCCTCATTTCTTGTTCAGGTGTCTAAGTGGATCAACCAAGATAAAGTTAGTGCGTTCTTTTGAGGGGAGAGGGGGAAGATGAGATGGGAAAGAAGGTGAGGAAGTGATGGTGCTCTGGGCCTTGGCAGAAGTTTGGGATGGAAAGGTAGGGGCTGGTGTCCTGGGCAAGAGCATCATGGAGGGCAGAGAGAGGAAATGCAGTCCATCAAGGAGAGAGGGAACTCAGTGGAATCAGAGTAGAATCAGGATCCTGGTAACATCGAAGCAAAAAAGAAATTCAAAGGACAGGTGATAACTGGATCAGATATTGCAGAAGTCGTTTAAGATATGGACCAAAACTGTCCCAGGATTTGACACCTAGGATGTCACCTGGAACTGCATGTAAAGCCTGGGGGAGGCGGGACAGCGGCAGGGGCCAGGCTGCAGTGGGAGTGAACGGGTGTGGGCAGCAAGTGCAAACTTCTGTGAACACCCCAAGCTAAAAGGCCAGAGCCAGTTTACTAGTAAGGGCTGTGTGAGGTCAAGAGGAAGGGCACAAAGGTTAGTGAGCTGAGAAAAGTCCTTAGGAGGGCATAAGATCACGAAGCACGGGCTCTAAGGCCTAATAGGTGAAGTGTGTGCCCCTGTAGTGAGGCTTTTGGGGGCTCAATGGGACTATTGAGGGATACAGTCTAGTCGTCAAAAGGTGGAGCTGCTTGAGGAAAGCATGGTGTTAGTGCCTAGGAACACTCAAGGGCCCAGATGGAGAATGGGATGTGTTCGAGAGGAGCCATGGTGATGTTGTTGGCATAACGTGAGAGCCAAATTTCCGGTGTTAAAGTGGCCAGGGACCTCCCCAGGATGGAGCCATGAGGAGTATGGAAATTAATAAAAGGAACCTTAACTAAATTGGATGGGGACAGCCTATAGGGGGAGTTCTAACCCCCATCACACATCATCAATTACACCAAAGAGGAAGAGACAGAGGTACATCTTGGACAGGAAGTAAAACTACTTCACTACTGAAGGAAGATTTCTCTCCCCACCTGGCAATAGCCCAGCCAATGAGAAACACCACAGCTCAGCCAATGGGAAACACCACAGCTCAGCCAATGAGAAACTGTTGCCTGCCGCCCTGAACTGCTACTTTGCCCTAATGGACTTTCATTTAGAACAGCCCCTCCTTCTCTCCCTTTTTCTCCATAAAAGCAGCTCCCCTCCTTTGTTTTCCGGATTTGCCTACAGTTTGACACAGCTTGCATATCCCAAATTGCAATTCTTTTGGCTATTCCCAAATAAACTCATTTTGAGGCTTTTCAAATCAACAGGAGTGGGCAGTGACCCCCACCAATGGATCTTCCCCATCTTCTGACTCTCAAAGGGGAGCTTGTGCAGGTGCCTGTAAGAGACAAGAGGTGAGAGGTGCATCCTGGAGAGAAGAGGGCAGATGGGCCAGACAGGGCTGGCAAGCATCCCATTTCCCCACATCCCTGATTTCTGATGGTCCTTCTATCCCTCACCCCAAGGCTCCTATCACATCCCTTTCCCTGTGCTTCTCCCTCCCAGGTCAGCCCCGTGCTGCATGGGCCCTGGAAATCCACAGGGAAGCTAGGGAGAGGGAACCTGGAGTTACAGAGGAGATAAATTACCTTTTCTCTAAAAAGTGGAGGTCCATTCATTGCCACTTGAGGGTCTCAGGAGAGCTCTCTCAGCTGGGAAGTAGGAGTTCAGGTTGTAGTGTTGAAGGGAGGAGCAAAAGGACCTCGTGGGAGCCTGAGAAGAATGTCTTCTTGGGCATAGACTTCTTCAAAATTTGACCCTTAGCACCTCAGGAACTAGTGGTCAAGGTCAAAAAGTCAACGACCACAGCAGTAAGGCTTAGTCTGTGACTGCTGGGTCATGTGGAAGGTGCTTCCACCACGTATCCAGGTGGCCGTCACAAAAACCTGCATTGGAACCAACGATCTATCATATTCAATTCAAATATGCTTTCCACTGGGCACATTATGGTGGATTTTTGCTGTGTTTTCATAAGACCTTGTCTTGGGCATCTTCACCAGTTTTTTCCTCTTATATTTTCTGATGTTGCTTCCTGGTTTTGTACTTACTATTTTCTCTTGCGGTAGATGTGCAGAGCCTGCTGGTTGTCCCTTACTGTCTTTCCATTCTCCCTGTCCTTTTTAGAAATAGAATACTAGCTGAGTGCTTGCCCATCCAAGTAAAAATGATATTTCCAAGCTGTGCTGCAGTGAGTTGTGGCATGTGGGCCATGAGCAGAAGGGATGTGTACATCTTCTCGGTGTGTCCTCAAGGTCTTGCCTTTTCCTTTTTCAACTGGCTGAGATGGGACGAGGTAGTGTGGCATCTTTGGCCACGTGGGTGACGGCCATCTCTGGGGAGGGTGGAGTTCTCAGGTAGAAGGGGCCTGTTCCCTTCCAGCTTCAGGACAGCCACCATCCCCACATGGACTGTAACAGGAGATAGAAACAGCCCTCTGCCTCGCTGAAGCCAATGTTAGTGTTGAGCCTCTTTACACCAGCTGAGCTTTATTCTAACTAATTCAGAACTTGACATCTGGAAGTAGGGCAGTGCCAAAACAGAACCTAATACATGTGGAGTCGGCTTAATGATCAGGCAGTGAGGGCACAGATGTTACAGGTGGAAAGCTGGTGACCCTTGCTATGCACGGAAAAGCATTTGGTATGACTATTTCTTGTGATATTTTAGGAGTACACTACATGCAACTAAAACTATAGCCCTAGAGGAAATGGTTGAAACAGTTCAAAATGTTGCCAAGCGTTGGTTACTTCTTGCCACTCTCAGCAAAGTCCTCCTAGAGACTCAGGCTAGAGGAAGGCAGACAGATGCACAGGCAGAGGGAGAGCACAGCTGGACAAGAGGATTTCCCTCTGCCTGTTGCCGGTGATCTGTGCTCACCTAAAGTCTGGGAAGTGGGTCCCACAAGGCTGAAAACGCCAGCTTCTTCTGAACCCCACATGAAGCTTTGAGAAAACGAGGCTCTGAAGAGGCAGCCAGTGTGCCCCACATTCCTCCCAAATTATCAGAGTTCCTGGCCAGATAACAGGGGTCAGTCCAGCATTCAACCAAGCTCTGGCCCTTCTAAGCACAGAGCCCTTGTGACCGCACAGATCTAAAACCCAAGAAGATGGCCCTGCCCACAGAGAGTGGGCGTGTGTCTTGCACATGGAAGGTCGTTCCGTAAATACTTGATGGATGAATGGCCAAGGTCAGGCACTGCCGTCTCACCTGAGCTGGGCAGTGCAGGTGGCCTCAAGGGAGCCATCTTGAGCTAGAGAGAGAGAGGAGGATGGCGAGCACATAGAGGCCAATAAATAAAAGACGGAGGTCCTCAGGCTTAAGCCCAAGACTAGACGGGGCATTTGCATGTGGAGCTGAATGGAAGTGTGTAGACGAAAAGCTGACCCAAGCCTCCAACTTCCAATCAGGAAGCCTCTGCAAATCTGTGCAGCCATGGCCAGGGCAGCCTCTCACATTCCTCTGAAGGTGGGTATGGGGATCATAAACAAGGAAGCCCCCCAGAGGGTCAAGTCAGACCTGATGAGGCCCAGGGCCCAGGGAGCTCCTCCTGTAGCTGAGTTTGGGCACCAGGGTGCTGTCCTGGAGCTCCCTGCCTTGCCAGGGAAAGGGTCTCCAGCATTTATGCAGAGGTGCCCATGAGAGGACGCTGCAGACCCTGCAAAAGATGACTGCTAAGCTCACTTACACATGTGTGAGAACTTTGCATTCAAAATAACTATGCAGGGCCAGCCCCGTGGCTTAGCGGTTAAGTGCGTGCGCTCCGATGCTGGCGGCCCGGGTTCGGATCCCGGGTGCGCACTGAGGCACTGCTTCTCCCGCCAGGCTGGGGCCGAGTCCCACATACAGCAACTAGAAGAATGTGCAACTACGACATACAACTATCTCCTGGGGCTTTGGNACATACAGCAACTAGAAGAATGTGCAACTACGACATACAACTATCTCCTGGGGCTTTGGGGGAAAAATAAATAAATAAAATTATAAAAAAAAAAACAAAAACAAAATAACTATGCAGTGTGCACAATAACCACACGCCCAACTTATTCTTGGACACTGCCAGCAGACTGAATGCTGCTGTGTGTTCCCCATCACACAGTGAGTCCTTCTCCACACTGCAAGCTGTGTGTGTGGGGGCCAGCGACTTGCCCTTTAGTTATAGGACCCGGTGGAGAGGTTGCACCTTGTCCAGAGGGACTGGATGAAGCTGCATTAGGGACTGCACGGGACTGTGGGTTGTTCCTCTTGGCCAGGGGCTGTATCCTGGTGCAGCAGGTACCCACAGGGAAAGACTGTGGCAGAAGCAGCTCGTTATCCCTGTTATCCATTCTCCTCTTCCCCTCCAAGTCAGCTGGCAGAACAACCAGGGGAGGCACCTGGGTTCCTGATCGCTGCCTAGGGGAACCTGCCATACGAACTTGTGATTTTACTTGAGAGAAAAATATTTGAACCACAAGTGCTAACACTGGCATTATCCAGGCTTCTAACTTTTCTAGCCCAGCAGTGTGAACTTGTATCTCCTTGTTGTTTAATTTGCATTTCTCTGATGGCTAATCAGCAGAGCATCTCTTCCATCCCAGGGTCTCAAAAATATTTCCTGTGTATTTTTTTCTGCTAACCTCATTTCTTTACTGTTCATATTTAGGTCTTTAGTTCTTTTAGAGACTACCATTGTGTGTGTTGTTGGGCAGGAATCTGGTTCTGTTTTTCTCCATTGAGTGAGCTCATTTGCTCACACCTTCTACCAAACAACCCACCCTTTGGCCATAGATTGTGGTGCCACTTTTATCATCTATTAAATGTCCATCTGTACAAAAGTCTGACACTGAGCTCTCTGTTGTGCTGTTTTGCCGTGTGTCAATTCTGTGCCAATATTGATAGCACATCCTCTCCTTCCCTTTTTAGCTTGATTTGGCTATTCACTGACTTTTCTTTTCCATACACATTTTGAGTTTCCTCCTAAAAATCCAAGTAGAACTTCGACTGGATTGCAGTAAATTTGTAGGTTAAATTGGGGGAAATTTTACATCTTTGAAATATTAAGTTGTCCCATCCAAGAGCAAGAAATATCTCTCCATTGACTCAGATCACCTTCTGTGTTCTTCACTCCAGTTTCGAAGTGTTCTCCCCTTTGGTCTAGAGTGCTCTTTGTTAATTCCCTAGTGTTTTATAGTTTTTGTTGCTATTGTGGAGGACATTTCATTTTTTGTTATATTATCTGATTGGTTATTGCTGGTGCAGAGAAATGTATTGTTCCTTTTTCTAGCTTCTTAAAATAAATGCTTTTGTCTTTAATAATGAAAAAGTATTTAAGGTGATACATGTATATATTATATATTGTTCTCTAAAAAATATTCAGTGAACATTACACATTTTACACTTTACACTGGGTTCCAGAGGTGTGAGAATGAAATATTTTTCTTTTCATTGCTTTATAAAGTCTGTAATTTTCCAGCTAATATCATTTTTGATTCAAAGGTTATGTAGGCAGTGTTTCGTAAATTCCAACAGTTAAGGGTTTTTTGGTCAACTTTTTATTACGTATTTCTAATTTTGATAGTTTAATCTGCCTGTAAAATGCAGATTACAATATCTGTATTTTATGTTTAAGTGTATAATCAATTTTTGTAAATGTTCAACGAAATTCCTATTTCAGGAATTTGGGTTTTTCCATCCGTCTGTCGAATCACTTACTGATTGGGGGATTCATTTCTTCCTCGTACGTCTTCACGTGTTCATCAAGCTACAGTCGGCTCCGATTCTAGGTACCCGTGTATCTAAGTCCCACTACAGCGGTATATCCAGTTCTCCCTGCATGTCTAATAGGTTGTCTTTTTATAGTTAGTCGTCACCTCGTTAATTGCACAGACTCCGACCGTTGGCTCCGCGCTCTCTCAGGGGGTCGGGGCGAACCCACAGACTGGCACTGCCCTCCCGCCGCCTAGAGCGGCTACGCTGGCCCGGACGGGGCGTGCCCGCGGCCCGGAAGTCGGGGCGGGACTTCCGGGGTGCGCCTCGGAGCCTCGCTGCTCTGGTTCTGCAGCGTCGCTCTCTGCGCGGAGGGACCGCCGGAAGCGGGGAGTTCGCGCGGAGGCAGCCTCCACGTTGCCGGCCGCGCTCCCGCGTGATTCCGGTGCCCCCGCGGTGGGTTCGGGCCCCGCGGTCTCGGTTCGGACGGGCGCGGGGGTCGTAGGAGCCGTGGGCTGAGGGGCAGGGGCTGCTCAGCCTGGGCGGGTCCGGAGCCTCGGCGGGTGGACGGTGGTGGCCGAGCCTGGCTGCGGGACTGCGTGGCGAGGCTGCTGCAGAGCGACGGGGCGGGTGTACGGTGAGTGGTGTCCTGGTGCGTTGGGGTGGGGTGGAGGAAGGGCCTCGGGAATTCGGTGCGAACGTCAGAGCTGCGCGGAGCCGGGTGAGACGGGGCTGTTGCTCAGTGCCAGGTGTCCTGCTTGGGGGCCCCGTCGTTGTGGATTCACCCTCCTGGTGGAGAAGGGGGTCTGGGAGGGGTCGACGAGTGGGGCTGAGGGATGGACCGTGCCCATCTTGTGCATGCCTACCACGGACTGGTGGCTGCTGGTCCTTCCAGTTGTCTCTTTGCTCAGCACCAGGTTGAACCTTTAGCCAGGAGAATCTGCTTCCAAGCTCGTTGGCAGAATCCATTTGCTTGAGGTTCTTGCACTGAAGTGCATGTTTCCTTGCCGACTGTCTTGAGCTCCTGGAGGCCCCAGTCCTTGCACATGACCCATGCATCTCAGAGTCAGCAATGGTTCATGTTATTAGATTAGGTCCACCAGGATAATCCAGGCCCATAACCTTAATTCCCTCTACAAAGTCTGTTTTGCTGTGTAGTGTAACATAACCCCAGGTTCCGGGGATTTGAATGTGGACGTGGTTGGGGAATGGCATTCTGTCTACCACAGGGTTGGTGTCTGTCCTCCTGAGCAAGATCCCACATATACTGAGGTGAGAAAAACCAGATGCAAAACGAGCGTAGTTTGGTACAGTTTATAATAAAAAGGCAAAGTAATATATATATGTTTATACATTCATATTTCTAAATATATGTGTATGTATAATTTGCTTGTGTAAGCTTAGAATAATCTAGAAGGGAAATTGGGAGGGGAACTGAGTGGCTGGCTGGGAGATGTTTTGCCATAAGTCCTTTTTTACTTTTTGAATTTTGAGTCACGTAACTGTGCCTCTATTCAGTGACAATGATGATGATTTCTAGAATTTTAAAATAAAATGAACTAAACAAATATTGCATATGATTGAGTCTTCCCTTTGGAGAGGGACACTGAAGGTTCCCCCCATGGGAGCAGTGTCTGCTCAGTTCTGCTGCCACATGGACAGATGCCTTAAGTCAGTGCTCTCCCTGCTCTGTGCCATCCCTCTGAGCACCCGTGCCAGATTAATCTTCCTGAGATGTCTCCTTAGTTTTGTGTCTCCTAATATAGAAATGTGGCCAGTGCCTCACGTTCGTCAGGCTACCAAGGCCTCTTACAGCCTTTCCCCCAATGACCCTGCCTCTGAGCTCTGTCCACACCTCTGTCCCATTTCACCTCTGCTTTCTCCCACTTTTCTAACCAGACGTGGCCTAAGCCCTCTTCTCTGGGCCTGGTTTAAATGCCACAAACACAGGCCCCCTCTCCCCCCCGCTACCACCTGCCCCAGGGCTCTGCCCCCTCACTGCTGCCTCTGCCCAGAGCAGTTGCCTATCTCATTGATATATTTGCTATGATTTGTCTGCCCACTGAGGTCCATGAGAACAATGGTCACTGCTGTGTCCTCACACCATCCCCAGAACAGACACTGGCACGTGGTGGGTTTTTGAGAAACACTGAAAATGTATTTCCAAGAGGAGGAATCCAGTTTGTAGATTGGAAGGCAGTGTCCACAATGGGCTTCTGCCAACATTTCCTGCCTCGTCTTCACCCCTGAAGGGTACAGGGGTCAGTGGTACCTGTTGATGGTGCAGTGTGAATAAGGTGCCAAGGGGTGCCACCACACTCCCGGGTGGGTTGCTGGACAGGGCATGGTGCGTTTGCACAGAGATGAGGCAGTGGGAGTGATGGGGGGAGTCAGTAGCTTGGTGGGGGGCCCATCGTGTGTCCAGGTGGGAATGTCCTGCCTCCTGCTCAGAGGGAGCAGTTAGGGCTGGAGATGAGCCCAAGTTTGGGAGTCTTCACATGGTAAGGCATGTTGATGCCTCAGGGCTGGGCAGATTAACCAAGGAAATTGGTATAGGTGCAAAAGTGAACCCCGGGGCACCAACGTAAAGAGGGAGATGAGGAGGAGCCTGGGAGGGAGCTGCTAGTGCAGTGTGAGGAAAGCCCAAGAGAATGGAGATGGGGATACCTACTGTGGATGCTGCCAGGAGGGCACAGCTCAGACAGACCTGACCACTGGGATGACCAAGCGCACACCTGCTGCACAGGCTGCCCAGCCTCTGGAACTGCTGCCCCCTGTGAGTGAGTCTGTTGGTCCACCTTCTGGGTGTCGTGTCAGGAATGAGGAGTGGGCCTGCAGTGGGTGCAGGCTTTGTGGGGGTTGCTCTCCTCCTATCATGGCAGGGCTGGGCCCTTCCAGGGGATGCCCACAGGGTGCTGTATGCTTGTCTTGCCCTGGGGTCAGCATCTCACCTGTTCCCACCTGTGGCCCTGCCTTGTGAGTCTGTGTCCCCATGGCTGGCTGCCCCTCCCCGTGGGTCCAGGATCAGGGAATGTGGCATTGGTCCCTGAGACCCAGCACTATGCCCTCCTCAGGTCTGGGCTACAGGAGTGGAGGAAGAGACCCCTGCCTGGTGGGAGGATGGGCCCCTGGAGCTAGCCCCTCTTCTGCACACTCACCTATGGCCTTGCTGGTCTCCAGGTCCCAGCCATGCCCAGCCTCAGAGCTCGCCCTGAAGAGGCAGAAATGGAGCCCTCAGTTCCTGGACCATCCCCTTGGACTCCTACAGCCCAGGCCTGTGTGAATGATGCTCCCACCGTGACCCACCCTGGATCTGCCCTCCGTGGTTCCCTCTGCTGTGGCAACACTGAGCTGAGAACCACCCCCCTTCACCATCAGCAGCCAGGTACTGGGAGCACATTCCCCACTGGTGCCCTCGTTCTGGGGGGACTTTGTCTACCCCCAGGAGGTGTCTTTGTCTTTAGGGGCAGGGTGCCTTGTGGACTTGAGGGGCCAAGACTGGAGGTTAGAGAGGAAGTTGACCTGGCCCCTGGCTGCCCTGGTGCCGTGAGTGGGACACTGGTTTCCCCGCCTGACATAGAGGTGTGTGATGTGATGGTCATCAGCTGAGCCTTGCTCAGCCCAACCACCAGGCTGGTGGTGGTCCCATGATCTCAGGGTTCTGCCCTAATCCAGGCCTTGGTTCTCTTCCCTCCTGGCTGCATTCACCCTGCCCAGCTGCTCTCCTCCCCTTCAGAACCCTACTAGAGAGTCCTGCCAGAATACTCTACCTAGCTCACTTCTTCTGTGGACCCCTCAGCAGTGATTAAAATGATTACTCACTGTTAAGTTGTCCTTACTGGGATTTTACAGGGGCTGTTTTACAAGAACACTCCTAACTACGTGGGACCTATAATTATACCCAGGGCATCTGGGCAGAGTGCCCTGGTTAGACCCTGTGTGGCCAGGAAAGATTGGACTAAGGGCAGTGATGGTGCAGGGCAGTCCTAGGTGTGTCGGAGGAAGGCAGTGGATAGAGGGTGAGAGACATGACAGCGTCTCAGAAAGCGGCCCTGAGAGACAGGCCTGCTGACTGTCCTCAGCAGAGGACAAAGGTGTGCTGGGCAGAGAATGGTGAGGGAGACCAGGACCCTTGCTCCAGGAAAAAGACAGATTGATGGTAGTTCATGTTAAAAAAAGCCACTGCAAAGAAAATTGGTGGAGTAGGCAGCTCCAAACACTCGTTCCTCCACATAAACACTGAAAAAACAAGCAGAGGGGCCGGCCCAGTGGCAGAGCAGTTAGGTGTGCACACTCCACTCTGGCAGCCCGGGGTTCAGATCCCAGGTGCACACCAATGCACCACTGGTCAAGCCATGCTGTAGTGGCATCCCATATAAAGTGAGGGAAGATGGGCACAGATGTTGGCCCAGGGCCAGTCTTCCTCAGCAAAAAGAGGAGGATTGGCCACAGATGTTAACTCAGGGCTGATCTTCCTCACACACACACACACACAAAAACAAGCAGAAACTGCCAGGACCAGCTTTGTCAGAAATCTAAAATAGTCAGGTTTACAGCAACCAAGAGAACGCTGAATCAAGAAAAAGGCAACTTAAAAGTGGTGGGAGAGCTTTGTGGTGTTTTACTTGCTCATGCCCCAAACACTCCTTGGCTCATTAGCAGTCTTAAAGTGAGCGGCCTGCATTCCCACTGTGGGACTGTGGTTCTAGAGGGAGCAGAGCAGACCTTCTTCGTAAATTATTTTGTTCTAAACTGCGTGGGATTAGATAAAGGATTGCTGCAAAGCGTTCATCTCTGTTTTGCCTAACTCAGAACTTACTTGGGGCAGAAAAGCAGTGGGCTCAAGAAACATTGTAAGGTGAGCTAAAACCCCACAGCCACCTGCAACATCAGTTAACAGTGCAGTCAACCACCTAAGGGCTAGGAGGGGAAGCTGGGGAAATGAGGGCATTCCAAAGCACCCTTATATATCAGGGAATTTAGAAAGGACAGGAAGTATGCTCAGAAAAGACCTGAGAAGATAATAGCTTCACTTGCAGCTGATGTCTAGGCTCAGTGAAAGCAGGAAACTAAGGCAGAGTCATAAATGATGTGAAAGTAGTGCCGAGCACAGAGCCAATCCACAAAGACTGGGAGAGGTGTATTATTTTTCTTTTAATGTCACTGTTCAAGGAAACCTGTCAAAACACTAGCTAAACACAGGCTCAAGAAACAGAGACCTCAGTGACTATGCAAGACAAGGAATGCAGTCTTTTCAAAAATAGTTTGGAAAGACACTAAATGAACAGATGACTGTAACTTTCAACAATCAAGAACAGCAAACTGTGGAGGAGAGAGAGACTCTGATTTACAGAGTTACCACAGTAAATATTCAGATGTCCAGTTTTTAACAAAAAATCCCAAAGAACACAAGCAGGAAAATATGGCCAGCCCATTCAAAGGAAAAAAATTATTTGGCATAAAATGTCCCTGAAAAAGCATAGTACTTGACAGACTGAAAATCAACTGTCTTAAATGTGTTCAAAGAGCTAAAAGGAACCATAGACAAAGAACTAAAGGAAACTAGGAAAAAAATATATGAACAAAATGAAAATATCAATAGAGATTTTAAATTTATATAATTATAAATATATGTTTTATATTTATATAACTATAAAAATACAATGTATGTTATATAGTTATAGAAAGAAACAGAATAAAAATGGTAGAGCTGAAAAGTGCAATAACTGAAATGAAAAATCCACTAGAGGGTTTCAACAGAAGATCTGAGCAGGCAATAGAAAGAATCAGAGAACTTGAAGATAGAATTGAAATTATCCAGTCTGAGGAGCAGAAAAAAAAAGGTTGAAGAAAAATGAACAGAGCCTAACAGATCTGTGGGATGCCATCAAGAAAACCAACACACACATTATGGGAGTCCAAAAAGGAAGAGAGAGAGGAGCAGAAAGAACATTTGAAGAAATAGTGGCCAAAACATCTGAAGTTTGATGAAAGACATGAATCTAGACATCCAGAAAACTTAACAAACTCCAACGAGGGTAAATTCAAAGAGATCCACACCAAGACTCCTTATAATCAAGTTGTTGAAAAACAGAGTCTTGAAAACTACAAAAGAGAAGCAACTCATCTCATATGAGGGATCCTCAGTAAGGTTAACAGCTGGTTTCTCATCAGAACCGTGGAGGTCAGGAGGTAATGGGATGACATATTTAAAGTGCTGAGAGAAAAAACTCAACCAAGAGTTCTTTATCTGGCAAAATTATTCTCCAAAATGAAGGCAAAATTAAGACATTCCCAGATAAACAAAAGCTGAGGCTGTTTATTACCAATAGACCTGCCCTACAAGAAATACTAAAGGGAATCCTGCAGGTTAAGACGGAAGGACACGAGACAGGGACTCAAAGCCGTGAAGAAGTAAAGATCTCCCATAAAGGTAACTACAGAGGTAAGTGTAAAAGCTGGTATTATTTTGTTTTTGGTTTATAACTCCACTTATTATTTCCTACATGATTTAAAAAGACAAATGCAGGGGCCAGCCCTGTGGCATAGTGGTTAAAGTTCAGCGCCCTCCACTTCGGCAGCCCAGGATTGCAGGTTCAGATCCCTGGCACAGACTTACACCACTTGTTGGCCATGCTGAGGTGGTAACCCACAGATAAAATAGAGGAAGATTGCCAAGAGATGTTAGCTCAGGGCCAATCTTCCTCACCAAAAAAAAAAAAAAGACAAATGCATAAAAATAATTATAAATCTGTGTTATTGAACACAACATATAAAGATGCATTTGTGACAACAACGTGAAGGGAGGAACAGAGCTGTATAGGAGCAGAGTTTTGTGTGCTATTGTAGCTAAGCTGGTATGAATTCAGACTTGATGGTTTTATTCTGGGGACCTAATGTACAGCATGGTGACTGTAGTTAACAATACTATATTAGATACTTGAAAATTGCTAAGAGAGTAGATCTTAAAAGTTCTCACCACAACAAAAAAGTAACTATGTAGATGATAGATGTTAACAAACCTCATGGTGAAAATCATTTCACACTATATACATATATCAAATCATCAGGTTGAACACCTTAAACTTACACAATATTATATGTCAATTATATTTCAGTAAAGCTGGAGGGGAGTCAAAAGCAAACTAAATTGTTTTAGGATGTTAATTGTAATCCCCATGATACTACTAAGAAGGTATCTTAAAAATATACACGGAAGGAAGAAAGAAGAAAATCAAGGTGGCACACTACAAAAAATAAACTGAATACAAAAGAAGACAGTAATAGAGGAAATGAGAGATAAAAAAGGTAAAAGGTATTGAAAACAAATAGCGAAGTGGCAGAAGTAAATTCTTTGTTATCAGTAGTTACTTTAAATGTATATGGTTTATACTTTCTGGTCAAAAGGCAGATATTTACATAATGGGTAAAGAAGCATGATCCAACTGTATGCTGTCTATAAGAGGCTTACTTTAGATCCAAAGACACAAGTTTAAAGTGAAAGGTGAAAAGATATTCCATGCGCATCGTCACCAAAAGAGAGCTGGGGTGACTATACTAATATCAGACAAAATAAACTAAGTCAAAAACTGTTACAAGAGAAAGAAAGACATTATATATTGATAAAAGGATCAATTCATCAAGAAGATACAGCAGTTATAAACATATACACACCAAAAAAGAACCCCAAAATATATGAAGCAAACATAGATTTGAAGGGAAAAATAGATAGTTCTACAATAATAGTTGGAGACCTCAGTACCTTCTAAAAATGAATAGAACACCTAGACAGAAGATCAGTAATGAAATAAAGAACTTGAACTACACTAGAAACCAACTAGACCTAATATATGGATATATATAGATATATATACACACACTCCATCCAAAGGAGCAGATACACATTTTTCCCAAGTGCATATGGAACGTGCTCTAATACAGACCATATGTTAGGCCACAAAACAAATGTCAATAAATTAAAAAAGATTGAAATCGTATAAAGTATCATCTCCAACCAATAACAGCAGGAAAATTGGAAAATTCACAAATATGTAGAAGTAAAACAACACACTGTCAACCAATGGGTCAAAGAAGAAATGACAGGGGAAATTAGAAAATACCTACAAACAAATGAAAACAAAACCACAAAATAACAAAACTTACAGGGTGCAGGGAAGGCAATGCTAAAAGGGAAATTTATAGCAGTAAATGCCTACATAAAAAAGGAAGAATGATTTTATGTCTTAAAGAACTACAAAAAGAAGAGCAAACTAAACCCAAAGCTAGCAGAAGGAAGGAAGTAAACATTAGAGCAGAGAGAAATGAAATGAAGAATAGAAAAACAATAGAGAATCAATGAAATCAAAAGTTGGTTTTTTGAAAAGATAATGAAATTGACAAACCTCTAAACTGACAAAAAAGAGAAGACACAAATAACAAAAATAAGAAGTGAAAATGGGGACCTTAGTACCAACATTACAGAAGTAAAAAGGAGTATGAGAGAATACTGTTAACAGTTGTACACCAACAAATTAGATAACCTAGGTGAAAGAGATAAATTCCTAAAAAAACACAAATTACCAAAAGTGACTCAAGAATAGGTAGAAATTGGGCCGGCCCCGTGGCTTAGCGGTTAAGTGCGTGCGCTCTGATGCTGGCGGCCCGGGTTCGGATCCCGGGTGCGCACCGAGGCACTGCTTCT